>VDFB02058242.1:714036473-714307724 GCA_007258455.2 Sequoia sempervirens | reverse complement strand
AAATATCGTTAAAGTGCAGTCTAACGTTATAACATACCATAAAAATGTGTTAGCCCTGGGGCATCATGAATTGTCCATACAAGCATTGCATGGAATTGAAATTGTCTTTGTCCCATTGGTCTAGAGATGTCATACATAGTGACACCATTCCATAACTTTAGTAACTCGTCAATAAGAGGCTTGATAAATACATTCATATCTTTAACTTGGTACTTACCTAGTTGAATGAACATAAACATTACATAATTATTATAACCATTTTACTGCAATATATATAAATTAATGTACATGACTATTGAATGAAAAAAATATAAGTCATTATCCAACAAATAAGAAAAATGAGATGATACTATGTTAAAGAAAATTGATGTAAACAAATACCTGGAACAATCATTGACAACATTATGTGTTCCCTCTTTATTGACATCCATGGATGAATGTTATTGTTGATAACAAAAATAGGCCATGCTGAGTAAATAGATCTCAACTCTCCAAATGGATTGACACCGTCCGCTCCCAATGAAAGCCTGAGATTACGAGGTTCTTGTTTAAAGTGTGGCCATTTTTCCTCCATGTCCCTAAATATAGAACCATCCATAGGCATTTGAATAATGTCATCTCCACTTCTATTCCGTGAATGGTAATCCATAAATTGCGCTAAGCTTTCGCACCTAAATAATTGTTGCATACATGGAATAATGGGAATGTAACGAAGAACCTTGCGAGACACCTTTTTTGTTAGTTGATCTGTTTGATATCTACTGATATGACATTTCGGGCATTCTATTGCAAATTCCTGTTGTTTATGATATATAATATGATCATTGGGACATGCATCTATTGCTTGATACTCCATTCCAGTATCTTTCATAATGGTACATAAATCTCAGTATGAGTGAGGTAAAATATTTGATGGTGGTAACAAAAATTCACCAATCAATCTAGAACAAAAAATAATTTGTTCATATAAAGAATATTAATGGTACATATTTCATCCTTTATTTACTAGTGATGAACTAACAACAATTAAAATAGATGAAAAAAGATGACATATATGACATACCTTAACATCCGTGAGATTTCTATGTTTGATAAACCATCTAACCCTTCAAGTTCAACAACAACAATACAATGTAGAGAAGAGTTGTTTCAGTTTCAAAGGCTCGTATGCTTCTCGGCATGTAACCATGAACATTATCAAAGTCATCTTGATCATCATGATCAGCTCTGCCACTAAATGTGGCATGGATCAATGTATTCATACCATCATCTTCAACTGTGTTTTCTGGCGCATGATCGTCCTCTTCCATAGGATCATTAACTTCATCTTTATATCATAGCTCCATGTTCATTCGCTTGCAAAACCACATTCTCTGAGCTATGATAATCCATATCATTTGCCCTAGGGTGCCCCACCTTTATAATAATGATAGACACAAATAAACCATGATCATGATCAAGTGATTATATATATATATAATGTTAAAACGATATAAACATTTACAAATTCAATCAATATAAACACATATAATGAACAACTTACCAATGGATGATAATCATGCCCCCCTTCAACGTGACCATGTTGCCTACAATGTTTCTTAGCTGTTGTGATTAAAAGTCATCTCATCTTTAAGCCCTTGCAATTATTGCAAGGACAATAACATTTCCCATCACCCTTTCTTTTCAATCTAGCCCACAATCTATCAAGTGTCTCTTCATTTTGTTCTGGACTAATATTATCTGACATGATTTTTCTTTACCAAGCTTGACTATTTAGATCTTCAAAAAATATCAAACTCACACTCCAATAATTTTTATTCATAGACAGGTAACAAAATCTAATAATTCTGATATTTTACACCAAAAAAATTTGGCATGCAACCACCCCTGCAAAAGAGAAGAGTGTCTGAAGTTAATGACCCCAAAAACACTTTAAAATGCTAATTCCAAAACTTATTAAATTTGATTTACTATGATTTCCAACCAAGACCCTAAAATCAGAATATTGAACTTGATCACAAACTTCCTACAACAATGGAGGTAGCGAGCTAGTAAGAGAAAATGACCCATTCGTAAGGAGCAACAAGTCAGAATCATCATTGCTAATGTCAATACAGATTTATCCTTTAGTTAAAGATGCAATGTGTCACTTATTATGATAAGCGTATCCCTAGGGTCCTCAACATTGAGAGAGCCCTAAAAAATAACAAGCATTGGTAAGAGCATGATTAGGGTAAACCCTAGGCCTCCGTAGAAACATAAACAATAACTATAGCGGATTAGTGAGGTTGCAATACCAGAAAGATTGAGACATTGTAGGTAATAAAAAAATCTTGCAATCTAAAGATTGTAGCCAATAATAAGCACACTATGTAGCTTAGTGACATTTGTAAATGCAATCTATGGTAAGAAGAATGACAGTCAGTTGAGATGCGACAGTCAAAAAGAGGCTAAGTAGTGACAAGATAATCAAGCTCAAACCTTGCATAGTAAAGTGGAGATTTTAACAGTGAGTTTCCTTACCCCCTTGTTGACCTTAAGGGTTTTTCAAATGCTTTTGGTAGTGTTAGACAAGGAAAATGCAATCAAGGAATGACTGTCCAAATGAAGTAACAGTGGTAATCATAGGTTCAATGTTTCTTCTTAGCCATTAATGTATAATGGAGGTAGTGGATTGCATGTTTGAGCAGTGTTTTGAGACTCATCAAAGATGAGAGAATAGTGAATATACCTTGTGGACTGTGAAGTAGTGTCAATAAGGTTGAAGGATCTTAAGAACTACAATACCATGAAACAATGAGTCCCTGTAGTAAGTAGGTAGTCTATAGGCATAGTTTGATTTTATAGAAGGATGCTCATGAAAGGAATCTTCAAGTGATAGTGAGTGAGTTGTTTGAGATTGCAGCTGAGGGTGCAATACCCAGTCTTAAAGGAAGTTAGCAAAGTAGTAAATGTGCAAAAAAATTGAATCGTACACAACAAACAATTCACAATGTTATCTTCCATAATGCCTTGAGTTTGAAGAAAATATCATTGTATCTTCATGATGAAAGTGGTGACATTAATGGTCAATCACTGGCAACCATGATTTTAAAACATGCTATTGTGCTTATGGAGACAACATTTTAAGCAAGGCAGTGAGTGGTGGTTTGGAACAATGGCAGGTATGAAGGACTTGCTTTATATGCATACTATGCAGTCTAGCTTAAGACAACGTTCTTAGAAGAGATTGAAGGTGGATTATGGAACTCAAGGGTTACTATGAAAAGGATTAAAGCAAAGACTGAGATCTATTTAAAAGCCACGGTCATGAAGATATTAAAGATGTCACATGCAAAACCCTAGTAGTTGGAGTAATGAATACAGTGCCAAAGAGGATAGTGTGCTGGGGCAGATTTAGGAGATCTCCACATTATCTAATTACAGGGAAATACATCATTTATTTATTTTTTTAATTAAAAGAAATCATTCTAAACCCTATATAGGATACATTGATACTTCAAAAGCCTCTGAAGGAGTTTGAGATTATGCAAATATATGTCAAGTAACATTCATAAGGTTTAGAAAATCTTGATCACTCTCTAGAATAGCCCATTAAACATGGGTACTCTCTAGAATAGCCCATTAAACATGGGTTGTGCTTGAATGCACTACATAATTGATATAACACAACCACTCTGCATATCAACCAGAGTTATAGGCTCTTTATTGTAGCAAGAGGTAATCACTCTTCGATCATGCTATAATTACATCCTAACCTGTTAAACTTGAGACAACCTGAATGCACCCAATGATGATTGACACCTACATTATACAACCTGAATTAACTATATTATATGAGTGCCTCCATTTCTATCACAACATAGCCACATTAAACTTGGGTCACACATGAATGCATCCTGTATTTGTTATAGCACAATTGTGCTACATGACCAATAGAGTTATGGATCACATAATTACAGTCACAAGAATCTATTCCTTGGTTGTGATCTTATGGTGATTCCACACAAAAAATATGGACATGAAATTCTCAAAACCCTAAACCTCTAAAAATGAAATCTGATGAGATGTTGCTTTAAAATATGATTTTCAAACCTGGAACTACAAATCTGACTTCACAACTAAATTATGCAAAAAGACAATGACTACCCTCAACCTGGCGATATGTTCTTGAATTTTTTCTAATTTTTCCCAAGAAAATCGTCCTTAGTTCTCCACAAACTGTCTCAAGTAGAGAAAAACACTGTTGCAATAAATCAGGCATGAACTCACTTTTCTTTATGTCGGCCACAAATTGATTTTTTTCTATTTTTCATATTTGTCAAAAATTCAACGAAAATGATAGCTGAAATTTTTACGAACCCCAGGTTCATCAAAATTTTGATGAACGTAGGGGATAAACTTTCAAAAAATTGAAAATTACACATCAAATTTTACAAGCACCCGACAAACATCAAATTTTACATATTTCATTAGACAGTTTTGTCGGATTTTGCAGTCAAATGCATTAGTGAGAGAAAGATAAAGAAGCTCATTTGGACACAAAAAAATCAAGCTCTAAGGAGCCTAGTGAAGGGAAATGTTTTCAAAATAAAGGGGATAAGGTACCCCAAAATAATTGGAGTGAACCAAGGAGATATCGAAGAGGAGAAAACTACAAAAGAAATGCTGGTAGAAATGAAAGTAATTCTAGAAGACCTATAAAAGGAGGGGACCAGTGAAGAGATGTTTTACATGTGGTGGGGATCACTATGCGAGTAATTGTCCAAGAAAACCATTTGGAACACAACCACATCGTAACTCTCTTCCACCTGAAAGAGTTGCGTTCCAACAAAGGATTCATGCTAATGTGGATAATCGATAAGCGAGGTAGTGGATTACTCCAGTAGAAGTTTTAGGTAATTTTTTTGGAATTCCCATTTCAATTTTAATAGATACTGGTGCAACAAAAAATTTCATTTCTCCTAGAGTAGAAAGTCAAATGTCTAGAAAAGCTGGGTACATGAAAAAGTATTGGGTTGTAGAATATGCAAACTAGACAAGAGCTAAAGTAAGTCAGTGCCTATTCGAATCAAGAGTTGAACTTCCAAGTTTCTCAATGGAAGTAAATATGTACGTAGCCCCCTTAGGTTCTTATGATGTCATCTTAGGGATGAATTGGTTATGGAAAGATAGGGACAAAGTAGATTGTCATGCTAAAACAATTGAATGCTTAGATGATCTAGGTAACTGGGTGTCAATACAAGGAACACCTAGAGAGGTTAAGTTATGGTAAATATCCATTGTACAGATGCATAGGGAAAAGAAGAAAGGTTATCAACTCTTTGCAGTAAAAATGGAGAAACTTGAGGAATACAAGGAATTCATTTCTCAATATGATATAGTATATTATGGACCTCAAGACTCCCAAGATGTCAAAGAGGGTGAAGTGATGGAATCTAGAAAAATGGATATGGAGAAATATCCTATTTTATAGAAGTTTGTGGATGTATTTCCATAAGAATTACCTGGATTATGAGCTAAGAGGATATTTGATTTCTCTATTGACATGGTACTAGGGTCATAACCTTCATTGAAAGTACCTTATAAGACAACCACAATTGAATTAGTGGAGTTAAAAGAATAACTAGAAGAGTTGTCTAAAGGATTGATAAGACCTAGTGTTTCACCTTGGGGAGCTGTGCTTATGTATGATTATCGATTTCTTAATAAAGCAATGATAAAGAAAAAGTATCCATTTCTACGTATCGATGATCTCTTTGATAAGATGTGAGGAGCAAAAATATTTTTGAAGATTGATCTACGTTTTGGATATCACCAACTAAGAATCAAGGATGAAGATATTTTGAAAACTACTTTTAGGACTAGATACAGACATTACGAGTTCACAATCCTACCATTTGGGCTGATGAATGCATGTGTAGCATTCAAAACCTATTGGACAATGTATTTAGAGACTATTTGGATAAGTTTGTGTTGGTATTCTTGGATGACATCTTAGTTTACTCCAAGAATGAAGAAGAACATCTTAAGCATCTAGAGATTGTTCTCCAACAATTGAGAGAGTATGAGTTATATGGAAAAATATCGAAGTGTACCTTCTTCCAAAATAAAGTTTATTATTTGGGTTACATAATTTTGATTGATGGGATTGTGGTAGATACAACAAAGATAAACATAGTGTTAGAGTGGTCAGTTCCCAAGAATGTGTCAAAAGCTAGAAGTTTTATGGGTTTGGTTGGGTATTACCATAAGTTTGTTGCAAACTTTTTGAGAATAGATTTTCCCATCATGTCATTGAAAATGAAGGGGAATAAGTTTGAGTGGTTCGAGAAGTGTCAAGCAAAATTTGACCAACTTAAGGAAAGGTTGACCACATCACCGATACTAAAAGTAATAGATCCATATGGTAACTTTGTAGTTATTATGAATGCATCTAGAGAAGGATTGGGTGGAGTATTAATGCAGGAGGGGCAAGTCATAGATTATGAATCAAGGAAGCTAAATCCCTATGAAAAAAATTATGCTTCACATGATTTAGAGTTAGCAATAGTTTTCCATGCATTACATATGTGGGGACATTATTTTTTGGGAAAACCATTTGAACTAAAGAATGATTATCATGGTCTAAAGTATTTGTTTAGCCAACCCAATTTGAATGCATGAAAAAGGAAATGGTTGGCATTGATATCTGGCTATGATTTCAACATTAGTTATATCAAGGGAAAAGAGAATTAGGTTTTCAATTCCTTAAGTCATAGGAGGCATATCTCCTCTATGATATCAATCCAAACTAACTTCAAGGATAAGTGTTGCAAAAATCTAAAGGTTACGAGTTCTATGAGCAAGTTAGGAAAGCACTCGCAAAAAATATGCAAGATCAAAGGTATGAGGGATATCAATTTGAACCTAATGGTTTAATGAGATTCAAGGAAAGGATTTATATACCTAATATTGGGGAATTAAGGAGCATGGTGTGGAAATAAGTTCGCAATGCACCATATTCAGGACATCTAGGTGTAACTAAGATGTTAGCCGATGTAAAGCCATTATATTTTTGGAAGGGTATGAAAGGGGATGTAGTGAGATTTGTAGCAAGTTGTTTAGAGTGCTAAAGAGTGAAGGTAGAGCATCATAATCTTACAATTCTATTGTATCCACATGAATTTCCAAAAAGTAAGTGGCAAGTTATTAGCATGGATTTTGTGTAAGGTTTCCCTATGCCAAGGAACAATCATAATGTCATTTTGGTAGTGGTTGACAAGCTCACAAAGGTAGCTCACTTCATACCAGGGAATTTGACCAATGGATCTCCTATAATAGCTTGAAATTTTATTCAAGAGATATTTAGATTACACGATATTCCTGAAAAGATCATTTCTAATAGGGATGCTAGAGTGACATATAGGTTTTGAAAAACCTTGTTTACTTCACTTGGGACATAGCTAAACATAAGTTATACTTGGGAAACATATGGGAAAACTAAAAGGGTGAACCAAGTATTAGAAAACCTACTAAGGATGTATTGCATGGATCAACAATACAAGTGGGGGGATTACCTACCTTTGGTGGAATTCACATATAATAACTCTTATCATTCTATGATCAAGATGGCTTTGTTTGAAGCATTATATGGCAAGAAGTGTCAAAATCCTATTAGTTGGGATAAATTAGAAGATAGGATAAGCCTTGGGCTAGAGATGTTGTTATAAATGGAGGAACAAGTTGGAATTATCAAGCAGAGGTTAGCAGAATATAATGATAGAATAAAAAGTTACATTGGTTCTAAATGAGTACTTAGGAATTTTGTAGTAGGGGATAGGGTTTTTTTGAGAGTTAAACCTCACAAGAGTTGTATCAAGTTTAGATATTCATCCAAAATAACTTCGTGCTATGTTGGACCTTTTGAGGTTCTTGAGAAAATCAACCCTGTCACATATAGAATTTACTTGCCACCAGCTCTTGCCAAGATGCATAATGTCTTTCATGTCTCGCATCTTAAGAAGTATATACCAGGTAATAACCATGTTATTGATTGGAATGCTTTACAAGTACAGGACCTAGGGGTGGTAATGATTAAGCCTCTTAAGGTGCTCGGAACACATAAGCTCCACTTACGTAACAAAGAGGTTTTGTAATGCAAGATCCAGTAGGATTAGTGTGTAGAAGATTCTGCCACATGGGAAGGCTAGGCTGAAATGAATCAAAAGTTTCCACAAGTCTTGCTAGATTTTGAAAACTCTTGAAAAATATGATGTTTTGTGATGCTATGCTTTATGTTATGATCATATTTGATGCTTAAAAATCAATGAGGACGATGATTCACAAGGGGGGGAATATGTTACACCCTATGTGTTATTGCCTATTTACTATTACCTAGTCTGGTAAATTTCTTTAATATATGAGAATGTGTTTTTATGAATTCTGATGGAAATATGATGAATGCATTTTTTATTCAATTAAATGCTTTATGATTCATAATATGAAATGGATGTGATGTATATGAATGCATTGATTCAACTAACTACTGTTATGGTGAACAAAGATGAATGGAAGAATAGGTTCAAAACTCTAGAAGAGAGGGTAAGTGTCACTCAGGAGAAGAACTTGGTTTGGTAACCTTTAATTCGGCCTTTACTGAGCATTCACACACTCATGCCCTACTTGGTCAATTAAGTCAAGTTAGTTCAGGTAATGGGTAAGTGATCTTTAGTTTTGATTGAGAATGTTTATTTTGGTTTTCAATTTTTTTTATAAATGTTGGAATGAGGAATTTGATGAAGTCTTGGTGTTGAGTTGAAGTCCTTCCTTGTGTGTTTACTATTATATCAATGTGATATATGCATAATATATATGTATATATGTATTTGTTTACGATAAAATCATACATGTGAGTGAATACATACATGAGTATACATAGGTAGACATACCTACACATGCTCATGGGTGGATTACCCATATGCATGGGAATATCGATTGGACTAAGGTGACATATATATATATACACACACACTTCATGTATATATGACAATCGATGGTTATGAGTATGAGTGTTTTATAAAGATGTTAAAATAATAATAATAATATGTATATATATAGTAAATATATATTAATATATATGTAGAAAGTGATATGGTTACATATATATTAATATATATCTATATATAATTGTATATATATATAAGTAATGTTATTCTTTACATATTTGTATATATTGATAATGGATAATAATGTATTTATTAACCTTGTGAAATATGTATATATATATATTATAATATATGATTAAAATTCATTAGTAATAATCATTTAAAACAAAATTTATATATATAGTGTTGTTGCTATTGCTAACAATAGAGAATCACTTAAGAGAATAAAGGTGCATATGATAATAAATGTGCAGCTTTAAAGCATGGTAACCAACACATAAAACAATAGTAGACCAAGTCAAACAAAGTTTAGGAAGCATGTATGAGTTTTAAAATTGTTGTGCATATGTTTCAAAGAGAAGATAATACAATTTAATGCACAAAATAATAAGTCTACTCGTGCTATTAAATGGGGCACCAACTTATGAATGTGGCACCATTTTAGAAGTGTTTGGAATGCAAAAGAAGTCTATAAAATGAGCACAAGTTTGGAAATAGCCTTGAGACTTAGTCAAGAGTAAACTTGGAAAGATTATGTGATGGAATTTGAATTAGGAAACTTATTTTGAGCTTGTTTTCCCTTATAACAAGTCAACTCAGCCATTTAAATGTTGAGGACTGTTATTTGTTGCAAACCCATGTGTTAGCTTGGCGAGTCATTGCATGAGGTTAGAAAGCTGGTAGAAATATTAACTTGCTTTTAGCCTTCAGTTTCTCAAAAATTAGTATAAATAGAGTGCTCATTCTACCAATTTTTACACTTATCAATTTGATTTCCTTGTGTTATTCTACTGCAATTTCTGTGCTAAGTGAGTTAAGAGTTTGTGAGTTAGAGAGTTGTTTGTTGTTTTACATTGGTTTTGTTGAGAGATTTAGAGAGAAGCTAGTAGAGGAATTTGGGTTGTTCATAGTGGAAGATGCAAGGGAACTTCATCCATTAAGCTAGGAGGGAAGATTATTCAGTTGGAGCTTTAAACATGCATGCTGATTTCTACACCTTTTTTATTATGTTGGAAAGATTATCTTTTATGTGTGTTTTGATGCTTGTAAGTCTATTGAAAGTTCTTTGATTGTTTCTTGTACTGGGGAACCTTTCTTTTGGGTTTATACTTATATAGTTATTTATACTATAATGGGTTTTGTATGATTGTATACTATACATAGAATGTCAAAATCATACATAGTATGACAATACTCTAGGTGTGTAGCATAAGATAGAGTTGTATTGTGATTCTTATAGAAAATTCATTTAGATAATTTAATGGGAAGGTTATTCATGGGATTAGGATAATCCATGAGAAAGGGGATAATCTTAAAATAAAATACTAATGGCCAATACAAATTGAGCAATTAAATGTGGTGAAATAGATGACCTCACTCGAAGTTACTGGGTGATGAATCTTTGGCCAAAGTAGTGTAGGTAGCCACTGTCTACACTGTCAGTTCACTATGTGATCCAATTTACATTCCAAGCTGGGGTAATCATACATGAGGTAGTAGACATTATGGTAGCTCTAGATATGTAGGACACATCACTATGCTTAGAAAAGGTTATTTGAAGGTGTAGAGGGGGACCAACCCCTCAGTAGCTCCAGGTCACAAAGAGTCGAGAATTGAAGGATTCCCTAATCTACCTCAAGTTGGAAAAGTGTTTAGGGTAGTGTTTAATGCTAAGGGTAGAGAATGAAGAGAACTATTATTGCTCCTATCAATCTATTGACTCGATAGTTATGTTTAGACTAAGAAAGTGAGTTTTTGGAACCCAAAATATGACTCTATCAACTCTTTGCTAGAAGACAATATCACACAACATGGACGACAATGTGGTGTGCTGGAATCTCACAGGTGCGTTGTCATTCATATGAACAAAAAATGGAGGACAATTAGAAGTGATAAATACCTACTAACAACTTAGCTATTGAAGTTTGAGGTAATGAAGAAACAAGAAATGATAGAATAACTGAAATATAAAGAGAGATGTTATACAAAGTGACAAGAATGAGAAGGGTAATATTTCAACTCATGAAAGGTCCAATTCTCCCACAAGCTCCACACGAACAAGTACCTACACACAACAAAGTGGGGAAAAATGTTGGGACTATTTTGGGGCTTTCTATAGTCAAAACCATGTTTTTATGTTTCCACCTCCATGGAAAACCAGATAGATAGAGAAATAGAAATGTGATAAAGAAAGTATGTTGTAAAGGAAATGATACCAAACACTACAATAAAAACTATGCTACTCAAATCCAACAACAATGCAATAGTAAGAAAATAATACCACCCTTGACCAAAGGAACTCAAGGCCAATTAGAGAGGAATGCAAGTCTACAACCAAGGAAAAGTTGGCATGGTTGTAGTGATGCCAAAGGAAGTCTCACAAGACACCAAGTTGCAGCTTCTGTGGTAGATGTGAAGAATGCTATGATGTTGGAGTGAAAGCATTGATAGTGCAACAAGTAGCTAAGAAGTTGCAAGAAATTTCTCAAGAGTGTTGTAGAAGCTTGAAGATTGTCAAGAATTGTGTAGAGAGATCGAATGAGAATGAGAGAGTCATTTTAGGTGATTTTGGGAGGGAAAGAGCCATTCAAACGTCAGTTGAAGGGTGCATATATGTTACACTTCAGCCTCAATGGAGAACATAATGCCTCTGCAGATTCCAGAGGTAAGAATCCTATCAGGACGACAGTGTGCCACACAGACATCCATGTGTGTCCCCAACAAAAATTCCCCCACCAAAACTACAGAAAAGCTCCAAGTGGATGGGGTGTGGACAAAGGATGTGGAATTACATTGTTGGATTTGAATGGTGATCAAGTTCTGGGTTTGAAGTCTTCTCTGGAAGTTATGCGGGAAAAACCTATTTCAAGTACTACTAGGAGAATAAAAGGAATTAAGAGAAAAACACCAAGTTAGGGCTCTTGAATTGTGAAGTTTGTTGAATTGAGTTTGTGTTGATAACCTCCACCTTGCTTTGCATCAAATTGGTATTAGATCATAGGTTTTGGTCAATAAGAGGAAAAGGTTGAAGTTTGAAAGAAGCAAAGATACTTCCTAAAAGTAATCCAATGACCAGAGAAATGAGAGAGATGAAGGAAAAGCATGCCAAGGAGTTGAGACAGGTAAAGGAGTCTCAGGAAGCTATCCTAGCTAGACTTGCAACACTTGAATCAAATCAAAGGAGAGGTGTGGTCACCAGAGACTAGAGTGATCAAGAGGAAGAGGAAGAGGGTGAGAATAAAAACTCTCAAGAAGGAGTCCAAGAGGAAGAGTTGGACCCTAATGAATTGAGAATGGAAAACTTGTTGAAAGATATCAAAGGAGACACTCCTAAGGTGAAGATGGAATTACCCATGTATGGTGGGAAGTTGTATAGTGAAGAGGTGCTAGATTGGATTGATGCACTTGATAACTATTTTGAGTATGAAGAGGTAGCAGAAGACCAAAGGGTGAAATTTTCCAAAACAAAATTGATAGGACCTACCTTAACTTGGTGGAATTATGTGCAGGAAGAGAGGTTGAAGAAGGGCAAGTCAAAAATCAATTCTTGGGACAGAATGGTGGCTAAAATCAACATCCAATTTCTACTTGGTGATTATGCAATTCAAACATTTAGAAGGCTACAAAACCTCAAACAAAAGGAGATGGATGTAATGGATTATATAGAGGACTTTCATAAGCTAAGTATAAGGGTTGTTCATGTGGAGGATGAGGTAGAGAAATTAGGAAGGTACCTAAATAGGTTAAGGTTCAATATACAAGATGAGTTAAGTCTTACCACCCCTAGAACGATGGAAAAATGCTTTCAATTGGCAGTCAAGGTAGAAGAAAAGTTAAAGAAAAGGTAAGAGAAGCAAGGGGTAAAGGAAGAAGCTTCAGGGGTAGAGGAACATTTGGAGGAAGAGGATAGTCCCAAAAACTACAAGGAGAGACAAGTAGTCACCAAGAACAAGATTCATAATCAAGAGGTAGTTTAGAGGTAGGAGATCAAATAGCAGGGGTAGAGTTGGAGGTTAAGAAAGAGGATCAAATACATTCTTAGGAAGGTGTTACCAGTGTAACAAGATTGGTCATCAAGCTTGGAAATGTTCAGTAAGCAACCTTCAACTTCACATGGTGGAGAAAGAAGGACTCAATTGGTGCAAGAAGAAGACAATGAGAGTGTAAACTCTCCATCACAACATGCTGCTCCAGAAATTGGTGAATCTCTTATTGTAAGAAGAATGTCGATCAAAGTTCCTATGGTGAAAGAGCCTCCACAAAGAAAATCCCTCTTTAGAACCACATGTAAATCTCAAGTTAAGGTTTGCAAAGTTGTTGATTTGGGTAGCACAGATAATTTAGTTTCTCTAGAGATGGTAGAAAAGTTGAAAATGAAAAGAATCCCACATCCCACTCCTTATAAGGTCTCCTAGTTGAACAAGGGGCAACAAGTCCTAGTAAATGAGAAAACTTGGGTGGAATTTAACATAGGAGGGTACAAAGATAAAATATTGTGTGACATCTTCCCAATGGATGTTTGTCATCTACTTTTAGGGAGACCCTGGCAATATGACAGGAAGGCTAAACATGATGGGAAAAAGAAAACTTATGTGATAGAAAAGGATGGGATCTCATTCACTCTTACTCCATTGCATGATGAAGGTCTAGATACTCAAGTTGGGTCTAGTGTAATGCTAGTTTGGGAAAAGTTTTTGAAATCCATGAAGGAAGAGGGAGGAGAAGGTTATGCCATTGTGATCAAACCAAATACTGTGATGACTATATCAACAAAGGTTGATGATGTACCTAAAGAGGTCCAAGCATTGTTGAAAAAGTATAAGGACATTGTGGTAGATGAACTTCCTAACTCTTTACCACCAATAAGAGATGTGATTCACCATATAGATTTCATACTAGGGGAAAACCTACCTAACAAAGCTACATATAAAATGACCCCTCAACATAATGAAGAGATTAGGAAACAAATCCAAGAGTTGCTTGAAAAAGGCCTAATAAGAGAGAGTCTTAGCCCATATGCTGTTCCCACCATTTTGGCACCAAAGAAGGGAGGAGATTGGAGAATTTACACTGACTCAAGGGCCATTAACAAGATTACCATAAGATATAGGTTCCCCATACCAAGAATGGAAGACTTGATGGATTGTTTAGGAGGGGCATGTTATTTTTCTAAGATTGAACTCAAAAGTGGCTACCGCCAAATTAGAATTAGAGAGGGGGATGAGTGGAAAACTACCTTCAAAACAAATGAGGGGTTATATGAATGGCTTGTCATGCCTTTTTGGCTTTCAAATGCACCAAGTACCTTTATGAGATCAATGAATGAAAATTTGAAACCCTTCATAGGTAAGTTTGTGGTTGTCTATTTGGATGATATTCTTGTTTTTAGTAAGACTAAAGAGGAACACATGCATTGTTTAGATTTGGTCTTGAAAAGATTAAATGAAGAAAATTTGATGATAAATTTGAAGAAGTGCGAATTCATGAAGGAGGAATCAGTCTATCTTGGTTTTGTGATCTCAAAAGGCTCTTTGAAGATGGATCCCAGCAAGGTGAGCAATTATCAACAGGCCTACTCCAACATCAGTAATTGAGGTAAGAAGTTTTCATGGCCTAGCTAGTTTTTACAGAAAATTTGTGAAAATTTTTAGTCATATATGCTCTCCAATCATTGACACAATAAAATGGGATAAAAGAAAGAAATTTGAATGGTTTGATGAGGCAGATTTTTTTTTCCAATATCTAAAGAAAAGGGTAGCACAACAACCTATTTTAGCATTGTCTGAATTTAAAAAAGCTTTCACCATAGAGTATGATGCAAGTGGGTATGAAATTGGGGCAGTATTGAGCCAAGAGGGAAAGCTTGTTGCTTTCTTCAGTGAGAAGCTCAATGAGGAAAAGAAAAAGTATTCCTCTTATGATTTGGAGTTGTATGCTATGGTGCAATCTTTGAAGAATTGGAGACACTATCTCCTACCTGAAGAATTCATTATTTTTATTGAAAATCATGCTTTGTAGTTCCTTAACACAAGACAAACTCAGCCACAAACATGTGAAGTGGGTGGAGTACCTACAAAGTTACAACTTCACCATCAAATACAAAAAGGGGCAGTCAAATAAGGTGACAGATGGTTTGAGCAGGAGGACATTGTTGATCCAAGAAGTTTAGTTATAGAGTGTTGGCATTGATGCTTTGAAAGGTATGTATGTAGAGGATGATGATTTCAAAGAAATTTATGCTTCTTGTAATTAGTTCAATGGAACTTTTCACGAAGAGAATTCTGATTTCTTGATTCAAGAAGGTTTACTATTTAAGGGTGCTAAACTTTGTATTCCGAAATGCTCTATGAGAGATAATATAATTAAGGAGAAGCACAGTGGCAGCTTGGCAGGTCACTTTGGTGTGGATAAAACCTTGGCTCAGGTAAGAAGGTACTATTATTGGCCAAAGATGCAAAGTGATGTGAGAAAATTTGTAGAAAAGTGTGTTGTTTGTCAAAGGGCCAAGGGGTGTAGTACAAATGCAGGTCTTTATCAACCATTGCCAATCCCAAATAGACCATGGGAGTCCATCAACATGGATTTTATGTTGGGGTTTCCTAAAACCCAAAGAGGCTTTGATTCGGTTTTTGTTGTGGTGGACCAGTTTAGTAAAATGACACATTTTATACCATGTAAAATTAAAAATGATGCCTCATAAATTACAAGGTTTTTTTTCAAGGAGGTGGTCATAATTCATGTATTACCATTAACCATTGTTTCAGACAAGGACAATAAATGTGTGGGTCACTTTTGGAGAACCCTTTGGAAGAAACTAGGCACCAATTTGACTTTTAGCTCTACCTATCATCCACAAATAGATGGGTAGACTGAAGTAGGCAATAGAAGTCTTAGAGATCTCCTTAGATGCTTGAAAAAATAACACTCAACACAATGGGATATGATCCTACCCCAAGATGAGTTTTCATATAAAGATTATGTGAATAGGAGTGTTAGTAAAAGCCCATTTGAGATTGTGTATGGATTGTAGCCTAGAGGGGTATTTGAACTCAAGGATTTGAGTGGAATGGAGAGGAGTGTTGAAGGATAAGAGTTTGCATTTTCCATGAAAGAAATACATCAGCAAGTTAGAGAGAACCTTCAAAAGAGTGTTGGTAAATACAAACAACATGCAAACTTGAAAAGGAGAGAGGTTCATTTCAAAGTGGGAGATCTAGTCTTAGCCCATTTGAGGAAAGAAAGGATTCCTAAAGGGAAGTATTCAAAGCTACAGATGAAGAAGATAGGGCCATGTAGGGTGGTCTACAAATTTGGTGCAAATGCATATGAGATAGAACTCCCTACTGGGGTTGCTATCTATCCCATTTTTAATGTTTCTGACCTATACCATTTTAAAGGGGCTATGATTAAAGGTAATATGTAGGTAGATCAGAGGTTCCAGATGAAGATTGGGTTAGATATTTTCCACCAAGTCAACCATTGAAGCTAGAGTGCATTTTGGATACCAAGGAAGCTAATAGAACAAGGCACAAGGTGTACTATGAGTATCTAGTGAAGTGGCAAGGCCTTCCTATGGAGGATGCCACTTGGATGATAGAGGAAGACATCAAAAAGCATGGTGCAATAGTTGAAGATCTGCTCTCAAGTGGAACTTGAGATTTGTTTCGGCCGGGAGTATGGTGTAGGGGCACCCATGTGCTGAAAAGTTGTCAATATTGCTAAGTGTTGGGTTTTTATGTTGTCTTGTCAATTTTGTTTGTAGTAAGTTCTTTTAAGACCATGTTTCATGTTTTTGGTCAATTTGAGTCATGTGGGGTCAATTTTTTCAAAAGATGTAAATGTTGCTAAAAGTTGTAAAAAGTTACTCAAGCAACTTTGCATTTTTTGAGTTTTGAAGGAAGTTTAATCGTTGGCATTCAAAAGGTAGTTGGAAAATAGTTGGTTTTAGCTTATAAAAGTTTAAATATTCCTTGGGATGTTTGAGGAAAACTTCTAGTGGTGATTTTGGTGAACAAGCAATAAAACATACTCTATTTTCTATGTTTTCAATTGTGTTTTTGCTACTATAAAAGATAGTATGACCCCGTATGACTTGTAAATGATCTAAATTGCATTGTAATTGATGTGGGGTTGAATCTACTATCATTTTTCTTTGATTTCATCTATTTTCATTGATATTGGAGTGAGTTAGAGTCCATTTGCTATAAACTTCTAGGAAACCCTAGGTAGTGAGGGTTTGATTGAAGACACATGAATTAGAGCCCATTCCACCAGTGGAAAAATATGAAAATCAATGGAATGGATGTAGGTAGGATGATTTTAGTGGTTTTGTTGTTTGTAGGAGTAGGGGATGGAGTGAGGGGCAAGTTTGATACTTCCCTAGCCTAATATCACCATGTATTAGGCTTATAAGGATAGGTAGACTTAGGGTTTTGTAGAAAGAATGTTTGGAGGTTGTTCCAATTGATAATAGTTGCATATAAAAACTACATGTGACATGATGGAAGCCCTGGAGTGAATTTTTGTAGGTTTGAGATAACATATCATACTGTTTCCTTGTAGTTCAAGCCTAATTAGGCCTAATTTATAGCATAGCAGTCCAAATTTGATGGTTTTGTTCCAAAGCAACCCTATCTACAAAGTTGATATGTTTTCAAATGGAAAAAAAGGGTATCTTGAATGGTGATCAAGTTTTGAGTTTGAAGTCTTCTCTAGAAGCTATGTGTGAAAAACCTTGTTTCAAGTACTACTAGGAGAATAGAAGCAATTGAGAGAAAGCCACCAAGTTAGGGCTCTTGAATTGTAATGTTTGTTGAATTGAGTTTGTGTTGATAACCTCCACCCTTCTCTATATAAAATTGGTATTAGAGCATATTTTTTGGTCAATAAGAGGAAAAGGTTGAAGTTTGAAAGAAGCAAAGATGCATCCTAAAAGTAATCCAATGACCAAAGAAATGAGAGAGATGAAGGAAAAGCATTCCAAGGAGTTGAGACAGGTAAAGGAGTTTCAGGAAGCTATCCTATCTAGACTTGCAACACTTGAATCAAATCAAAGGAGAGGTGTCGTCACTGAAGACCAAAGTGATCAAGAGGAAGAGGAAGAGGGTGAGAATGAAAACCCTTAAGGAGTCCAAGAGGAAGAGTTGGACTCTAATGAATTGAGAATGGAAAAGTTGCAAAAGGATATCAAAGGAGACACTCCTAAGGTGAAGATGGAATTACCCATGTATGGTGGGAAGTTGGATAGTGAAGAGGTGCTAGGTTGGATTGATCCACTTGATAACTATTTTGAGTATGGAGAGGTAGTAGGAAAGAAAAGAGAAAGAAAAAAAGAAAGGAGAAAGACAATGACACAACGAACAAGAGATAGGGGGATTTGATATTTTAGGGCCAAAGCTACTCATAAATATAGTTAAATAGATAATAATATATAAATGAACTGTCATCAACCCCCTACTATATCAGACCATGTGAAGAAGGCACATGAAGACAAAGTGAAAAATGAAAAAAAATGGGTCAACATGGAAGGGAGGCCTAAATGCCCCGAACACTTTGCATCGTCCCCAATTGTCAAAGATCAATACATGATAAAGAAAAGAATTATCTGATAAATAGAATTTTTTTTATGATACAAAAAGAAATCTTGTATCCAAGCACCTACAAGGGTGACAAGGGTCATCCAAGAACATATACAATAAGCATGGGGGAACACAAAACACACATAATCCAATATACAAATAAAGAAGATGTGCCCCCTATTCCTCATCAACCAAGAGGTCATCGTTTTCCCAATCTAGATCACTATAAGGGGAGGGCGAAAGATACTACAAGGGTGGAATATCAAGGGGCTACCCTCTGACCTTGCTACAACAATAGTTAAGGAAGAAGTCCCCTCGACGTCTTCTCCACTTAGTTCCTATGAGACAAATGTTAAAAATCTTGCAAACAATTGCTGATCAGGCTGAGACATCATCTACAGAGTTGAACATGCACTTTATAGTAGTGGCATGTGTCTGTAGACACTTAAAAATGACCTAGGCCTGCAAGCTCTATTTTACCACTTTCGTCCTAGCATAATTGTGATATTTAATTATGTCCTTGGTCCACATTCGACTATTAATTGAATAATTCATAATTGTTTAATTAATTCATATTTCTTTTATTCTTCATGATTATTAAATAAATAAATTTTGTTTATTTATTCAATACGTCACTAATTGTCTAAATTTTCTCATAATTAAATAAATTTCTTAATTTATTTAATTACCTTTATTCATTTATGTCTTCTCAATTATTAAATAAATGAATTTTATTTATTTATTTAATAGGTCACTAATTCTCATAATTAAATAGATTTATTTAATTATTGGTCACAATATCTAAATTAAATAATTATCTTTAATTATTTAATTGCCTAATTTAACATTTCTCTCATTTTATTAATTGTTAGTTCATTTTAGTAAATAATCTAAAAATCGATTATTTATTGTCACACAAAATCCATATTTTGAATTAATTTAATTCAAAATGGTAATCTTCTTCCAAAAATCAAGTAATTGAGCAAATTATTGATTTTTCAAATCTATTTTTCAGTTCAACCTTTATCCTCTTGATTTTTCAAATCTTACAAATTAAGCAGTCTTTATCTTCTTGATTTTTGAAAATATTTATCTTTTTGGCTAATTATCACATTTATTCTCGACCGCCGATTTGATTTTATCAAATGAAATCTTGGCCACTCACTTCAGGTTTTTTCCCTAACCCTAATTAGTGATTGTCATAGGAAATCTCGACCTTTGATTTTAGGCTTTCGTCAGCTTTCAATCTCGTCCATCCGTCCAAAATGGCGTTTTCTATAAAATGACAAATTTTCTCATGTTTTGGCACCACTTCCTTATTGCAACACGTTTATGCTTAAATTTTATGTTGCAATTAGCCTGTTTAATTCAATTTGATTACTTGTCATAGGCATAGTCATTTGTCATAGGAATTTTGTCATTCAAATCCTTCAAAACTTGCATAGGACATAGTCATAGGCATTTGCTCACATACTCAAATCTGAGGGCAAAAATCACAATTGCTACAAGCTAGAAGGTGCTATGGAGATGAATCATGGAAGCTTTGAGGAATAACTGGTATAATATTTCTTGTCTTTGCTTTCATTGTCCTTTATAGTTTCTTTGGGTTTTAATATTTATGCTCTAATATGCTAATAACCTAATCTAAAAAATACCCATTGATACATTGGTGAACCCGACGCATTTTATTTTTCTGTTTTCCGTACGGTTTTCTATTTTTTGTTTTTTTTGGAGGTACAATGCATTTGCATGTTAAATCAGAATGTGGGACTGCGACGCAATTGCTCTGTTGTGATGCATTTTCCTGGTAAAAGTTTTTTAAAAATTTTGCATTCAGGTTTTTCTATTTTCTGTTGTTTTACATTCTAGTTTTCCTCTGCACTCTGATTTTCTTCTGCATTGTTTGTAGCATAGGGATTTTTTTGTGTTATTAATCTTTGTTTGCAGCATGTGGTGGTTACATTTCGTGGGTCCAAGACTAGTTGAATAAAACTCCTAACTTGTGCTTTTGCAGGTTTGAGTGTGCAAGATTCATTTCAAAACATTGTGCTTGTTCTTTTTAGAATAGATAACATTTCTTTTGGTGCACTAAAATGGACATTCTTTTAATTATGTCTGATTGTGTTTGAAAGTGGTAGGAAAATATGTTCTCACCCTGTGCAAACTAGGTGATTAGAAAGCTAGACCCACTTTGTCCCTGTGTAACCTTGATGTAATAACCGAAGTATCCTGTCCCCTTACGCAATCATGCGATCCTAGGTGTAAGAGAAACAATTATTGCCTCTAGAAATTGGGCTTTCTAGGGGATTTCATCACCTCTAGGCGACTCAAACTGGCAATGGAGCTAAAGCCAAGATACCGCCGATTGGTATATAAATGTGAATCTTAAGGGAAAACCTAAGATTATGAGTGTGGATGTATCATATGGACGAAGTAGTACTCCCCAAAACCCTGTTGAGCTTAACCTCTTCAGGATGGAGTGCCTCCTAAATAGAGCTTAATCTTGCACCCCATGCATGACCACTCGAATGGGGGTCCTAAATTAATCACTATTGTTTAGTAGCCAAAAACCTTCTATTTTCTAGCACAACACAGGTCGGTGTGAAGGCATCCACATCTTCACAGTCTGTAGTAGAGGTGATCAATTTGCCATGGGAGTTTCATGGGCGTTGGAAGCTTGGTTGGCTTGAGAAGAGAGTGCACTATAAGGGGAAGCCCGTGCAACCAAGCTTCTGAATTCACACACTACTGATATGTGGCTGGGGAAACCCACGTGGAATCTAGCGAATATTGTCTTGGCTTAACCATAGGATTGTACTTGTTCTCTTTTGTGTTTGATTACTTTCAAAATATCGTGCTTGCCAAGTGTTGACTGGTTACTGAAATGAAACAAATAACACTCAAACATTTGGAAACAAACTGTCGAACTTTAAATAATTTGGGTTTTTGACAGCAAACATCAGAAAATTGACTTTTTTACATTCTACAATGCATTTTGTAGACACCTAAAAATGACCTAGGCCTGCAAGCTTCATTTTTACCACTTTTGTCCTAGCATAATTAAGACATTTAATTATGTCCTTGGTCCACATTCGACTATTGATTAAATAATTTAGAATTATTTAATTAATTCATGTCCTTTTATTCTTCATGATTATTAAATAAATAAATTTCATTTATTTATTAAATACGTCATTAATTGTCTAAGTCTTCCTTTAATTAAATAAATTTCTTAATTTATTTAATTACCCTTCATCAAATATTTCTTCCTGATTATTAAATAAATAAGTTTTATTTATTTATTTAATATGTCACTAACTGTCATAATTAAATGAATTGATTAATTAATTTAATTAATTAATCTTATCTGCTAAATTAAATAATTATATTTAATTATTTAATTGTCAAAATTAATATTCCTCTCATTTTAAATAAATAAAATTATTTAAAATGCCATCACTTTCTTAATCAGTCCATTTTGGTAAATAATCAAAAGATTATTTATTGTCTCATAAAATCATTATTTTGAATTAATTTAATTCAAAATAGTAACTAATCTTCCAAAAATCAAGTAATCGGGCAGATTCTTGATTTTCCAAATTTGATCTTCAGTCAAATCTTATCTTCTTGATTTTTCGAATCTCACAAATCAGGCAATCTTATCTTCTTGATTTTTCAAAAATCTTTATTTCTTTAATTAATTTCCTCATTTATTCTCCACCGTCGATCCGATTATCTGAGATATTATCTTGACCGTTCGATTAATGAATTTTCCCTAACTCTAATTAGGGATTCTCAGATTTAATCTGGACCTCTCATTCTAGGTCTTTCTTAGAATTCAATTTCATCCGTCCACTTAAAATTGTGTTTTCTATAAAAGACAATTTTGCTCATAATTTCGGGACCCTTGACAACTTCATTTTTGAATTTAGGCATTATAGTCATTTTAGCATTGGTAATTATTATTTCATTTAGCATATTGTCATAGACATAGGCACAATTTTTATAAATCCTTCAACATTTTCATAGGACTTTGACATTATTATAGGTTGCTCATTTGAAATCTGAGGGCCTCATTCATTTACTGCAAACTAGAAGGTGTAATGAAGGTGAACCATGGAAGATGGAGATTTCTGGTAACATTGTTCCTTTTATTTTCATGTTTATTTCCTTTGTGCTTTGTTACTTCATTGGATTTTTGATGTTTATTATCTAACAAGCTAACAATCTAATTTTCCATTGATACACATTTGTTAAAACACAATTGCTCTATCGCACCGCATTTTCCAGATTTTGCAATGCATCTGCTCTCTTCAAATGCATCTGCTAATCAAAACACCTCATTTTCCTATCTTGCAACACATTTTCCATCTGTAAAGCCACATCCGCAACACTGCATCAAATTTTCCAGCTATAAAGCCACATTTGAAACAATGCACCACATTTTCCATTTCTAAAGCCGCATTTGATCACTGCAATGCATTTGCTGCCTGTAATGATGCAATCGCCTGAGAGAAAACCAAACATTGTGCTAGACTAGAATCTGAGTCCAAAAACTTTACCCTACCATCAAACATCTTTTTCAAAAAGTCTTTTTCATAAACCAAAACTTAAATTTCTCAAAATGCCCATCATTTGCATTCACTAGCTTGCATCTTGTCCATAGGTTTAAATTTCCAAATTTTTAGTTACATTCCCTAGGCATCATAATCGTTAGTCCTATCATAAACTTGTCTTTAAGCTTCATCTTGGAAAACTTTGGATTAGGCCAACTCATCACACTTTGTAAAACCATTGTTTCAAAACTAGGTTATCTTGGGACATAGTCATTATTCCTCTTTTCAATCATTGTCCTTTTTGTGGGAACCTCCAACTCAACAGTCTAGTTAGGAAGGCTCACTCGTCATTTGGACTTTGTCACTTAGTCCCCTTAGCAAGTCCTTTTGATAAGTGAAATTGAAACATAAGTCAAGCATAGAGTGGTTAAGTAAAACCTTTCTCCAAATATTGTCCAAACTTAGTCCTCATCTTAAACTTAGACTTTTCATTGTCCATCTCTAGTCCTCATTTCGAACCTAGACTTTGCATTAATCATTTTAGTCCTTAGTCAACATTATCATCTTAGTCCTCATTTGGCACTTTGACCTTGACAACCTTGTAATTTTTCCTTCATCATTTCCTTGGACAAACGTCATCATTACCTTGCATTGTCATCTTTTATTCCAAAATACAAAAAAAAATAGTGTCATAACTTGTCATTCTAGTCTTCATATTACATTCGTCATTTCCTTTAGAAAACATTATTGCATTGTCATCCCCTATTAGCAAAAATCCAAAAAAAACATAGTCTTGCATTTTCATCTTTTTATCACAAAATCCAAAAACATAGGCTAGCATCATCCTTGGATTTAGTTGTCATTCTCATCACTCTCATTTGAACAATTTCCTTTTATGGTGGAAACTAGACTCCAAAGAAAGAAATGACAAATGGAAAACTTTGGACAAGACTCCAATTCCAATGTCACCAATCACACGTATGACCCAAATTGGACTTTTGACGACCCATTTAGTGACACAAATACTCAACCTCTCATCACTAGAGACCATCCTCATCAAACATCCCCTTTGAACCATTCTTACATAAGGATGAATAAGGAAAAATACTTGAGGAAAAGCTCGAAGTAGCAGTACAAGATCCAAAAGTGGCCTACTTCATAGAATAAATGGTCTTATATGATAGACAAATATTTGGCCATACTTTTAAGTCAAGGAGCTAAATTACCCCATGGGTTCGACATTAATACTTTGAGATCGACATCTCTTGACCATAATGTCAACAATACACATAACATGTCCAATAGTGGTCAACCTCCAAACACCACAAGCAATACCTTTTTTGATGCTACCTCACAAAATGTCACAACTACCATGAGTGCTACCTCCAACATTCCAAACAATTCCAATTCAATAAATGCTACATCCATTGGAGGAACACAATCTATCACATTGCCCACAATATCATCACAATCGGATGGAGCCACCTTTGGGTCCTCGACAATGTGGGAAAGTTATTCCAATCCTCTCTTTACCACTACGGTAAATGCCATGGGGGCATCATCAAGCCATACAAATCCTCCATTGACGACTACCTCTAGTACCATGAATACATCTTCATCAAATCCCCCCATTGGTACCTCACTTAATCCTTTGGGAGGAAGTAAACGACGTATCTTTATTCAAGGACCACAACAAAATGTTAACAAATCAACATAGCTTAATGCCATCAATTCCCAAGGACAAAATACGAACATTCCCCTTGTACAAACCCAACAA
This sequence comes from Sequoia sempervirens, assembly GCA_007258455.2. Taxonomy (NCBI): domain Eukaryota; kingdom Viridiplantae; phylum Streptophyta; class Pinopsida; order Cupressales; family Cupressaceae; genus Sequoia; species Sequoia sempervirens. The sequence continues at coordinate 714,282,667 of VDFB02058242.1, read as the reverse complement.
TTTGGACAAGGAAATCAAAACACACAACCTATGGCATCATTCACACATCAAAATATTCATGGTCGCCATATTCCTCAAATATCAACCCAAATGGTTGGGGGACACATTCTGACATATTCATCCCATATTCATACCCACGAACATGTCCCCAATCCAAACTTTCAATACCAACAATACACAAATCAGAACACATCATACATGTCACAACAACACTCCAACATCCGCTCACAACAAATGGGGACCCATGGTGTACCAATCAATCCAATGTATGGGGCCACAAATGACCCTATAATTGTTGCCTTGCAAGAAAAGATGATAGGTGTAGAGAAGACCATAGAAAAAATTCAAATATTCGGCAAGAAATCAGAAGTATCATAAGAGTTATTTGTATATCCCTTTGACATGAACTTATACATGCCACCATTTTCTCCAAGATATGTGTCACCTAATTTTACCAAATACAGAGGAAAGAAAAACCCTATTGAACATGTCCAAGAATTCACAACCAACTGTATGGACGTCGCATATGAACCAACATATTTGATGAGACTCTCCTCTAAAAGTCTTGCAGGTCCTGCCCTTGAATGGTTCTCCAGTCAAAAGGATATCCAAACATGGGATGAACTTAAGCACAAATTCATAAAAAAATTACTCGTACAACATTGACATGGACACCTCTATTACTAGCTTATGCAATCTCACACAAGAGGACGTTGGTGAAACGTTCATCCCATTCTTCCAAAAATGGAGAAGTCTAGCTAGTCATTGTCACATCAACATACCTGAAAAGGAAAAGGTTGACATGTTCATTCAAACACTTCTAGGTCCCTTAAAATATGGATTGCAAGTGCATTGCTGCACAACTTTCATAGACCTAGTCGAAAAGGGTGTCCAATTTGAGAAAGCTCTTATTGAAAAAGGAGAGCTAAAATATGGTCCTAAAAACACAAATGTAAATCTTCCCACTAACAAAAATAAGTATTGGGTCAAAAATAAAAATGTTACCAATGACGGTGTTGTCGATGCCAAGGCTGTCAACTCTATGGGGTCCTGTACTGGCTCTAAAAAGGGTTCAATTGTAAAACAAACCAACAACGATATTGAAACCCCCTACCAATGTCACTCCAAACAATAAAAATGGTCTAAACAGTCAAAATCAAGGAAAATTTCACCAAACAAGACAATTCCCAAAAAGACGAACATACTTAGCATTGGGAGAAGCAATTGAGGATGTCCTTAAGAAACTCCTCCAAAACTATCTCATCACACTTGAAGAACCTAAACCATATGACCCAGGGAAGTTTAAACCATCATGGTGGGATGATAATGCTTTCTGTGAGTACCACCAGGCTAAAGGACATATTACATCATCTTATCGACAACTCATAAATATTGTGCAAGAATTTATTGAAAGCCAAGTAATTGAATTGGGTGGGCCACAATTTCCATCAAATGCAGACCATACCATTCATAAGAACCCATTGCAAGACCATGGTTCTAATAAAGCCTCCACGTCAGGTCCTAAGATAAACAATAATCAAGCCAATTACGCCTATGCCAAGTATGACTATTCCGGTGGACCTACTATAAACAATGTTTGAACTAATAATGAGTGTGTCATTACCATCACGGTTAAAAGAGCACCTCAATGCAATGCCACTACTTGAAGCGGCAAGATCGCCATAGCTGGTCTGCATCCTACTAGGCAACCTAAGATCACCATACTTGGTCCATCTCCTAAACAACCGCAACCTAGCTCATCTGCAAAGCAGTGGCAACCCAAGAGTTAGTTTAATCTTATCAACCAATTAGGTAAAACCCCTGCGCAGATTTACATGAGTTGCTTCACATTTCTCCCATGCATAAGGCTATACTAGATAAATCCTTGTAAGAGTCATTCATCCCTAAGGATATTGATGTCAACCAATTTGAGACCATGGTAGGATACCTCACTACACCTCACCATGTCACCTTTTCTGATCAGGATTTTTTGTCACCTAAGACCAACCATAACGATGCACTACATATTGAAACTTTCATCCATAAACACAAGGTCATAAGAGTTTTAGTAGGTGGCAGGGTAGGATTGAACATATTCTCCTTAAAACTGGTCAAGGATCTAGGATTTTCTGATGCATGCGTAGACCCTACAAAGAGCATAGTCATAAAAGCATATGATGATGAGGAACATTCTTCTAGAGGCATTATTTCTCTTCCTATCAGAATGGGACCAATTATTGTGGATTTAACTTGCCAGGTCTTGGATCTAGAATTACCTTACAACATCTTGCTTGGTCGCCCATGGATTCATGCCTTAAAGGAAACCCCCTCCACATATCACGAATGCTTGAAATTCCCATTTGACAACAAAAAAATCACCATATATGGAGACCCTGACCCTTTTCAATATTTTACCAATCTAAGGGGTATTTCTGAAAACCAAGTGCCCATCAACTGGGAAGCTCCTAGCTCTTCTACTTCCAAATACATTGACCCATCCACACTGGCATCATCTTCCACGTCCACTCCTTCCACTTCTTCCACCACGCCACCATCTTCCACACTTCCTAAGGCTGAGCCCACTATCAAGATCTAGGACCTAGGATGTGGAGAATTCAAACTGCATATGGCATATAACATCACAACAATACCCAAGTCTCCAAAGATCTATGGTAGACCATTTTTTAGAATGGAACCCAAGGAAAATTTCAAAGTTCCACCAAATTTTTTTTTCATCAAATCGGGAGACATGAGCAATGAAGACATTGCCGATATTACAGGATGACTCTATAAAGAAATGACAAACCTCCCTCCATTAATAGTTAAGAAATATGGCAAGTGATATGACATGATGAAGGTTAAAGGCTACAATGGAACTAGTGGCCTAGGCAGAAATAAAACTGGACGAAGAGAGCCCATAGAATCTTTCAAAATACCAAAGTATCTTTGATTAGGGTATGGATTTCCTGACAATGATGAACGACGTACCAATGGACTTTCAAGTGAGAGCGTGCATGCTTCGGAAAGTGTCAAGACTATCAAGGAATCCCTTACCGAAACCAACTCCCAAGAGTGGGAATTTGGCTCCCAACAATCCATAAGTGACTATTGCCTTGATGATTTGTTCATTGAAACTGGGGAGCTTACCTCTGAACAAAGTTTTTGGAAAACATTTAAAATCGATCAGGCACCAAATAGTCATAGTCCCATTTACCTTCCCCATCACATACAAGCCCCACCACCTGTATCTAATAACCATCAGTCAGATCCATCTGAATTACCACATGACACTGACATTCATGACTCTGATTCCTTTGTCCCCTACTTTGACAACGCATATGAAATAAGTGAAGGGGAATATTGGATCGAGTCTGACATGGAATTGGGTGATGACAACTTCATCTTCAATGTATTTGAATCTGTCTACATGGTTTCTGCATCCTCCCCTCAATTCACCAATTTTGATGATGGCAACAAGGCCCGCCAGTCCTAGATACCTTTTAGAATGACGAGGCCATCGCATAATTTATGGGATTACATGAGGGCATACCCAGTGGTGATCACAAGGCCGGATTCACCATTGACCTAGATTGTGTAGCTTACTTCAAGGAGACTGCTTCGTCTTTCAGTCACAAAATTAAAAATAAGAATAAAGCAAAAAATGAAATGTCTTTAGGTGAAAACCGAAAGGCACCTTCTAATGACAAAAAATTAAAAACAAAGGACGTATTTGTGGGTGAAAACCTCTCTGAGGCACCGAATGATGGAGGACTAGACTTTCTCTCTGTAACTCAAGAGAAATCAGCTATGCTCATAGAGGACACCATAGAAGACAACATATCAACCACAGAAGATCCCAAAATGGTCCTCTTTGCTACGTCCTTGACTGAAGAAGAGAAATCAGAATTTCAAAAATTCTTTGTCGATCGTAAGATCAACTTCACATGGTCTTATGTGGAAATGCCTAGACTAGACACAGAACTGGTTCTGCACCATCTACCATTGATGCCAAATGCCAAACCGGTTAAACAAAAGCTACACAAAATGCATCCTCAGGTCGCTCTATTAGTCAAGGTTGAGTTGAAGAAACTTCTAGATGCTGGGTTCATACCGTCTACTGAATATGCTGAATGGATATCTAACTTGGTGCTGGTAACAAAGCCAAATGGGATGATCCACATCTGCATAGATTTTAGAGACTTAAACAAGGCATGTCCAAAAGATGATTTTCTGAACCAAATATAGATATTATTGTCGATCTCACAACAGGATATTAGATGTTGTCCCTAATGGATGGTTTTTTAGGATATAATCAAATTTGTATCACCCCCGAAGATGAACATAAAACAAAATTCACTTGCTCTTGGGGTACATACTGTTGGAATGTCATGTCGTTTGGTCTTAAAAATGTAGGTGCCATGTAGCAGAGGGCTATGACCACAATCTTTCATGACATGATGCATAAGATAATGGAAGATTATGTGGATGAACTTTTAGCTAAATCAGTAACAAGAAAAGATCATCTGAAGGTGTTAGACACAATTTTCAAGAGGTTGGAAGAATATAAAGTCTAACTGAATCCTAAGAAACGTGTCTTTGGCGTAACATCTGGAAATTTTTTGGGATACATAGTTTCTCGAAGAGGCATTGAGGTCGATCTAGCCAAAGTCAAAGCCATCATGGACATGCCTCCTCCTAGAGGAATCAATGAACTGATAACCTTACAAGGCAGGGTGCAATCTATCCGACGCTTCATAGCACAATTGGCTGACAAGTGTCAACCATTCCAATATCTTCTGCATAAAGGCATCCCTTTTGTGTGGACAAATAAATTTCAAGAGGCCTTTTAGCAAATAAAAGACTACCTATTGTCATCACCAGTCCTTATGCCTCCCATTCAAGGAAATCCTTTAATTATATACATCTTTGCCACTACATCGGCATTGGGGGCATTGTTGGCACATAACGACCATGACAAGAAAGAAAGGGCCATATATTATATCAGTAGGACACTGGTCGGGTATGAACTAAATTACACTTCAATTGAATGTGCTTGTCTAGCAGTGGTCTTTGCAGCTCAAAAGCTAAGACATTATATGTTGAGCCCCCAAACACAGTTGGTGGAAAAGATTGACCCCCTCAAATATCTATTAAGTCGGGCAACATTAACAAGACGTTTGGAAAAATGGGTAATGATCTTCAGCGAATATGATATTCAATATGTACAAAGAAAGGCAATAAAGGGACAAGTCATAGTAGACCAACTGGCGGACACACCTATACAAAGTGATCACCCTTTAGTGGTAGATTTCCCAGATGAGTCAATATTCCATACAGAACCTAAGTCACTGTGGAGACTCTACTTTGACGGATCGCATACTAATCATGGCTCGAGGGTAGGAATACTATTTATCACCCTTCAAGGAGATTCCATTCCTAAATCCTTCCAAATAGATTTACCATGCACAAATAATGTGGTGGAATACAAGGCACTGGGCAGAGGACTTAGAATATCAATAAAATGGAAAATTAGAGCATTGCATGTCTATGGGGATTCTCAGTTAGTCATCAACCAAGTTAATGATGACTACGACACCAAGGATGAGAAACTAATGCACTACAAATGAATGGTTGATAGCTTTCAAACATATTTTTACATGGTGACTTTTGAGTAAGTTCCAAGAGCATAGAACAAGGCGACAGATGCCATGGCTACAATAGGCTCTCTCCTTGACATTCCAAGCAATATGCCTCAATTGGAATTCCTAATAGAACAATTGTTGGTCCCCGCCTATGAAATTCTGGAATCAGAAATCGTCTGCGAGCTTTTTGGTCCCGATTATCCCTAGTACCAAGACATTCATGACTACCTTAAGTCCCAAACCCTTCCCTCTAATCTGTCCAATAACTAGAGGAAGTTGTTTATCTGAAAAGCCACAAGCTTTGCCATCGTTAGTGACACCCTTTACTATCGTAGCTTTGACGACACCCTCCTTAGATGTCTCAACACCAACGAAGAACACACAACCTTACATGAAGTACATGAGGGTATATGTGGGTCTCATTCGAGTGGTCCTACTCTGGCCAAGAAGATAATGAGACTTGGGTACTATTGGTCGACCATTGAGAAAGATGCACTAGAATATGTCAGGACTTGTCACCAATGTCAGATTCACAGCATTTTGATTCATGTTCCAGTGCAAGAACTTCGACCGATCACTTCTTCTTGGCCCTTTGCACAATGGGGACTCGACCTCATGGGAAAGATCAATCCTACCTCATCCAATGACCAAAAATTTATCATCACCACCACTGAGTATTTTACGAAGTGGACTGAAGCCATCCCTCTGACATACATAACTGACAAAAAAATCTCCAAATTCATTCTTAAATACATCATTTTCCAGTATGGTCTTCTGTAATCCATCATCATTGAAAATGGACGTCCATTTAAAAACCAAGACATTTGTGAGTTATGTGAGAAATTTTATATCCAACATCATTTTTCCTCTCCGTATTACCCATAGGGAAATGGTCAAGCCGAGGCATCAAATAAAACCATTGTTAAAATTCTGAAAAAGACTATAAATGATGTTGGCTGTGATTGGCATATTCAACTCAACCTTGCTATGTGGGCTTACCGCACCAGCATTTGTACACCCATAGGAGCCACTCCATTTGCCCTGGTCTTTAGAGCTAAGGCCATCTTGCCCATCGAGGTTGAAATTACTTCCTTACAAGTCTCCTTGAAGGGTCTGACTGATAATGAGGAGTACAGACAATCACGCCTACACAAGCTGGAGATGCTAGAGGAAAGAAGGCATAATTCCCTGAACCATCTATAGGCATATCAAAACCATTTCTGTCGTAGTTACAACAAGAAAGTCATGGTCAAGAAATTTGACATTGGTGACCTAGTCCTCATGTAGAACCCTAAGAATCAGGCTGACAGAGAAAAGCCAGGCAATTTTGAACCAAATTGGTTGGGTCCTTACATCATCATATCCTCTTTTGGTTTTGGAGCATATCAACTAGCTACTCCAGATGGTGAACAATTGACAAAGCCTATCAATAGTCTACATCTTGGGAAGTTTTATGCATAGCATTAGAAAGTCGAGTCAAAAACCTTAAAATACAAAACAATTGAAAAATGATAGAAAAATTGTTGCCTTGATGAAAACCTGGCAAATAGGCATCTTGGTGGCATCAAAAAAATGAAAAAGTGACAAAAATAGTAAAGAGAAATAATTCGTCCAATAGTGAAAACCTGACAAATAGGCACTTTGAATAAGTACCATGGTGAAAACTTGGAAAACAAGCACCATGCGTAGTCAATCATTGCTTCGCCATCTACTGTCACTTTATCTGTCTTGGCCTAAGATGGAACAAATTTTCTGTCACCACCACAACACTTGACATGACATCATACCCTGCCTCTCATGGTTGACAAATGATTGACATCAACTCCTACATACTGTCCATCTGACATCACATGCATATCCATTTTCATGTCCTTTAAAATTGGCTAAGTCTTGGACCTGGCTAGGGGAAATTTTTTTATCATGTGATTGTAGTGGGTATCATGCATGGTCTGGGCAATTGAAAAAGTCCTGAAAAAAAGACAAAAACATCACAAAAAGTCCTAAAAAAAGATAAAAATATTACAAAAGTCCTGAAAAAAGACAAAAACATCACAAAAAGTCCTAAGAAAAGACAAAAACATCACAAAAAGTCCTGAAAAAATGACAAAAACATCATAAAATGTCTTGAAGAAAGACCAAAAACGTTGTAAAATGTTATGAAAAAAGACCTAAAAATTGAAAAATGTCCTAAAGAAACCCCAACAAACGTCAAATTATCTCAAGAACACAAAACAGAGTCATTTCCCATTGAAATTCCATCGTGTCAATGAGTTAGTCATTATAATTTGTCCGAACTACATTGTCTTTGCGCATTTTCTACATAGGCAAGACTCATTTTTGAGTCTCCAAGACATTAGGTCAGTCCTTTTAGATTTGTCAAAATAAAATCATGATTCAATCTTTGGTCATCAATACAGTCATTGGTCATGTCGAACTACGAGGTCTCTGAGTGCATGACGTATTAAAGGACATCTGTCGATGAGCCCCTGAGGCCGCACTAGCTCAGTCTATTAGGGTTCATGACATTACACTGGCACACATGTCAAAAAGTCTTCAAGTCAAACAAGTCATCTCAAAATAAGAAAATTACTACAACCAAATTATGGCAACCATTTATTCAACATGACAATTACACTAGCATGACACCATCGATATGTAGTCGACACAAGTCAAATTTGGTCAAAACAAGTTACATTATCATAACCAATGAAACTGTCAACTCTTGGTTATTCTTTCAGATGTGTCCTTCTGAAGAATAGCCTTTGTCATTCATGCCTTAGGATGTGTCCTTCCTAGGTGATGTAGACCCAAGGTGGAGATCAACTTGAAATGAAAAATAACATATGGTCAACCCAAATTTCAAAGCAAATCAAAATAACTTCATAAATCTACTTGTTAGATGCATTCTTTCCACCGACACAGCCAAATAGCTTCAAGGGACTTTTCACCCAACTTTTCCAAAAGAATTTCAAAATAAATAGTAGATTTAGACACCCATTAAGGACTTACACAACATACTTCAATATCAAATATAACTCCTTTGGACCAGTTTAGACTTCCAATACACTCACCATGGGAAAAACAAGGAAAATAGATCAATTTAACAAAGGAAGTACCCTTAAAACTTACCCAATCATCTTGAAATCTTGGGGAAGAAAATTAAATGGTCCAAAACTACAGAATCCACAATTTTTTTGCACCTGTACGACCATAAACACTCCCAACTCAAAAAAACCTTCTTTTCTAATGCAAAAAAAGGGGTTTTGTCAAAATCTTCATTTCCAGACTTGAATAAAAAAATAAATAGTCCAAACACCTTCCATAGGGTCTGCCTTGAAATTTTCAATGCTTACAATCTCAACTCCATTAATAATTCATTGAAAAGCACTTTGAAGCCATCACTTTTCAAGGGAAAAATGCATTTTCAGCCCTAGGGCATCACACATTCACCACAAAAATTCTTTATTTTGATGAAAAATTAATTGGAACATCTAACCTAATACATTTTGAACCAATCCACCGAGTTATAGGAGAAAAAAGTGGGTGGATTGGTCAAAATCTCATTTTTTTGCCTTCAAAGCCCTTAATGCAAGGAAAACAGGGTACTTGCAGAAAATTGTGAATTTCTCTCACAAAACAATAAATGAGGACCCCAAATCAAAAGAAGATGAAAGTAAACACATATACACACATTCAATGAAGTTTTAAGAGCATTATGAGACTGTACAGGACCGTACAACAGTAAAGAATTCTGGAAAATAGTGAAAAAAACACAGAAAATGCACCAAAAAATGTGGTATTCTTGTTGTGTGAGTTTTTTACACCTCCATCAACCTTGATTCGAGCCTTAGAAGTCCTCTTATAACATTTACAAGCCATAACCACCTCCAAAACAACCAACTTTCACCTAATCACCCTTTAAATGATTAATTTTGCAAATCAGCACAATTTTGACAACATTTGCAATATTTTGTATTTTTGGCATTATTGAACTTTTAAGACTCTAAATAACTTTAGACACCTAAAATATGGTCATTTAGACCTTATTTAACTCTTATTAAGATTTCTAGACTCAAAAACAACAAAATCCCTTCATTTACCCAATTTGACATCTTTGACAATTTTGATAATTTTTCAAGTTTTCACACATTTTCCAATGTCTTCATGGAACAAAGATGAAATCACATTAAAATGACCCTTTGAACCTTTTGAACTCCTATTATAGACACCACAAGGTGTTGGTGCCCCTGCACCATACACCCCATCAAGAAAAAAGACCCTTGTCCCAAGAGGTACTAGTTGCTCCAAGCATTGACCCTGCTGGTCCATGCTTCTTCAATTGTGTTTGCTGCCTTCTTGTCCTTAAATCATGTTTTGATGCCACTGCTCCAGACCTCATACCTACACAAAAAAATTCATTAGCAAGAAATAACCCTGCACCTTCCTTGTTTTCATTCATATACTTGCAATTGTTCTTCATTTTGTGCATGCTCTGCCCTGTGATCAGTTTTGTGTTCCTTGAAGGATTGTGTGCACTCCTTACTATCCTCAGACCTTTCACACCTCTATCAACATATTCCCAAGCATTAACAACTCTATTTACCTTTACATCAGCAACTGCCACTATCTTTGTGACTTTACATTCAACAATAGGACACACTATGGTCTTAATAATCACTACACCCTGCTCATTGAACTCCTTAAGTATGCCACCCTGTTTCTCACACATCCCTGCAGATTTGTTAGCATTTACTATGTTAAAATAAGACTTAGGCATGAGTTTTGCTACTGTCCTTTGCAAAATCAGATTATTCACTTCCTTAACACCATTTGAAGGTGTTCCAATCACTATCCTAACATTATTACCCTGCTGCAAATCAGAAAATGCACTGTCCCTTTTGTCTTCAAGCCTTAAGGGCTGCTTTCTACCAAACATAATCACTTTTGACTTACCTTTGATCTGCTCTCTTTCTTGCAAAGGAGTTAACTTATAGCTTTGATCATCCTTCCATATTGTGTAAGTATTGGCCCAACCATCATACATAGACCTTCTATCATATTGCCATGGCCTCCCCAAGAGAAGATGGCAACAATCCATAGGCAATATGTCACATAGGACTCTATCTTTGTACTCCCCAATCTGGAAATCTACATAAGCTTGCTCATTCACCACTAAAGTTTGACTATCATTCACCCAAGAAACCTTGTAGGGTGCTACATGAGGTATCTTTTCTAGACTCAACTTATCTACCATTTCCCTAGACACCATGTTATCTTGAGAACCTGAATCAATAACAACTTGACATACTTTACCTTTGCATTTGCATGAGGTTCTGAATAAACTCCTTCTTTGGCTCATGTCTTCTTCCTTTGGTGTTTGCAGCAATGTTCTTCTCATCATGAGTGCCTCTCCTACTTCTGGATTTGCAGGAATACTTATACTTGTAGAACTTTCATACTCTTCCTCTTGAACCAATTGTGTTCTTCTCTCATTCCTCCTATCACCACTTGAAGTTGCAGCTTGATTTTGAGGACACTTAAAGAAGGGGTGTCCAAATTCATTACACTTGAAACATCTACCTGAAAACTCATTGAAATCCCTCTTTGACCTGAAATTTGTTCTTCCACCCACCTCTTGATTTAGGAGCTTGTTCCTTGCTTTTATCAGCCTCTTCATGCTCTTCCTTGGATTGCCTTGAACCTCTTCCTCTATTCACACCACCTCTTCCCCTTGCTTGTCTCTCTTGTCTCCTTTTGATTCTATCTTCTGCCCTCATTGCCATTTGAAAGCATTCTTCAACTGTTTTAGGTGGATTGAGGCTGATCTCATCCCTTATATTCAACCTCAAACCACTCAAGTATCTAGCCACTCTCTCCACTTCATCTTCATTATGACCTGCACTTATACACAACCTATGAAACTCTTCAGTGTAAGACATCACATCCATTTCTCTTTGCTTTAATTCTTGCAATTTCATGAAAGTTTGAATAGCATAACCTACTGGTAAGAATTGAGCCTTAACTTTTGCTACCATTATATCCCAAGAACATATTTTAGGCTTACCTTTCTTGACTCTATCCTCTTGCACAAAATTCCACCATGTAAGAGCTGGTCCTTTCAACTTTGTCTTTGCATACTTAACCTTCTTGCTGTCATCAATATCTTCAAACTCAAAAAAGTTATCCAATGCATCAATCCATGCTAAAACTTCTTCACTATCCATCTTACTTCCATACATGAGAACATCAACTTTTACCTTAGGATTCTTGTCACCCTTGACCACCTTCAGCATCCTAAGCATTCTTCTTTCATCAGGATCTAATTCATCTTCTTCATCTGGAACTAGAGGATCCCCTTCAGCCTCTTCATCACTTTGCTCTTCATCTACAACTCCTCTCCTTTGATTCTTCTCCAAAGAAGCTATCCTTGCTATAGTAGCATCTTGATATTTTTTGTAGATCCTCTCCTTCCTTTCCAATTGCTCCTTCAACTCTTGTATTTCTTTAGCCATTGCACTAGCCTTTGGAGGCATCCTTCACAACTTGAAAAATCAAACAACCAACAACAAGATCTTGTGCCTGATGCTCTGATACCACTTTGATGCAGACCCAAGGTGGAAATCAACTTGAAATGAAAAATAACATATGGTCAACCCAAATTTCAAAGTAAATCAAAATAACTTCACAAATCCACTTGTTAGATGCATTGTTTCCACCAACACAACCAAATAGCTTCAAGGGACTTTTCACCCAACTTTCCCAAAAGAATTTCCAAATAAATAATGGATTTAGACACCCATTAAAGACTTACACAACATACTTCAATATCAAATATAACTCATTTGGACCAGTTTAGACTTCCAATACACTCACCATGGGAAAAACAAGGAAAATAGATCAATTTAACAAAGGAAGTACCCTTAAAACTTATCCAATCATCTTGAAATATTAGGGAAGAAAATTAAATGGTCCAAAACCATAGAATCCACAATTGTTTTGCACCTGTACGACCATAAACACTCCCAACTCAAAAAAACCTTCTTTTCTAATGCAAAAATAAGGGTTTTGTCAAAATCTTCATTTCCAGATTTGAATAAACAAATAAATAGTCCAAACACCTTCCATAGGGTCTACCTTGAAATTTTCAATGCTTACAATCTCAACTCCATTAATAATTCATTGAAAAACACTCTGAAACCATCACTTTTCAAGGGAAAAATGCATTTTCAGCCCTAGGGCATCACACATTCACCACAAAAATTATTTATTTTGATGAAAAATTAATTGGAACATCTAACCTAATAAATTTTGAACCAATCCACCAAGTTACAGTAGAAAACAGTGGGTGGATTGGTCAAAATCTCATTTTTTTTGCCTTCAAAGCCCTTAATGCAAGGAAAACAGGGTACTTGCAGAAAATTGTGAATTTCTCTCACAAAACAATAAATGAGGTCCCCAAATCAAAAGAAGATGAAATTAAACACATATACACACGTTCAATGAAGTTTTAAGAGCATTATGAGACTGTACAGGACCGTACAACAGTAAAGAATTCTGGAAAATAGTGAAAAAAACACAGAAAATGCACCAAAAAATGTGGTATTCTTGTTGTGTGAGTTTTTTACACCTCTATCAACCTTGATTCGAGCCTTAGAAGGCCTCTTATAACATTTACAAGCCATAACCACCTCCAAAACAACCAAATTTCACCTAATCACCCTTTAAATGACTAATTTTGCAAATCAACACAATTTTGACAACATTTGCAATATTTTGTATTTTTGGCATTATTGAACTTTTAAGACTCTAAATACCTTTAGACACCTGAAATATGGTCATTTATACCTTATTTAACTCTTATTAAGACTTCTAGACTCAAAAACAACAAAATCCCTTCATTTACCCAATTTGACATCTTTGACAATTTTGACAATTTTTCAAGTTTTCACACATTTTCCAATGTCTTCATGGAACAAAGATGAAATAACATTAAAATGACCCTTTGAACCTTTTGAACTCCTATTATAGACACCACAAGGTGTTGGTGCCCCTACACCACTAGGCATCGTCATTGTCATCTGACATTTTTGAGAGATCCTCTTGACATTTAAGGATCACTCCTCTCGACATCAGTATTCTTCAGATGTGTCCTTCTGAAGAACAAACTCTCTCATTCATGCCTTAGGATGTGTCCTTTTTAGGAATCATCATTGTCATCCAATATGTTTGAGGGATCCTCTTGACATTTAAGGATCACTCCTCTCGACATCAGTATTCTTCAGATGTGTCCTTCTGAAGAACAAACTCTCTCATTCATGCCTTAGGATGTGTCCTTCCTAGGCATTGCCATTGTCATCCGACATTTTTGAGGGATCCTCTTGACATTTAAAGATCTCTCCTCTTGACATCAATATTCTTCAGATGTGTCCTTCTGAAGAACAAAATCTATCATTCATGCCTTAGGATATGTCCTTCCTAGGCATCGTCATTGTCATCCGACATTTTTGAGGGATCCTCTTGAAATTTAAGGATCACTCCTCTCAACATCAATATTCTTTCAGATGTGTCCTTCTGAAGAACACTCTCTGTCTTTTATGCCTTAGGATGTGTCCTTCCTAGGCATCGTCACTGTCATATGCAATTTTGAGGGATCTTCTTGAGGTTTAGGGATCAATCCTCTCGACATCAACATTATTCAGGATGTGTCCTTCCTGAATTTGACAATCTTTGGCATTCGTCATCTTGGCATCGTCAAAACCTTGACACCCTAGCATCTTGACATCATCAAACATGACATCTTGACATTAAGACACTTCAAATCCAAACAAACTTGGCAAACACTTGGCACTTGTCTGTTGATTTTTCATCATGTTACTAGTTTTTCAGCAAGATCCAAACAACATGATTTAGAGAAGCAGTGATGTATCATGACATTTGTCTTGTCTTTTGACACTCATGTTACTAGTTTCTCAACGATGTCTTGACTACAGGATTTAGAAAAACAATGACGTATCATGATCATGGTTTTATTTTTCCCTTTTGGCAATCATGTTGCTAGTTTCTCAAGGATGTCCTAGAAACAGGATTTAGAGAAACAACGATGTTTCATGACTTGTCCTTCTTGTCTTTTTCTTCTTGTGGTTGATTATGAAAAAAAGACTGGGGAAATTGCCCTCTTAGTATGAGTGATGATCATCCTTGTCTGTGACTTCTTGTCTTATGTGACGGTATGACCTTGTACACCTTGATTTATGTCATATCATGGTGTTTGTTGGCCATCACAACAATCTGCCCAATGATGATTAAGAGCAATAAATATAAAAATCCTACGGTAAAGTTTTTAAGGATATGGTATAGGAACTAACATGCATCTCCTTTTGTCTTGTCATCTTTTGTCATCCATCTCTCGATGATATCCTGTGACATACAAAAATATAAGTGCATATATAATCATATAGACATTGCATTAGGTCCATACATACATCATCCATAACATTAAATCATATACATTTCATTACATATTACATTATACATAGTCATGCATTAACATAATCATAAACATGGCATCCATTCAAATAAATAAATTATATCATTATCATCCATGGCACAACATCAGCATGACATATAAATAAGCATTGCATTATCAGGGCATCACACCATAAGTAACCATCACAAGGACATACATGGAAGGACATATAAATAACACCATCATCCATCATAAATGCTTATTATACATAAATCATCCATCATACATCATAGTGCATAAATCAAATAACATAACATAACACACATGTAGGCCGCATCAAAACTGCATGATATATATAATATCATCTCAAAAAATATGTCACAGGATAAAGTCAAGAGATATCCCAAAAATAGAGCTTGCAAGCTCGATAGTCAATACATAATGTGTCATAACATAAAGTCCAAAACATGAAACCAAATGTATTAAGCACGTCCCTAAGAAATGCTCTCCTCATCCCCTCATGGCAAAGAGTGTGGTGACTGAGGACTTGTGCCTGACACTGAGGTAATAGGTGGAACTGTAGTAGCCTCTGTCTGTGAACCCAATGGAACTGACACTGATGGCATCATCTCCACGGTAACATGCATATGTGATGACACTACGGCCTGACTTTGTGAAGCCGAAGGATCTGTTACTGGAGGCAAACTAGGTACTGATCTATAGCTTGAACCTGATGAACCATGTGAGTGCCCTGACCTATGACTGGAGGAGTGTCTATGATGGGACCTGTGACTCGAAGTATGCCCTAAAGAGGTCGAGCCCCCTGTACTACTCCGGCTACCACTGCCATTTCCTGACCTACTACCACTACCTATCTATGTCCTAGTTAGAAAGGGATCTCTCATCTCCGCTGGCATGGCTTGCTCATATAATTTCCTATATCAACCAAGCTGTATGCTAATCTTGTCAAACTCCTGAGCTAGTTCTGTCGATGGTCCTGTACATAGCTATGCAAACTTTGTACACCATTGAGCTGCCTCCTGCTGGCGGATCACTACCTGATCCCGCTCTACCCGAGTCACCTCTAGCTCTGACTGTAGTGCTCTAACCTGTGCGACACTCTCATCTAATCTCCTTTATAAGTTTTCCACCCTCTGGTCTATTGTGGTGTCATGGGGCAATGTCGAGCTGGATGGTACCTCCTCCTCTCCCTCCACCATGCTCCATCTGAGCAGTCTCTCGACCTCATAAATGGCCTCATCCTCATCATCCTCCCTTGTATCCTCCTCTCCTCTGACTCCCTACTCTCGTGACATATCAACATCCATCTCGGCCTCTGGTCGAACCTCCTCCTCCCTGACCTCCTGATCTTGTCTGGCCTCCTCCTCGGCCACATGCTCCTCCTTGGCCACATGCTTGTGACCTACATCCTCTTGCTCTTGCCTAGGTCCCTCCTCTCTCTCTCTCCTCCTTGCCTACCTCTGAGATGGCATCTAATGCCCCTCTTGCCGCACGTTGTCTCACCCTCCTGCCCTGCCTCCTGCCATCACCTTTGTCATCCCCATCACCTCCATCATATTTGTCTCCCCCTCCACCCCTGCCTCCATCCCTACCTCCATCTCTCCCTCTGCCTCTGCCTTTGTCACCATCTTTTCCCCCTCGTCTAGCTCCCCAGATCTGCAATCTCAGCCCTCCATCCCCATTGCTACGCCACTAGACCATCAATCTACTACACAAAAAATGGTACAAGAATAGGCAGACCCTAGGCTCCCTCCCTCGAAGATCTAGCATACTCGGTTGTGCCTACCGGTATACCCTGCTACTCTCCAAACTGTCTCTATACAGGCTGTGGTAGATACATCTCTAGGATTAGCTGACGCTGCACTGTCCTCCCAATCAAATAATGGTATTGTCTGTAGAAACTAAGGTGGTCATCCTCATCCCACTGCTTGTAGTCCCTGTAGGGCCTCCAAATGAATGTAATCATGGTATCAATTTGATGGTGCCACCAACCGGTCTCTCTGATGCTCATTTTCTGTAGAGCACCGGCATAGTAATAAGCATATGGCATCCCCTCGGCTAGTTGTGGTCTTTGGATATGAGGTTAGAATATCGCCACATGCTCCCAGGCCCATATCATTAGAAGTGTTGTGCCACACCCAATGCTTTATGCCCTCCTATAGGCCACCTCGTGAAGCTAATGGTAAAGCATGCCTAACAAATAGGGCCCCCAAGCATAAACTATCATGTCTTGCCTCATGCCCACTAGAACATCACCCCAACCAATGGGAAACCTGTGTCTGTGGTAGTTAGGAATCAGTATCCCATCGATCAATGTTGCTAGTAGTGCATCAAACCGGCCATAATGCTCTGCCATAAACTCCCAGCGGATCTCGTATCCCTTGATGCCAAGTTCTGCACCTTGATCATTGATAGTAGGTCGTAAAGGTCTGATAGCCATGTTGAGGGTCATAGACGATCAACTCTCCTTGAATCGACAAACATAAAATACGGTAGACATCCTTCAGATTCACGATAGCCTCTCCTGTCGGCAAATGGAAAGAGCATGTCTCAGAGTTCCATCTCTCACACAATGCAGTCAACAGTCCCCCATTCACTCAAATAACAGGCATATAGGAAACATAATACAAACCCAGCTGCATGCACCATCATCACTCTTGCAGACTCAACTAATCTCAGAAATAGAAGGTCGATGGCATGCTCTCTAGAGTATAGATGGGCGGTAGTTGTCTCTGCACATGATCAAACAATGTGCCAGTGCCTTATAGACAATCATCATTATCATTTGTGTCACTCAAGAGCATTAAAAATTTGAAACCCATCAAAATCAGCTTTGGTCAAAGTCAAAGTCAAATGTTTCACGTTGACTTCAAATGTGTCACAAGGAGGCAATTGCATCATGATATGTCAAATACGTTGTTCTGGTTGTCATTTGCATCGCAACAAGGCTTTTGCGTCGTGAATTTTTCCATATGCATCATTTAAAACATATGCATCATTTTTGACCTCAAATGTGTCGCACTATTGCAAATGCGTCATTCCACCTATCAATTGCGACTTGTTTTGGTGAATGTGTCGTAATTTCTTGCGAATGCGACACAATCCATGACTCTATCCTATAAATATTTGGCACTTGCGTCATGACGCATCAAATGCATTGAATGCGAAGGAAAATGCAGCTTACGCCCACACATATGCGGCGCAACGCAATTGTTATTGATTCTAAAACCCTAAATTTTTCATGCAAAACGATAAAATGACAAAGTGGGTTAGGGGTACATACCACTGGCTCTGAGCCCTTGGGTTGCCTATAGGTCCACATGATCTCTCTGCAATGCTCAGTCACTAGAATCACCATGTCTGCTATAGTCCTCTTCGCTTGATGCTCTCAAATTTGCTAAGGTGAATAGTGAAAATGAATATACTTTTACCCCTTTATCAACCTATTTACAAAGTAAAAATGACATTTTTCAACTCTTTTATTACTGGAGGCCCTTTTGACCAACTTTGACCACCCTTTTGGCCACTCTAAACACACTAGAATTTGAAACTGGCCGCGCCATTGTCTTTTTTATCATTAAATTGACTTATCAGGACACTTTCCAAATTTTTCTGTCACCTGGCCAAAATTCAAAAATTTTCCCGAGGGGGCATCGATACTCTATACCTTCACTAGGGCATGACTTTAACTTGTTTTCTTTGTCACAATGTGACATGCTACATTATGAAAAAGAGGGGCAAAATGTAGACACTTAAAAATGACCTAGGCCTACAAGCTCTATTTTACCACTTTCGTCCTAGCATAATTGTGACATTTTATTATGTCCTTGGTCCACATTTGACTATTAATTGAATAATTCATAATTGTTTAATTAATTCATATCTCTTTTATTCTTCATGATTATTAAGTAAATAAATTTTGTTTATTTATTCAGTACGTCACTAATTGTCTAAATCTTCTCATAATTAAATAAATTTCTTAATTTATTTAATTACCTTTATTCATTTATGTCTTCTCGATTATTAAATAAATGAATTTTATTTATTTATCTAATATGTCACTAATTCTCATAATTAAATAGATTTATTTAATTATTGGTCACAATATCTAAATTAAATAATTATCTTTAATTATTTAATTGCCTAATTTAACATTTCTCTCATTTTAAATAAATGAAATTATTTAAAATGATTTCATTTTATTAACTGTCAATTCATTTTAGTAAATAATCTAAAAATCGATTATTTATTGTCACACAAAATCCTTATTTTGAATTAATTTAATTCAAAATGGTAATTGTCTTCCAAAAATCAAGTAATTGAGAAAATTATTGATTTTTCAAATTTTCTTTTCAGTTCAACGTTTATCCTCTTGATTTTTTGAATCTTACAAATCAAGTAGTCTTTATTTTCTTGATTTTTGAAAATCTTTATCTTTTTGGCTAATTATCACATTTATTCTCGACCACCGATTTGATTTTATCAAATGACATCTTGGCCACTCACTTCAGGTTTTTTCCCTAACCCTAATTAGTGATTGTCACATGAAATCTTGACCTCTGATTTTAGGCTTTCGTCAGCTTTCAATCTCATCCATCCATCCAAAATGGCATTTTCTATAAAATGCCAATTTTTCTCATGTTTTGGCATCACTTCCTTATTGCAACACGTTTATGCTTAAATTTTACTTTGCACTTAGCTTGTTTAATTCAATTTGATTACTTGTCATAGGCATAGTCATTTGTCATAGGCATTTTGTCATTCAAATCCTTCAAAACTTGCATCGGACATAGTCATAGGCATTTGCTCACATACACAAATCTGAGGGCAACAATCACAATTGCTGCAAGCTAGAAGGTGCTGTGGAGATGAATCATGCAACCTTCAAGGAATAACTGGTATAATATTTCTTGTCTTTGCTTTCATTGTGCTCTATAGTTTCTTTGGGTTTTAATATTTATCCTCTAATTTGCTAATAATCTAATCTGAAAAATTCCCATTGATATAGTGTCAACTCAAGGAGTAGTGACAAACTCTGGGGACATCAGGGCTACCTCTATCACTAGGACAACATAAGCCAATGTAAAACCACCCTCTAAAGAAGGTGAACCCTTCTTTTGACCCCCATTTCTAGCAGGGTCATCCTCCATATTTTACTTCATCAGAGGAT
This sequence comes from Sequoia sempervirens, assembly GCA_007258455.2. Taxonomy (NCBI): domain Eukaryota; kingdom Viridiplantae; phylum Streptophyta; class Pinopsida; order Cupressales; family Cupressaceae; genus Sequoia; species Sequoia sempervirens. The sequence goes on along the minus strand of VDFB02058242.1, from coordinate 714,262,368 downwards.
TGGAAATCCCATAGATGAAGTAGAGGGCATAGAGGAAGAGGAGAAAACCATGATGAACATCACTGAGATGTTTGACATGTGCATGGGTTGCGAAAATTTTAGAATGTCCAGAAGGGACATCAAAAGGGGAGGTTCAACCAAAGGAGCAATGAATACCTGTACTCTCATTAGGTAAGGATCATTCACGCTCGTAGGGGGAGCTGAGAGAAAGAATAAGGCAGAGGGGACTAAAGCAGGAAGAACAAAAGAGGAGGACACATCAGAAGATGCCAAAGGAGCTGTTGGATCCTCTTCCTTCTTCTGCAAGGTGGCCTACTTAGCGGCCAAAGGCTTCCTCTGACATTTGTGCTCATGCGCAAGGCAGTTTCTATGACTCTAGGAGCTAGAGGTTGTAGCTTGAGAAGGGATGGAAGACTCCTATTCAACCATAAAAGTATCCATCATAGCCATTTTTGTCGAAGGGAGGGACTCCTAGACGAGAACAAGAGGAAGAGATGGAGAAGATGATGGAACAACAACAGGGGGAGCAGAATCAAGCACCTTAGTGACGGGCCTCTTCCCATTCACTACCTTTGAGGTAGGAGCAGTAGGAGGCAAAATAGGTCGAGACATGGAAGATTCTCCATAGGGACCCTTCCCCTTACCTTACAAAATATTCCAAGGAACCATGGATAAAATAGGAAGTTCAAATGCTAGACACTTGGGCTTTCGCCAAGAAGGCACCTTTGGACTCCCTAAAAAAAACATAGGAGCGAAAGCTGATGGCGTCACAATAGGGAAAGAGGAAGTAATAGGTGGGATAATAGAGGAAGCATCATGAGCATGGGAAAGCTTTCCCTTCTCCTTTCGAGAGGAAGAGGTAGCTTTTTTTGTGCTACAGGGTGGGTCATTTTTGACTGTCCCTTGCCCCTGATCTTATACTTGATGTGATTTCGATAAAGTAGGTCCATTTTGGGAGGAAGAAGACCAACTTGGGTAGGCCAAAAATGATCCAAGGAATAACCCCCATGGGATACCAATGGTTGATACCCGGTATCATGCACAACATGCATGACACCTTCGTGAGAGAAATTCAAAAAATTGTGAATAATGGAAGCGACTCTGTTCATGGAAGCTAGCCAAGGGATGCCCAACTTCACCCTAAATAGATTAAATTCTAGAATGACATTGAAATTAGTATCCACAACCCTAGGTCCTACTAGGATGGAAAGAGTTATAGAACCATATGGAACAAGAGAGAGATTGGTGTGCATACGTATAGTAATTTTCATCTTCTCATATTCCTCCCTCTTTAAAGAATTTAGCAAAAGGGTCTCTTCCATGAAAAAAATCACGTCACTCACGAGGTCGAGGAGGCTCCTGTCACAATGTTTCCATTGAGGTGAGAAAGAATATATAGGGGAGAGGCTTTATTATTCATGGGTAAGTCCTGCAAGGTGAAAGTCACATCTAGCAAGCCAGTCGTAGGCCAAGGGGGAGGACTAGGAGTGAATGAGATCACATTTGCGTATGCTGAGGCTTTAGGAGAAGCATCAAAAGGATCAATAATTAAGTTCATAGAGTGAGATAGAAATGGGTCCGTATAAATCTACAACTCACTATTTTCCTTCACCATTGACTTGTTCGCATTTTGTTTCTTACCATAAAGATGGATGCTACTGTCATCGATGAGGTCCTGTATCTCATGACGTAGGTGCATGCAACATTCAATATCATGCCCATGGACACAATGGTACTGGCAGAATGCATTTCCATTATACCAATCAGGATAAGGCTCCCTCAAAGGTTGAGGATATTTTAATGTTATAATCTTATCCTTCAATATCTTTTACATAATAAAAGAATAAGATTCAGATAGTTTAGTAAAATTTCTGTTGTGCCTAAGGCCTCGATCATTTGTTGCAATGACTACATTTGCAATAGATTTACCTTTTCCTAAAATTGACGCTATAGATCTTCCTTCAGAACAGGAATGTGAGGAGGATCCCTTGAACTAAAAAACCATCTATTGGTACTCTTGCAATGCAACACAAAGATGTGCGAAAGAAGGATATTTCATCAAGGAAAATTTCTCCTACCAAGCTCGCTATAGGTTGCCTATGAATACTTTCCGTACATTCAAGTCAGGTAGTAGGTAAGAGATTTTTGAAAAGAGTGCTTGTTATCATGCAATGAAATCAATGATCTTCTTGTGCTCTCCCTGCTTATATTAGATGAGATCTGAGAAGGTCATCTTTAGACCGATGTTAGCCTAGAATTGCTGGAGAAACTAATTAACCAGTTGATCAAATGAAAATATAGAATTGTTGGGCAAGGAATAGTACCACTCTAGTATTGTATCCTTAGGATATTGAGGAAAAAATTTAGCCATCAGAGCATCATGATGGAAGAAATTTGTACACATCGCATTAAAAGTAGATACGTGTGTTTGAGGATACCTTTACCACCATACTTTTCAAACTTAGGAATCTCCATTCCTTGAGGGAAAGGAGTGTTCAAGATTGATATAGATAGGGGGTTGAGCAAAAGCCTGGGAAAGGCTTGCTAACTAGTTTTGCATCTGATCCATGTTTTGAAGCAAAATGTTCAAAACAGGGCCATTAGACAATGTAGGACTAGTAGAGCCACCACTAGGGCCACCACTAGACCCACCTCAGAAACCACCTCTCGAGCCCCCATCGAAGCTTCCATCGTGACCACCACCATGACCACCACCATGGCCCCCACTAGAGCCACCACCAACGCCACTGCTAGTGCCACCACTGCTACCAAAACCACCACCACTCACTCCATCAGAGCCCCTACCACCAGGGGCACCAAGAGGGGATAAGCTAAAGCCAAGGGGTATTCTATTCACCTTGATTGTGTGGGATGTTTGAGGAGTAGAGGAAAAATTGATTGAAAGGACCATTTCAACCATGTATATAGACATTATAAGCATCGAGACATCTATCTATCTCTCATAGGTATCGAGCACTTTCCCTTGAGTAGTATTTGATCTAGTGTTATATGAAGGGATACATGCTTCAGTTAGATTGGTGAGGCCACATAATAATTCTATGTCTGTCTGATATTTTTCTAGCATGTATCTCACCTCATTAACAAGCCTAGTGACCCTTGCCATATTTGGTACTTTCTCTAATTTATTTCTGAGATCTAGCAGTCTTCTATCTAATGCCATGAGGTGTTCCATAGGAATATGTATAGCATCATCCTCATCCATGGACGAGGTTGTAGGGGATGTTGGAGGAGTGGGCACATGAGTGGTATCATCAATGAAACCCATCTCATCCACTGAAATCTCCTCTTAAGAAAAATGGCTAGTAGTAAATCTTGTGGTAAATTCAGAAGTGACCTCATCATATCTGTTGGAATTGTTGCCTCAATCTCACAGGATGAAACCTATGAGAAAGCATGGTCATTGTGACTGTTGAGATGTCTGACTGATCTGCTAGTTGATCCTGAACTGTCGCTGTGACCTCCAGAATGTCTTGGCGATCAGCATAACCTAAAACCTTCAGCCTAACCTAGATTGTCGGAATGATGTTTCAGCGATGGAAGTCTTGCCGATATTAGCATGACCTTTGGTTTATTTGGTTGATGTGGTAATCGGTATGACTTGCTCCTATTGGTATGTGTCTTAGTGATAAGAGATGTCTCGCTGACAGGTCATCAGGATAACATAAGGGTTTGGTAGGAACTCTTGGTGACAGGGAGATCTCTGGCCGACAAGCCACTCTTATCGAATATCGGGGAGACTCTGGGTGACAAGCGGTGTTGGGGAGACCCTTGGATGAAAGGATTGCTTCGGTATGAAGTCTTAGTGATAGCCAAAGTTTTGCCGATAACATAAAGTCTTGGCGATAGCGGTAAGTTCTGCCGATGGTTGTTTGTTTCGATATAACATAAAGAGCTCGGTATGATCTCTCAGCAAAGAATGATAGTCTTTCCGATGAGGTAGTCTATTGTCAGTATGACTCTTGGAGAATGTTTGGTGCTCGATATGACTTGAGGGCTCGATGTAACCTCTTGGTGATAGCGGTAATTCTTGTTGACAGTTTTCACATCGATATGACTTGTGAATTTTAGTATGATGTCTCATCGAATGGTGATTGTCTCTCCGATGAGAATGCTGAGATCGATGCGACTTGTGAACTCGGTATAATGTCTTGCCGATAGTGAAAACTCTTGGCGACATCGACGGATGGGATTTGTGGCATCGGGGAGACACGGTTAGTGTCTCACTGACATGCGACACAAGTTGAATGCCCTTGACTGAGTGAAAGAATGTCCTACGTGGTCTGACTTGGACCTATCTGAGAGAGTAGAATGTGAACCGTTTTTGTGTGAGACCGTTGCAACCATTTCTGTGTAGAAGGCTAACAGTGTGTTGGGAAACTTCTATACGAGGAAATGGAAACATATACGTTTGGGAAATAGATGATAGTGATGCTGAGCTGGATGTTCGACAGTTGTGATCTAACAGTTGAAAATGAATCGATTCATAGAGGTTGTTGAGAATGAATGTATATATGTATGCATTGGACGTTCTAAAGATATATAGAGAGGTTGGCTGAAAGGCCCAGGCCTTGAGGCCGAAACAAAGGAAGTGAAGAGGCAGGGTTATGCTGTTGAAATCTCTCTTGATCATGGATCATGGTTGATCTCTTTCTTGTTGATCTGCACTGTATACTGTGTGAGAGTATTGCAAAAGTATGAAGATTTTTTGGTTTGAGAGGTTGATCAGGAAATGTACAGAGGGAGAGTTTTCTACCAGATTGTATCCAAAATGAACAAGATGTAGGCTATGAGCCTGAAATTGTATTGTAACCTTTTGTTGCTGAATAATACAATGGCTCGATCTTTGGAGTGTGGGGTTTTTTACCTGAAAGGGTTTTCCCCACGTAAATCTGTGTGTTCTAGTTTTCTGTCTTATCTTTCATCCGTGTTGTTGCTTGCTGTTCAATTTACATGTGCTTCTCTCAGAATGATTAATGTGGGAAATGAACTATGTCTGTTTCCACTTTAGGACATAGTTGTACGTGTCTTTGAGGCAATCTAATCAAAATTAAAGTTACCGAAGGCACTACTGTTCTTGGAGATTTCTTTGAGATGCCCCTAATTTTTCCTTACAAGTGGTATCAGAGCCTTCTTTTGGTTGCTGGTTCTGGGTATTTCTCCTGTGAAGATTTCTCAGTTTGATTAGGTTGGAGGAAATCTGGAGGAATCATCTGATTTATTGATCCTTTGGTTAGTGGAAGCCTTGTGGTATTCGGAGACAACACACAGCTTGAAGGATGGTGAAGATGGAAAAGGGAGTTGATCATGTTGTTTTGTTGTGATATGTATCTCCTAGTTGGTAGTGGTATAACCTTGGTGTATGAGGTGGATTTCCTTTCTCCGTGGCTGTGTAGCAGTAAAGCTTTCATATTGGGTGTCTGTCTGAGAGGCTCCTTGATGATATGGAGAAGCCTAGTTTGTTTCTCAACCATGGAAGAGAGTGCTTATGCTAGGTGGTGTTTCCTGGTGTTGGAAGGCACTGTTTCCTGTTAACCTCGAATACATAAAGGCTATGGAGTTAATCATTAGTTGATTTGCAAGCTTCTGAAATAGCCTTTCTCTCTTTCTCGGATGCATGTACATGTTGGTGGTTTAGATTTGGCCTGAAAGGGGCCTGTATTTCCTGAACTGTTGTTTTCTTTTTCAGGATGTTTTGTACTTGCATGGCTCTATGGTTTTGCAGGTTTTACATGGTTAAGAAAAACTTGTGGTTATGTGGAGTTGTTGTTAAGCTATTTTCTAGACCCTGGCTTTTGGGGTGTTGTTGGATGAGATAGTTGTAATTCTACATGCATGCTTTGTGCATGGTTTGAGGAGGTGTGTTTTCTTCTCTGCATGGGAGTGTTGGTACATGATTTTTCACTCAACATTCTTGTGGTGGTGCTTGTGAGTTCCTTGATTATAGTACTCGTTGTGGACATGATTGGAAAATCAAGTTTGGTGTGATTTGGTGTTTGAGTCATGTTGTCTATGTGAATATTCTCTTTGAAATCTCAGTGTTGTAGTTTCCAATGCGATTATGGGTTTGCATGTTCGATTTTTGTGATCTACGAGTTATGCAGTTGGTGGATTAGCTACCCATTGGCTGTAGTGAGATAACTTGGATGTGGACTATCTTTATCCATGAGGTTGATTCATTGCTGGTGCAAACTTGTTAGCTGGCCTTGTTTGTGGTCATTTGTGCATTGGTGTGATTGTTTTGAGATGAGAGGATGGATATTGTTGAGTACCTGAATAGTTGGTTATGGGAACCTGAAGCAAGTGGTCATGATGCTTGGAGAGCTCAGATGTCATGTTGAAGTGGGAGCTTTAGCAGTGACTGTGGGTTCATCACATGGTGGTGCATGGTCTTCTTTAGTGTTGCAGATGTTTCTTGGGGGAGCCCTTAGATCCTGTTGCTACAGAATGGTTCTTTCGCAATTGCATGGACATTATTTGAAGATGTGCAACATCTTGGATCCATGGAGGATGCTTGGAGTCTTTGGTTGAGGTGTTGGTGGTGCTTGACAGGTGATGTTGGTTTTGAGTCTGTTTTCTTTATGTTATGGTATACTCTTGGCACTGGATTTTTGGCATTGTGCATTGTACTTGAGACCATGGTGAAGTCACTTGAAGCATGGTATCTCCTAAGGGGATATGTAGATCATGGTGTCATGATAAGTTCCTGATTCAGATGTTTGGAGCTTTGACAGTGGTTTGGTAATTCTTTGTGTATTGGGTGCTTTGATTATTTGCTTGATACTTCGTGATAGTGCAGTAATGCAGTTGGAGTTTAGCATGAGATGATCAGTTGCTAGTACTCATGGATACATGAAGAATAAGGTGAGGCTATTTTTCTCTTATGAGAGAAGTGTTGTTGATTGTTACTCTTGATGAAGTTCTTAGCAGAAAGTTCGAGAAGCCTACACCTTGGTTGAACATGAGTTCAATAAGAGACCTATGAGGAGATTGCTCTTGGATTAGTCATGATGGCTTGTATATCTTTAAGGAGTATTCTCTTTCCCACTCTTGGTATACTCGACAGTTTATCTGAGAGGTATTTGGCCCATTATATTTTTCAGATGTGTTTTATGATCACTTTCATGATATGGATCTTGAATTGTTGTTTAATGGTTCTGGAGGGTTCATAGTGGAAGATGTACAACTTGTTTTATCTCCTTGATCTTTTGTGTTATGTTATTTACTGATTAGAATTGGTAGGAGATAATGTATGGGCTGATAAGCTAAAATGGGGAATGAAGCAGCTTGATCTTCTTTGAGAGGCTTACATCCATGTTGATTACATGTTTTTTAAATTTGGTTTGATCTTGGTGATTAAACGGTTGGATGTTGTTAAGGATTTTCTTTTGGGATGAGAAGGATATCATTCTTGACAGAGCTGGCTATTAGAAGTGTATGTTCTATAGGGATATGGTGTGCAGAGTTTCTCTCCTTGGTCTTGGTTTACTTCCTGGATGTTTGGTTTCACATTTCATTGGTTTCAGGTTTGGTTGGAGCTATAGTGATCACTTGCTTGTGGTCATGTGTTTTCACTCATGTTCATGGGTGATGACATGGAGGTTCTTAATCCTTTTTCTTTTGATTATGTGTGGAGAACTTGGGAGAGCCGTGAAGACTTGTGAGAAAATGTCTCTTGTAGCGGTTTGTTGCAGGTTGTGCATATCATTGTGGATATTTCCTTGGTACTACATGGTTATATTTTCTATGTGTTGTTATTGGTAGACTTGCGATGTCTTTGATCTTTCAGATTTAGAATTGCTCGGGTAGTGGGAGTTCTTGTATGTGTTTTTTCTTTTTAGACTAGTTAGCACTTGGAGCTTGCATTTGCTATTATTGGGTTGGTTCTGAAGCAGCATGAGTTTACTAATCTTGATACCTTTAAGGTATGTAAGATTGGATGGAATAGCACGAGCTGTGGGTGCTATTTTCAGTTGTGTGGGTTTATCAGCTGGATGGAAGCAGTCAGTCTGATTGTTGTTCTAGCTGGTGTTCTTTTATCTTGTTTCTGGAGAATGACTTCACGGTTGTGTTTTGTTTGAGGCTTTGAAGTTGATATTTCTTCTGTATAGCATCTGAGCATAGTGAAGTGGTAGCATTATCTTGTTGATGATATCACTGGGATCTTTTACTTATTTTCATTGGAATGATGCTTATTCACCTTGGCTTGTATCTTTCTTCCTCAGGTGGCATGTTGGAAGATGACAGGGTTTGTTGCCTGAATGGTGGAAATCTTGGATGTTGGTGTAGAATTCTTGATGGAGCATGAGAGGATGTTTGAGGTCTATGTGGTTTCCTGGAAGGTTGTGATTAGTTGCATTTTGGTTGCTTTGTTGGATAGTGAGTTGTAGTTGGATGCCTAGACTTTGTTGTAGATTTTCCGGTGGACTCTGATCTGTGGAATCTTGTTGATTGGGTGTCTTGAGTATTGCAGGTTCTGAACTAGTGGAGCTAGTGTGATCTTAGTTTCTGAGTGCTTTGGAGGTGCCTGTGTGATCTTTGTCAAGTGGGAGATTATTGGAATTGTTGCCTCAATCTCATAGGCTGAAACCTCTGAGAAAGCATGGTTGCTGTGACTGTTGAGATGTTTGGCCGATCTGCTAGTTGATCCTGAACTGTCGCTGTGACCTCCTGAATGTCTTGGCGATCAGCATAACTTGAAACCTTTGGTGTAACCTGGACTATCAGAATGATGTTTCGGCGATGGGAGGAAGTATTTCCGATATCGGCGTGACCTTTGGTCTGTCTGGCCGATGTGGTAATTGGTATGACTTGTTTCTATCGGTATGTGTCTTAGCGATAAGAGATGTCTCGCCGACAGGTCATCGGGATAACATAAGGGTTCGGTAGGAACTCTTGGCGACAGGGAGATCTCTGGCCGAGAGGCCACTCTTATTGAATATCAGGGAGACTCTGGGCAACAAGCGGTGTAGGGGAGACCGTTGGCCAAAAGGCTTGCTTCCGTATGAAGTCTCAGCGATAGCCGAAGTCTTTCCGATAGCTTTCACTTGGAGTCTTCGGGGTAACACGGAGGCTTCGCTATGAACTCTTGGCGACTTATGTTTGTCTCACCGATGCTCATCAAGGTAACTTGGAAGTCTCGGTAAGAAGTCTTGCTGACGGTGGGTTCTCTCACCGATAGGTGTGAACATCGCTGTAACCTCTTGGCAATAGCGGTATGTCTTGCCAATGGTTGTTTGTTTCGGTATAACATAAAGAGCTCGGTATGATCTCTTAGCGAAGAATGATAATCTTTCCTATGAGGTAGTCTGTTGTCGGTATGACTCCTGGTGACTATTTGGTGCTCGGTATGACTTGAGGGCTCGATGGAACCTCTTGGTGATAGCGGTAAGTCTTGTCGACAGTGTTCACATCGATATGACTTGTGAATTTCAGTATGATGTCTCATCGAATGGTGATTGTCTTGCCGATGAGAATGTTGACGTCGATGCGACTTTTGAACTTGGTATAATGTCTTGCCGATAGTGAAAACTCTTGGCGACATCGACGAATGGGCTCTGTGGCATCAGGGAGACACGGTTAGTGTCTCACCGACATGCGACATAGGTTAAACGCCCTTGACCGAGTGAAAGACTGTCCTATGTGGTATGACTTGGACCTATTTGAGAGAGCAGAATGTGAACCATTTTGTTGTGAGACCGTTGCAACCGTTTCTGTGTAGAAGGCTAACAGTGTGTTGGGAAAATTCTATATGAGGAAATGGAAACATCTACATTTGGGAAATGGATGACAGTGATGTTGAGCTGGATGTTCGACAGTTGTGATCTGACAGTTGAAAATGAGCTGATTCATAGAGGCTGTTGAGAACGAATGTATATATGTATGCATTGGACATTCTGAAGATATATAGAGAGGCTGGCTGAAAGGCCGAGGCCTTGAGGCCGAAATAGAGGAAGTGGAGAGGCAGGGTTATGTTGCTGAAATCTCTCCTGATCATGGATCATGGTTGATCTCTTTCTTGTTGATCTGCACTGTATACTATGTGAGAGTATTGCAACAGTATGAAGATTATTTGGTTTGAGAGGTTGATCAGGAAATGTATAGAGGGAGAGTTTGCTACCAGATTGTATCTAGAATGAACAAGATGTAATCTCTGAAAGGGCTATGAGCCTGAAATTGTATTGTAACCTTTTGTTGCTGAATAATACAATGGCTTGATCTTTGGAGTGTGGGGTTTTTTACCCAGAAGGGTTTTCCCCACATAAATCTGTGTGTTCTAGTTTTCTGTCTTATCTTTCATCCGTGTTGTTGCTTGTTGTTGAATTTACATGTGCTTCTCTTAGAATGATTAATGTGGGAAATGAACTGTTTCTGTTTCTGCTTTAGGACATAGTTGTACGTGTCTTTGAGGCAATCTAATCGAAATTAAAGTTACCGAAGGCACTACTGTTCTTGGAGATTTCTCTGAGATGCCCCTAATTTTTCCTTACAATATCCATTTATAAGTGTCACAAAATTATTCTAACAATGTACCCATAGGTCATAGACTGGGTTGTGATGCTCATAAAACCCCAGAACACCCAAGTCTACCATGGTCATCGAGTGCGAAGGAGAGAGTCTCAAAAAAGGGGAATGGATAGATGTTCTCATCAAGTTCACCAAAATGTAGAGGGGGACCAACCCCTCAATGTCTCCATGTCATAGAGAGCCAAGAGTTGAAGGATGCCCTAATCTACCTCAAATTAGACAAGTGTTTAGGGTAGTATTTGATTCTAAGGATAAAGAATGAAGATTATTCTCAGTGCTCCTATAAATCTATTGACTCGACAATTATGTTTGGACTAAGCAAGCGAGTTTTTGGAAGCTAGACTATGACTCTATCAAATCTTTTTCAAAGGAAAACAACATGCAACAGGGATGACAACACAGTGTGCTAGTGTCTCATAGGTGCACTATCATTTGTATGGATATACAGTGAAAGAGGACAGTCAGAAGTGCTAGAAACCTACTAATAGCTTAACTATTGAAGTTTGAGGTAATGATGAAGCAACAAATGATATAATAACTAAAATATTAAGGGAGATGATATAAGAAGTGATGGGAACGAGAAGGGTAAGATTGCAACTCATGAAAGTTTCAATTCTCCCGCAAGATCCACATGAATGAGTAACTACACACAACAAAGCGAGGAAAAATGTTGGGGTTGTTTCAAGGCTTGTTGTAGTTAATCCCCCATTTTGCTGTTTCTACCTCCACGGACAACCAGATAGATAGAGAAATAGAAATGTGATAAATAAAGTATGTTGGAAAGGAAATGATACCAAACACTACAAGAAACACTATGCTACTCAAATCCAACAACAATGCAATAGCATGCAAATAATACCACCCTCAACCAAAGGCACTCAAGGCCAATGAGAGAGGAATGCATGTCTACAACTATGGAAAAGTTGACGTGGCCACAATGACACCAAAGGAAGTCTTGCAAGACACCAAGTTGTAGCTTTGTGATAGACATGAAGAGTACTGTGATGTTGGAGTGAAAGCGTTGATAGTACAACAAGTAGCCAAGAAGTTGCAAGAAATTTCTCAAGAGTGATGTAGAAGCTTGAAGATTGTTAAGAATTGTGTAGAGATATTGAATGAGAATGAGAGAGTCATTTTAAGTGATTTTGGGAGGGAAAGAGCCATTCAAAGGTTGATTGAAGGGTACAAATATGTTACACTTCAACCCTAATGGGGAATGTAACACCTTTACATATTATAGGGTTAGGAATCTTGTTAGGATGGTAGCATGCCACATAGATGTCTGCACACCGTGCGCGTGTCACCGACAAAAAATACCCATTGACACACAGATAGGCACTATGTGGATGAGGTGCAAACAAAGGATGTGGAATTACATTGTTGGGTTTGATTTTTCTAAGGTGAAGGGTGTAAAAGGGGAATTTGCAAGGGGGTGCAAATTCATGCCTATACAAAAGAATGAGGTTACCAAACCAATCTCTTCATCAAAGGGAGGGCCATCTTACCAAGTTTGATAGATGTACAGAGGACCACAGTAAGTCCATGGTTGGTGGAAAATCACTTGAGTGATGCTACTCCTCATGCAATTGGTGGCCAAGATTAGGGAGAAGGACACTATGGACCATTTATATTTCTAATTCTTGTAAGCTTGTTGAAGCAATATATGTAATCATGTGTCCATCTATATGGAAATTGTAATGTGAAATGTTATCATGAATATATTTATGTAAATTGAAACCATACTTATATTATTGGAATGATTCTTTGAATATGCAATGGAAATTTTGGATAAATTTATGTTTCAAATGATGCATTATTATTGAATGAAAAAGAAAAAAATTATTGCTCATTACATTAGATGCATAGAAAATTTACATGTGGGTAGAACTTAGTAAAATTACTAGGTAGAACAATGGGCATGTTACATAAAGCATCATGTTGGATACAACTGCAATGTTGAAAAAATGGATCTATGGCTACTATTAACCTAAATCCCATTTTTCAACCTTTTTGACATTCAAGGGACACAAAAATGATCAAAATAGACCACTTGGTTGTTGTCCTCAAGGAAGAGACAAAATGGTTGATTAGGGTTTTGGCCCCCTTTGATAGTTTGTGAGGGATGAAATTATGTGGTGTGATTTGATGATTACAAACTAGGTGAATTGTGCAAGTACAAAAAACTATCACTAAATTAGAAAACATAGAAGTGATGAATAGAAACATAAAGTAGGAGATAAAAGAGAAAAAATTGAGGAACCTAGCATTCAAGTTTGGAATCAATTTGGTTGGAGAAGGGTAAGGGTTCTCTTAACTAAAAAATTAGGCTTTTTTAGTTCAAGAGTATGTACCAGATCATCACAATTTGTAGGTGCTTCCTTGTCAGAATCAACTCTAAAACTTCTTTAGTAGGTGAATAATCAATCTAACCGTACTTTGATTCTAAATGAGGTATTTTTATGCTTGTTATTGATTTGAGGTATTTAATCTTCTCTAAATACACTTCAGATCTGCAACTTGCAAGAAAGAGAAGAAATGAAGGGTTGTGTCATATAGGGGCTTTCCTAATTCAAACCTTGTTTTAGTTTTTCCACCTCCACAACATCTATGATAATATTAAATAAAGAGTTCTTACCCTAGGCTGGGTAGAGGAAAATAGATAAAAATAAATGTTAAATCATAATACTACAAATTACCATTCAAATCTACATTCCTTGATAGGCTAAGGTCATTTATTACATCTCATACAAGGAGAACTTGATAGTTAATTTAAGGTCCTACATATTTTATTACTCACAATGATAATGAACATAACATATGAAACAATCTTACTTATTCTTGAACGTGAATTTGATGATGTATTGCAAACATAATATTGACTGATGAAAGTTCTATAAAAATATTGCTTATTCTACTCTTGAATTGCATTTTAGGATACTCAATTGATATTCAAATTGCTTAGATTGACTAGGTGTTCAAATGGTGAAAAAGGCATATTTATATGCATTTCAACATTTCACATAATAATTATTTTGAAAGGCCAAAAAATGAATTTAAATTTGCAAAAATATTAAGCCATAATAAAATACAAAATTTTATTCCAAAATAAGGAAGATAAGGATGAGGGCACCCTTGATTGGATGTATTTTGAATTTTTGATGCTTGTTAAATAAAAAATTGTATTGACAAAAAATGTATCCCTTTACATTTCCTCACATGTTTGGGCCCTCCTAGTTAAATTGGACTTAATTGTGCCTTAATTTAGTGTTGTAAAATGTATTTATTTACACTTTCACACTCACTTTGGGGCTCCTTTAATTAATTGATCTTAATTATGCCTTAATTGGACCTTTAATTCATTTACCAATCCTATTAATTATATTTTTTGAAGAGGAAACCCGACATTCATTAATGCCTTAACATAACACTTCTTATTGAGCAATGTGTGTCCTAGGTTTCATGATCCAATCAAGCATTCAAAGTAATATTTCAAGCAAGATTGAAGTGTTAAGATCCACATCCATTGAAGCCATTTCATGTGAGTTTCAGATTTATATTCCAAGGTTCATTCAAGGGTTTGTTGAGTGGTAACATTGCTTTGTTCATTCTTCATTCCCTCTTTCATGCTTTTATTCATTTGAAGGTTTGATTACCAAAATGGGGTTTGACCAAGGCAAGCCCCCCCCCCCCCCATTCGCCAATTTTTTTTTTCCCTTTCATGTTGTGTTTGCAGATCTAGGTGGAAGAAAGCTTGAAGATCCCTTGAAGAGAAAATTTGAAGAAGTTGACAAAGTTGCAAATGTTATCTCACAGAAACTCATCTACATAATTTATTTCTGACATTCTGATACTACCACTTAGACAAATTTTGAAGATTCATATCTATATCAGAGGCTCCCGAGAGTTGCAAAAAATCCTTGACAGTGTACCCATTCGCCCCTGAGCGAATGAGTCCTGTAGACACCGAAATTTGGTTTAAGCCTGCGACTTCAATATTCTTAATAATTTGTATTTCTTCCATGGTCATGATTAAATAATGTCAATTATTTAATTAATTCACTTTAACTTTAATTCTTCTATTAATTAAATAATCTTAATTATTTAATTAATTCTTTTCTTTATTCTATCTGATTAATTAAATAAACACTTTTTATTTAATAATGTTACTAATTAACCTTATCCTTCTTGTCAAATTAAATAAACTCTTATTTAATTTGCTCTTTATCATATGTCAACTATAATTAAATAAATCCTTTATTTATTTAATTATTCATTCAAACCCCTTCATCATTAAATTAAATAAATCTTATTTATTTAATTATTCTTCAAATATCAAATCTTGAATTAAATGAATTATTTAATTCATAAATCCTATTTTAACACATTCTTCTATATTTAAGACAATTGTGTGAGTTATCTAAGTATTCACTTTTACTCGACTCGACATTTATTTAAATCACGCAGTTAACACTTTATTTAATGTCTGAGTGGCTTTCTCAAGTAATCTCTTCGTCATATCATTCAATCATCCAGTTCTAACTCAATTGTGTGTACATGCGGATTAATTAAATATTCCTATTTAATTAATTAAACCTTATGCGTGCATTCAAACAAGAGTTGCTTTAATGCATCTTCATCTTTGTCATGCAAATATAATTCTTCTGTTTTTGAATACGAAATTGGAAGATTAAATCATTTATTTAATCTTTAATTCTATTTCTAATTTATATCACTCATGTCATTACTAATTATTATCAGAATGCATGACTAATCATTCAATCTCAACCATCAGTTGATCTTTCAATCCTGGCATGTCGTTCGAATAATCAATTTTCTATAAATTGATCTGGTCTTCATCATTCCAATCTCTCTTGAAATCTTATGACTTTTAGAGCAACTATCTTGAATCTTCGATGTTTTGCTAAATCACTATCATAGGCTATACTTGCACAAACTCTTGAAAATTTGAGGGCAATTATACTTCAAGCAAAATGGAGAAGGGCAATCGAGATGAATAATGGAAATACGTACAAATTTGGTGAGATTGTTCAAGTCTTATTTACGTTTTGAATTCCTTTGTTCTTTGTTGCTTAGCATTAGATTGCATTTAGATTTGCATTGCATGCTTGCTTTAATCTTTTCTTTCTACACTTTCTAGACATTACATTTGGTGAACTTGACATGAAGACACCATCTTCGTGTATCTGTAGACTTTTATTTTGATTTTTGTAGGTTTTTCATATAGAACGATGCATCAGCTTGATGAAATGTTGCAATTGAAATTACAAGATGAATCAGTTTGATGAAGCGAAACAATTGACTTTATGAACTGCATTTGACACCAGAAATGACGCATTTGAAAAATTTTGACGCATCTGCAAATTGTTGAACCGCAACTAACTGGTAAAATACCAAGAACACAATTGTAGAGAACATCGACGCATCTGACTGGTAAAACAATGACGCAATTGACTGGTATGTTCCTTTTGTTTTTGTTTTCAAAAATTTGAAATTTTCAATTGATTTGTGTGTTACTAATATTGGATTTTTTAGTGTGTGGGATTTTTGTTTTTGGAGTTAACGAGTTTTTGCAGGATGATTGATGAAGATAATACTAAGGACTACTAATGAATCTTTCTGCAGAACACATGTCGAAGACCTTAGTTAAATTTTTGAAAAAGATTGTTTGGTAGTGTAGCAAATCTTTCATTTGGATTAAAATTAACAAGTGTTTACTGTGTTTGGTGTGAAAGCACAACTGTGTAATTACCCTCACGATTTGGTACATCAAAGTATCCTCTCCCCTTGCGCATCCGTGCGATCTTGGGTGTAAGAGAAACGGTTACCAACTCTAGAACTTGGGCCTATTTTGGTGGGAAAAAGTACTCACCCTAGGACGACTCAGACCGGTAGCACCCTGAACCCGAGGGACTTCCAGCTGGTATATAAAAGTGGATTCTTGGGGAAAGCCCAAGAATCATGCATATGGTTTTGACAAGATGGATCCGAAAGGGGACTCTCACTGCATGGATCATGCCCTACAAACAGAATGCCCATATTAAACACCTTTTGTTTAAGAAACCAACCATTTTTCGGCCATTGCTTGGTATAGTGTAGGGTACAGTATCATGCCCGAAGACACTCACTATTGATCCCCTTGAGTAGAGATAGCAGTTCTTGGGATGTCATTGCCCAAATAATTTGAAATTGGTTTGCTCGAATGACATTAATGAGCCATGGAGGGGAGCCAATGCCACCAAATTTCTAAGCTATCTACTCTCGAGAAGGAAAGGTGTTTATCACCAATCCAGGGTATTTCGGTGGGCTATACCAAGTATACAAATCCTTGGCCTTTTGGAAAATTAGGATGTGCTTGTCTTTTGTCATATTACACATTCTTTGAGTCCAAATCAAACTGAAAACACTTTGTCTTATGATTGTCCTTGTTTTCCAGAATTTGATCATATAAAATAGAGTCAGTTTTAAATCTCAAATCACTGAAAATACACAGAGAGTCACAACTATTCACCAGAAGGTCACAATTGATTTTTAGAGTCTCATCTGTTTAACTTTGAGTCGCATCTATCAGTATTAGTCGCATCTGTTTAACTTCGAGTCACATTTGTTTAGCGTAGAGTCGCATTTGTTAGATTAGCTTGCATTTGATTTTCGAAAAACCGCATGTGTCATATTCTGAGTCCCAAGTGTCATTACGAGTCACATCTGTTAAAAACTTAATCGCATCTACCGGAGTTTGACACTAGACATTTACCAGAAACACACAATTGATCATAAAAAAACCGCAACTGCAAAACTTAACCGCAACTGTTAAACTTAACCGCATCTGTGAAATCCTGCGACGCATTTGCTTGATTATCAGAAAGTCAGAATTCACGGTCAATGTCTAGTCAACATGGTTATACCAGTTTTTTAGTTGTCTTTCCACAAGTAGTCCTTGAACAGAAACCTGAAATGATTTGCTCAATTTTGCATCCCTTAGGTTCATTTAGTCATTACCATAGTTGTCCTAATTCAAAGTTTGGTCTCATCTTAGAATACATTTTTTCCCTTTAGATCAAACTCTTAGGAAAGTCATTTTTACAAACTTTAGAATAGGTCCACTTTCTACACTTTGGAAAAACCATAGCATCAACGAAATCTGTCATTGAACCTAGTCTCGTCATCATATCTTTTTTCCTACAGGGAGTTCTCCTAGCTCATCAAGTCTAGTTAGGAAACTCACCTTATCTTTGATCCTAGTCCTACATTGGTTCCTTGACATAACTAAATGGACGCCTTGGTTAGAACTTAGGTAGTTGGTAACCTCGTCTCAGGTTCACAAAATTGATTACCTTAGAAGCTTCCTTAGACTTTGCATCTTTGGACACTATCATCCTAGGATATACCAAACAAAAAAATAGTTGCATTCATTCCTTATTTGCACCTATAAAATCCCAAAAACATAGCTTAGGTTGCATACCTTAGACTTAAGTCACTCTTTGCATTGTCATACCTTAGTTATACTCCATGTTTTGTCATAACCTCACCACCATGTCTGCAATTCACCTTGATATGCTTGCTAGTCAAGTTGAATACTAGTTACTCTGTAATGGTCAATGCCAACAAGCCATAGACTTCAAAAGACAATTTATCCATTCCAAATGCCAATCAACATCAACCCATGGTCAACTACCCACATACCCTTCCTACCAACAATCCATAAGTCCTAGTCCTCCATCCATCTACCCTCATTATCAAGAGTCCCTTAGCATAATCCATGCCATTAATCCACAACAAACATCCATGTATCACTCTTATCCTAACCTTGACAAGGGAAACCAACCTTCCACTAATCCCTTCCAAGCCTCCACATCCTATCCTAGTCCTCCATCCACTAATCCCTTCCAATCCTCCATGTCCTATCATAGTCTTTCATCCACTAATCCCTTCCAAGCCACTCCATCTCAATCAACATTTAGTCATGAAAATACATCTATTCATGGTCTCCAAAGTCACATCCCATCTACTAAACTTAAGGATACATGTCAAATGGAAAGTCCAAAGCATGACTTCATGGCTTCACCTCCATGTCAAGATCAAAGTAGTCTATCCCATGACCCTATCGTTAAGTCCATCCAAGAAGTCCTTCTAGATAATCATGGCATCCAAAATACACTTATCCTTGATCAAGATTCCATTCCCAACCATATTATTCAAGACAAACCCATCTTTGATCAAGACATTATTATTGAGCAAGAAGTACAAAATGATCCACTCCTTGACCTTTATGCCATTCATGATCAAACACTTGAAGATGACCCTATCCAAGTACCAAACACATCCATTTCCCAAAATGAGACACATTGGACTCTATGACAATGACCATAAAGATGGTTTCAACATCAACTTGGAAGCACCAGTAGAATCCTTTGAATCTGATATGTCACAAAATCACACCAAAGATATACAACATGTCAATGAAGATACGACATCCTATCAACTAGGATCATCCACTTTTATCAAATCAAGCTTTCTTGTAGAGGAGAAGATTCCAAGTAACAGTTTCCACATGCATAGTGATGGGTTAGCATCTTTCTTTCAAAACAAAAAATACCCCATAGCAAATTTTTTTTGTCAAAGCATGCAGTATCAAGGAAAAGGACTAGGCATACATGAGCAAGGAATTCTAGAACTAGTACAGTTTCAAGAAAATCCTAAACATCAAGGTCTTGGTTATCCTCCAGTCAACAAATCTAATGATGTTAATGGTACCTCCTTTATATTGGGGGCAACTTTATCTAATACAAACATCAAAATGGAGGCCATGAGTATTTCTTACAATAAGGTTGTTTCCAACACTCCTTCCATCCATACCATAAATTTTCATTCCAACATGAATAAACCTTCCATTTGGAACCAGCAAAAACAAAAGTCTTACAAATTCAAAGTTCAAAATCAAATATCAAAGGCCATTGAGTCAATCAAAAATCCAAGTGGACAAATACAGTTAAAATGGATCCCAAAGAAAATAGTTCAAAAGTAAAAGTCAATCAAAATGTGGAGCCACAAGAAAAGAGGACTCCCACATATAATAAATTTCCACCTCCTTCAAAATGATCATCATACAAGGCATATAAAAGTCATGGTTCCAAACATTATCCCAATCTAAAACCTAGTATCCATCATCCATCACCCCAAGTTTGGCAAATAAAAATTCCTACATCTAAATTTCCGAACACATTTACTAGCATCTATCATAATCGTAGATCTCACCTAAAGTCTAAAAATCTTATATCACAAATCCGTTGCATCTTGGCAGCAACTCTTTATTGTAAGGACTCCCATGGCACTCTATCGTGATGTGCGCATTTTGATAAGGCCAACTCTAGTGTCAACAAGGATCACAATGACATCAATCAATTGTATGCAAGTGCTATGATCCTGACGAGACAACTACTTCATCAAGGTTATTATTGGCATATCATGGCACCAGTCTCTACATCAGCACCATCAATGGATTCAGCACAATCAATGATCATCTAAAGCATCAAAGCCATCCAAAAAAAAATTCAAGAGAAAAAATTCTTCCAATAGTGAAAACCATTCTTATGGCGCTTTGGATAAGTACTATGATGAAAACCTGGCAAACAGGCGTCATGTGTAAGAAATTATCTATGTGGACTATTACACTTGGGGGCAAGTTGTCTCATCTCCCATACCCATCATATGAAATTTTCATCTATCCATATTAACCCTACCACTCATGTCCATTTTCCCACCTACTTTGATCTTGATAAGGACTGGGGTACAGGCATAAATCATGTTTTGGAAAAACTCTTGACATGTCTATCCTTTGGTCATACACTATCCATGAAATATCATGTCATAGCCTTCATAGCATTTTTCCAAATGAGTTATCCTTATACGAAATACCTATAACATGCCTTGGTTTTTCCCTTGTCAATGGTCTAAGGATCTTCCATCATACCATCTAATCCTCAAAAGCCATTCCAAATGCAACAAGCCCAATCCATACAATCTTTCTATGCATCCTAGTGCATCATTCAAAACATTCCTTGGCTTTGTTTCTAGCCTAGTTGCAAACCTTGATCCTTTAGTCACATTATCATCATCCTTATGTTGTTTCGAGATGTGTCCTTCCCATGTCAAACAACATCCTCACCATCCTCATCACCTGTCAATTGGTTTTCAGCTTGACTAGGGGCACGATCATGGTTGTCCTTGGATTCTTGTGCATGCTTGCTCACTTGCTTATAGGCATCATTTCCCTGTACATACTATCTATCCCTATACATAGTCCCTATCCTTGTACATAGTCCCCTACCCTGTACATAGTCCACTAACCTGTACATAGTCCTTATCCCTGTACATACTACCTATCCCTGTACATAGTCCTTATCACTGTACATAGTCCACTACCCTGTACATACTTCCTATCCCTATACATATCCCTTATCTTTCATATCCATCACTTGTATATACCATTCATAATAAGTGGTAGTCTTTCCCATAACCTGGAATGATTGACATCAAGTGCATTTCATGTCCCCCATTTTACCCTATTCATAATCAATTGGTCTTATACTCGACTAGGGACAAACACTTGACTTGTGTCATATTGATTCTTCCATTAGCTGTGTTGAAGACGTAAAACCATAGAAAAATCCACAAACATCACAAAATGACCTGAGAAAACACAAAAACATCAGAAAACTTCAAAAAGACAAAAAAATCAAAACATTTCAAAAATCCAAAAACAGAGTCAAAGTTATTCGCACTTATCAGTCTTTGTCATTTGTCAAACTACATTGCCTCTATGACTGGACGTAGGCAAGGCCATCTGTCGATGTGCCCCTGAGGCATTAGGTCAGTCCGTTTAGGTTTGTCTGTATAAAATCATGCTTCAATTCATATCTCTATATGACAAGGTCATTGGTCGTGTCGAACTACGAGGTCTCTGCGTGTATAACATAGGTAAGGCCATCAATCGATGAGCCCCCGAGGCCGCACTAGGTCAGTCCATTAGGGTTCGTCACATTCACTTTCACACACATCTTCTATGTGTAGTCAGTCTTGTCAGTCAATGTCAAGTCAAACTACGAGGTCTCTGCATGTATAACGTAGGCAAGGCCATCAATCGATGAGCCCCCGAGGCCACACTAGGTCAGTCCTTTAGGGTTTTTCATCACACACATTCAATTGTCAACACGTCATATCAAGTCATGCATTAATCTGGTGAACAAGTCAGCAATGTCTCTAAGTCAAATCAAACAACTTTCCAAACGAAACAGTCAAAACAATCAGCCTCTATCTTATTTAGGATGAGTCCTTCCTGAATATTGATATCAGTAAAACAATCTGTCTTATACAGGACGAGTCCTTCCTGCATAATCAACATTGTCAAACAATCAAACATAGCCTTACACAAGTTATCACATCAATTACATCTGACTCAATGTATTATATGATACATGTCTTTTTGAAACTAGGCTTTGTCATGCCTTATACAGATAGTCATAACATCGAAACCAGACTCAAAGTCTTATCCGGTATGTGTATCTTTTGAAATCAGGCTTTATCAATCAAAACAAATTCAACAAACATATCAAGTTTTGGAAAATATTTTATGGCTTTCTGACTTTCTGGCTTATTTATTTTATCACTTTTTGACTTTATGATGGGAATTATGTTACTAGCTTTCTCCCGGATGTCCCATGAAGGATTTAGAGAAGCAACAATGTATCAAAATTTTTATTTCTTTGACTGTTGTCTGTCAACTGTCTTTTAGATTTGAGTTTGAGTCATGTTACTAGTTTCCTCAAGGATGTGCTATGAAGGATTTAGAGGAGAAATGGCATCTCATGACCTGTCTTTTATTTTGTTTGCTGCATGTGGTTTGTCTTGAAAAAAAGACTGGGGCAACTTGTGCCCTTAGTGTGAGTTAACGACACTCCTTTTCTGCGACTGTCTGTTATTAGCAAGTGGATGACCTTGCACATCTTGATCTATGTCATATCATGGTGTTTTTCTCCATTTGTATTAGTCCCGCCCAATGATGATAAAGTGCAACACCTTTTGTGATACATCGAAACATTGAGGATTGCTAATACTAACATCCATGTCTTTTATTATTCATCTTTCTTTTCGCACTAACATTTCTTCTTTTCTACATCTTCACCACCCTTATCTATTTTCCTCTATCCTTTTTTCTTTCATCTTCTAGTTCTCTAATCGATTTCGAGAGCACACTCATGTTCTTTGAACCCACCTGTCCTCTCGAGGGGGCATACCTTCACCCATTTTACACCGTGGCATGACTGGGGCATATTTTTATCGATTTTCTTTGACACAACGCCAAAATGACATTGTATCAAAGAGGGGAAAATGTAGACACTAAAATATGGTTTAAGCTTGCGACTTCAATATTCTTAATAATTTATATTTCTTCCATGGTCATGATTAAATAATGTCAATTATTTAATTAATTCACTTTAACTTTAATTCTTCTATTAATTAAATAATCTTAATTATTTAATTAATTCTTTTCTTTATTCTATCTGATTAATTAAATAAACGCTTTTTATTTAATTATGTTACTAATTAACCTTATCCTTCTTGTCAAATTAAATAAATTCTTATTTAATTTACTCTTTATCATATGTCAACTGTAATTAAATAAATCCACTTAGAAATTTGTAAATTCATTTTTGAAAAACCTCAGCTAGGAATCATTCGCCTATGGGAAAATGAGTCCCAAATTAGAGATTTCTCCTGCATTTTTGGGCATTAAAATCTCTGTTTTTGTATTCTATTTTGTTGTTTTTCAATTTGTTGTTATAGTTTACTAAATTTTTGTTATCTCAAATTGATTATATTAAGCTTAATTTAATAAATTTAGCGCATTGTGTGAATTCAAAATTGCATTTACAAGACATCATTTTTCAGGTTTTTGCATAGCATAATAAAAAAATTATCATGTTTGAAATCTGAAAATTGATTTTACATATTTACATTGCACTTTACATTTTAGGTAATTTCATTGCATTTTATCTCTTATCCATTTTGGGTGCATACTGAGTTTGTGAAACTTGTATGAGCTTCACAACATGATGTACTATTGTCAATACTACTGTGAACGTAGTTTGAGACTCATGTCATCCCGTGATACACCATTCCCCATGGATCTTGGGTTTTCTAACTCTTTCACTCATAGTGTTGACACTAGTCAACCCTCTATGGATCCTAGCTTTCATAGCTCATTTCCAATGACTTCCCTACCCACAACTAATGTGCATGATGTCAAAACAATGGTTTCGAATGTCCCACAAGAGAACATAAGAAGGATAGATGAAGAAATAGAACAATTAAAAAACTTTGTGACTTCTGAAAAAATTGCTAGTAGTGCCATTCCTTCTTTAGATAATGTGAGGAAAATGCTTGAAAATGAACATGGAATAGGCATTGTGTGAAGTCTAGCTCATATTGTTGATAAACATGTTCCTACAATGACTAGTAGCGCTCAAGCTTTGGGGTACACTCAAAGCTAAGGTGGAAATTCAATTCCTCCTTCCACAACCCTTACCTTTATTCCTACATACACTAGTACTCATGTTACTACAACCATCCAACCTACTAGCAATGTTAACACTTAGGTATTTCCACTGGGAATCCCTCTAGCTTTGTGCATTCAAATCTCATATCTCCTCATCCACCCCCCCTCACAAATTTACAATTCACTTGTCCTTTGCATAAATACACAAATCCACCTTATTCACCTTCATCTCACAACACTAACAATGATGCAATCCTAACATACTTTTTCAAAATATGTCATCCCTCCAACAAAAAATTGCCACACTAAATCAAAACAACAATGGACAACCTTCACAATACATCAAAACCAACCCATTATCCTTGGAGATATTGAGAATACAAATGCCACAAGGTATAGAGGTTCCTAGGTTTGAGAAATATGGTGGGAAAGGAGATGTTGTTAGCCATGTTTCTACTTACACAACCTTATGTAGTGACTTAATTTTTGAAGATAAACTCTTGGCTAAGCTCTTCCCTAGATCCTTGAAAGATACTGCTTTAGAGCGGTTTTTCTCTTTATCAAATAATCCAATATGTTCATTCAATGAACTTATTGATGCCTTTTACAACCACTTCCAAATTCACATGAGTCCTAAGATGACCCTAGTTGATTTAATGAAATGTAAAGAAAAGGAAGATGAAAAAGTTATTGATTTCATAACGTGATAGTGAAAACTCCCTCTAATCATCCTAAAAATTCTGAATCCACACCTCAAACTAACTACCAACCTTTCAAGAAACAAAATAAGGGATTTTTACAAATTAATACCCCTCAATCAAATCAACATGTTGACACCCAAGTGGCTGCTATAAAGATTAAAAAACCATATGCCTTTGGGGATAGAAATAGAAAATTCACTCCTCTATATGATACCCTTCATAATACCATGTTGCAACTCTTAGACAAGAATTTGATTTCCCTGCCTCCTGTTAGAGCTCCTGATCCTACTAAGCCTCTACCTTCAAACTATAGACCAAATGCATATTTCCATTTTAATTGACAAAATGGACACGATACAAAATATTGCAAGTGTCTTAAACATCTTATGCAAGACCTCATTGATTCTAAATATATCCCAATTGGCGGTGTTAATGATCAAGGTAATAAGTTTGTAGCCCCTCCTAATAAAAATTTGAAAATCTTTACAAATCCTATGCCAAATCATAATATTTTTTTGTCAAAGCTAGTGAAACAAAGAATTATGTGATGAATGTTGACATGGATAATGATAACATGAATGATAATGGGGAAGACTCTATAAAATATATGATTGGATTTATTGAAGTTAAACCTTGTAAGGGACAAACTACTATGCCTCTTACATTGCTTTCTCACAAAATGAAATAATTAAATATGCACCTGATGGTCCTCTTTACATAGTTGGAAGAATCAATGGAAAGCCTACTAATGGGATATTAATTGATCTCGTCTCTGTAGAGGATGTGATCACTGAATAATTCTTATTTGTGCATGAAATTTATGAAGATACATATGAAAAACCGAAAGCATGGATCAAAACACATAATGGTTTTTATTTCCCTACGATAGGTTTGATAAATCTCCCTTTAAAAGTTGGACCAAAACAATTAAATGTCTCATTCACCATCATCGCGACTTCAAACCAATTTCATGTGAAGTTAGGCTATACATGGCTTCACTCCATGAATGTTGTCCTGTCGGTTGTGGATAAATGTTTAAAGTTTCCATTTGGAAATGAAATCTTTACTGTGCACCATAGTGGCTTTAATCATGTTTCTTCCCATGGGAATTTATCATTGGATTTCTTTTATCTTGGGCCTATAGAGCCTATAGATCCCATGAGGATTTTTTTTTCAAATCCTATCAAAAGTTTAAGGAAAAGTGCATAATAGAATTATCCCTTAGCAATATGCCTCAACCCATGATTGAGCCTCCTATCCTTGATGAAACCATGATTGAACCAAAAGACCTTCCTAGTAACCAAGACCAACCTATGACAAATCCTCCACCTATTTCATATAAGAGACCATAAGATAATCAAACAAATCCCAATGTGCCTCCTAAAGTCAATTTTTTTTATAAAGCTAAAGAGAAAGTTGTTGAACAACCTCCCATGGCTCCTTTCGTTCCTCCCTTAAGAGAAGAAAATAAACCTATGGTTGATAAACCCACTCCTACACAATCACAACTTGAAAACCAAATGAAAAGGAACTAAAATTCTAGAGAGCATAGGCGTAGATTTTGTGCTATTTCTCATTTGTTATAAGAAAAGGAAGACAAAAAACATAGAAAATCAAAATCCAAACTTGTCTCAAGCAATGCATGATGCCTCTCCACCTTCACCACAATATAAAAAAGTGCTGGATTCCTACAATGATTTGACAACTAAGCCCTTAAAGTTGTGATTCAGAGATTGTACATCTAATCTGAATAGCTATCTTAATCATTATGAAGGTGCATTTAACTTGTCAACCCAGGGACGTAGGGTTGAAATGGGTCAGCACAGTATGTGCGCTAGGAATCTAAAGTAGCAACATTCGTTCTACAACTAAGAAAGACATAATGCTGAAAGTAAATTGCTTAGAAAGAAACAACATAAGTGTTGAACATCAACCAATAACTATACTAAGCTAAAATGCATGACAAAAATGAAAATCTGGGCAAACAAACAAGAAACTATTCTGTCTAATTTGGCTACAGGAATAGTCACAGAATGGAATTCTAGTGGCTAAGGAACAAACAGCTGCCAGATTCATAACTATTTTCACAACAAGTAACAACTAAGCTAAAAGATGGAATTATCACTAAGTGGTCCCCCTTGGATGAGTATACCTTAAGAAAAATGTAAACTTAGATGCACAAACTTATAACTTCATTTTATTCATTGTAAAACATGAGTACAATTGACCAGCATAACTGTGTTACTAAAAAAATAAGAATGCGAGTACAACATCATATTAATCAACCTTCTGAGAAGGAGAATTCAAACCTTATTTATAGGAGGAAAAACTACTAACTAACTACCTAGCAAGGTAGTCAACTCCAACAGATTAGGAGGATGCCACTTTATGGAAAGCATAGAAAGTGGAAAGGAGGTTATGCATGCGTGGAATTTGGTCAAGCATGTTTTCCTTAACGTAGATCTAGCATAACAATAGCTCCTATATTCACAAAAAAAACTACTAAGACCATTTACAAGGTGGTTACAAGTTTTGATTTAAACTAGGAATCTCCCTCCATTGAAAGTCTTCCCTCCATTGACCTTTGAATGATCACCTTGTTGACCTTTATGGAAAATGACCAGCTGGCAGAATCTTCCTCAATTTTGTAGGCTCAAATTATATTTGCATAAAAATATTAGTGCACAAAAAAATTACATATCTATAACTATCTTAAAGTAACATTCATTAATCCACATGTAAAATTAAAATAGATAGTTCATATAGCATGTCAATGTCATTTAAAAGTCACAAAAATAAGCTTATGCCCAATGTCTATGGTTTTGAGGAAATATCATGAAAATGTTAAGATCCAAGTATCAAAGTTTATGAAAACTACAAAAAATGGATAATAAACTCTATCAATATTGAACCATAAACTAGACTCATCACTCCCCCCAACTTGAGGTTTTGCTGGTCCTCCATTAGAGGAAGGGTTGTTCTTTTGCTTAGTTAATACCCTGAAATTTGCAACTGCCAGCTATCCTACATCAGTTCTTGTAGTGTATGAATTAGGGTACCAATAGAACCCTTGCTTGTTGTCCAACCCGTTCCATCTTTGCCTCTTTCTAGCTATATCATATTGATAATACCTAAAATTTGGCATAGGCTGTAATAGGATAGGTGGCTGAAAAGTTAATGGAAGCCAAAATTATCCCTTCATCCTTCCAATCTATATATATCTATCAAATATTTTGCATGCTGCAACATAGTTCTACAAAGAGTGAGGCTCTGCTTGTTTTAACTCATCAGTCAGACTGTTTCACCTTTGTGATAGATATCCCATTACAAATTTCCCTATGGTTTCTGCTACCTTCTCATATTCTTTGTAAATTGTTTCTCTCACAGGCAGGATCCTATCGCTATAGCTTGGTCAGTAAAGAAATTTGTGCCATTCCCTGAAAATGTCTCCTACATTTCTAGATTTAGCCCTGATGGGTAGGGGAATGTTGGATTCTATTTGCCTATAAGTCCTCAACTATTTTCCCCAACTAATTTCATTCTGTATCTAGGACATGAATGCCCTTAATTGGAGATCCCCAACATACAACAATGGATTCCAATCATGATCTTGGGACATAGCATAATTATGCAAATAGAATTCACACAACAAATTTTTCATTTCAGGAGGAGCAATTTGATAAGCCTGGAAAAATTCAACAGGAATCTTAATGGAAGGATTCAAACCTGAAATGATCCTTGCTAGTTCAAAATAAATATTCCTCTCCCTCAAATATAGAGCATAGACCCTTGGAAGAGTCCTGCATTCTAACAGTTGAGGTACTAAGGTTGCTACATTGTCCACCTTTTCCTTTAAAGCAACAATTTTTGTACTCTTCTTTTCAATCTCTTCATCTTTCTTTTTAATTTCCTCCTTTAGCCTGCATTTCTCCTTTTTCCATTCCTCTTCCCTCCTCTACATATCATTCCATAAGTTCATGGCTACCATGTACATTGAAAAATCAGAAGGCTTATGTATTCCTACCAAAGATTTTCCTGGCACTGATTCTTGCTTTTCATGTGGCACCTGTTGTAGGGACTCTAATTGTTCACCCAATTCTGGCTATAGGGGTGTTGATTGTTCTCCCAGTTATGGTTGAAGGGTTTCTTTCTCTTGCTGCAGGAACTCTTTCTCTTGCTCTTGTTGCAGGAGCTCTTGATTCTCCTCATACTCTTGACTCTCAACTTGTTTTGCGATGGCAACAAGCTCTACCAACTTTATATTTTCTTGTTCCTCAAAAAATGTCCTTTTCCTCAACGTTCACCTACCCCATTGGGGCCTCTGTGTCCTCTCGTGATGCTTCTCTAGGCTTAAGGCTTCCCTGCAGAGACATACCAGTGACTGGTCTAGTTGGTCTTGTTTTTCTAGGAGGGCTTTCATGTTTTTCTTCAGCTGCAGGAAGAACAGTGTTAGCCTTCCGTTTCTTAAAGCTTAGTGCTTCTTTTTCTACCATTTTATTTTTAGATTTTCCCTTCCTCATTTTTTCTTCTTTCTTTTGTGCCCTGGTTCGAATTAGGGTTTGAAGAAGGACATCATTATCAAAGTCTAAAGAAAAACTAGATTTGACTGAATGTTCTTCCTCATAAGAACTAATATCTATAGTTTGCTCAGTTGTAGGAGGGTTTACACTAGGGCTTGCACCAAAAGTTGAGGCTCTAGGAGTGGCTTCAAAAAAACTCACTCTCCTACTAGCCCTACAAGGTTGAGGCAAAACCCTAGGTCACAAATGCTCTAGTCTAAATTGATCAATATTTACAAATTCCTCCCAAGGCATATTAGACACATCAAGCAAAGATTTTTCTACTAATAATTTGATCAGAAAATGGTGGGAAACAAAATTATCCCTACCTTTTTGGGTTTCGGCCACCATGATTGAAAGGAGATGATATAACATGATTGGAACATTCATTCTTCTCCCATGCCTCATATGATTCAGGAGTTTGAAGTGCACAGAATGTAGGTTCAACTGTCGACCTTCACAAGTGATGTAATTCAAAATGTGGACAACTAATTCCTTCCACGTCTTAGGCAGAGAGGTTCTCTTCGCACCTTGCTTGTCCACATCCAATGGAGGGTCACCAGGTTCTATAAATGCAACCCTAGTTGACCTTGTGTCTCTAGTAGTAGGATAATGTTCACCATCGACATGCAACCCTATAACTTTTGCAATCCTCTCTTTAGTAGCTATTACCTCCAAGCATTTTACCATGGCCTTTCCTTCAGAAAATGCCTGCACAAATTCCAACGCAACATCTTCATTATAGCCATTCAGCTTCAGGAAATAATCTAACCATCTGCAATTTATGAACTTGGCCTTGGAAGGTGCATCTTGCAACACAACATCATGAACCGTGGGTTCATTTTGGATTAACCCACCTCCCATTGCTCAGCTATCTGTAATTAAGCAAGCACTTTGCAAGGTTTCCCTTCCTACAATCTTTATCTAAAAGCAAAATTTCTCCTTCTTACAACACTATTGAATTCTCAACACGAATGTCGTATGAATTTCACCTTTTTGGAAAATTTGGGTTATGATAAAAGTAGTAAAGGATAATAAATGAAGGATAGAATCAAGAAAAATGGTGGTGGCATGGTGTCATCTCACACATGCGAGTCATCAGCTCACCCAGGATTCAAATTGGCTCAATTTAAATTTTGTTGACATGGACCAACATGGATTGACACGTGGACATGTTATACACACTCCCCCCCCAACCTAAATTTGAGCATGTGTCCTCACATGCGAGGTAGTAATGACTAGTTGATAGGGGCAGGGAATAATTACATGCTATGGAGAACATCTACATTAATGTACAGTAATTAAATGAATGTACTAAAATATAATTAAGATGTAACAAATGGATGCGCACATACCTGAATTCGTGGAATATTTTTTGCAAAGAATATTGAGGAAGTACCATTCACCTTTTAATAATTTAGTTGAGCAATTAATGAAAGTGGAGATGGAATGAAGTGAAGATATGGTGGCATGATGGAAGAGAGAGAAAGGTGGAGATGGATGGGTGGATGGGTGAATGAATGAAGAAGTGGACTCCCGCAAAAGTGGAAGTCTTTATTATGACAATTTACTTACCTTGGTTAGCTAGAAGGAGGGACACTAGGTCCACTTCCTTTGACTGTAGGAAGTTCGAGTGTTGCATGTTGAGTGAATTGTTGCAGGAATTCCTCCTTGGAAGTTGGATTGTGATACAACTTGAGGTGATGATTGTTGACAAGCAACTTAAATCTAACAGAGTCAATTGTAGTGAGTTGAACAACACCATTTAAGAAGACTTCAACAACCTCATATGGCCCCAACCACCTTGTCTATAGCTTACCAACATTATCCTAATATCTAGAGTCATAAAGGAGTGCCTAGCCTCTTGGCTGGAATTTCTTGTCCTTTATGAATTTATCATGCCATTTTATTCTCTGATTCTAAACTACCTCTATATGATGCAAGGTTTTCTTTCTCATCTCATCCAAATTATTCAACTGCATAATTATGTCCTTTTGTGCCTTAGAGATATCCATCCCTAATTCTAGTGCAGTCTTAAGAGTCTTATGTTCAAACTCAATGGGCATCATAGCTATCTTTCCATACAACAACTCAAAAGGAGTGAAGCCTGTGGTTGTTTTACAAGTGGTCCGATAGGCCCAAACAACTTCTGGCAGCTTATTTGCCCAATCCTTCCTATGGATAGCCATTGTTTTGGTTAGAATGGCTTCAATTTCCCTATTGGTCACCTCAACTTGGCCATTGGAATAAGGGTGATAAGGATTAGAATTCTTATGCCTTATGTTGTATTCATTGACCAGTGCTATAACAAGGGTTGAGGTGAATTGAGCCCCTTGATCAGTGACTATCTCTCTTGGAACCCATACCATGTGAAAATTTCCTCATACATAAATTTTGCAACCTTATTATCTCTTGCATGCTTCATTGCTTTAACTTCAATCCACTTGGTTACATAATCAGTGCACACCAAGATATAGGATTTATCATTTGATGGAGGATTAATGGGTCCTACAAAATTCAATCCCCACTTATCAAATGGAGTGATTACTACCTAGGGGTAAAGGGGCATCTCATCAGATTTGGTTGGCTGGACCATCCTCTGGCATCTATCACACTTCCTTGTATATTTCCCTGCATCCTTGTGTAGTGTGGGCCAATAATATCTTGTGTTCAAAATATTCATTTTTATCCTCTTTGCTGCGAAATGCCCTCCATAGGGTTCATTGTGACAAGCATGGAATATATCATATGCCTCATCTTCCTTCACACATCTCCTCATGACATGGTTTGGTCCGGTGTAGAACAATCATCCTACAATCCATGAGAAAGGAAAAGATTTTTCAATGAGCACCCTTCTCTCCTTTAGAGAGAAATGAGGAGGAACTCTCCCTGTGACCAGATAGTTAGCTATATCAACATACTAGGGTGTATGCACACTGATGGAGAATAAATGTTCATCAGAGAAAGAGTCATCAATGAATTGAATGTCCTCTAATGTAGTCAGGCTTGAAAGAAAGTTTGCAATAACATTGGCCTTCCCTCGTTTATCAACAATGGTTATGCCAAACTCCTACATCAGTAACAACTATCTTGCTAGCCTTCCTAAGATCAGGGGCTTATTCATGAGGTATCTAATGGCTGCATGATTTGTGTGCACAAAGATTTGATAGCCTATTATGTAGTGCCTAAATTTGTTGAGGGCATAGATTACTTCCATCATTTCCTTTTCTATCACTATATAATTAAATTCAGCTCCTTGGAGGTTTTTGCTCACAAAATAAATAGCATTTTCAATAGTTCCTTCTTTCTATACCAAGAATGCTCCTATAGAATATTCTGATGCATCAGTATGAATGTGGAAAATAATCTCCCAATTAGGGCCTTTGAGTATAGGAGCATGAGTTAAAGCTACTTTGAGATCAGAGAATGCCTTGTCACAGTCCTTCATCCATTGGAACTCAACATCTTTGGTTAGGAGATTGTACAATGGTGCTCCATTTTACTAAATCCTTGATGAAATGCCTATAGTAACCTACATGTCCCAAGAAACTCCTAACATCTTTTTTTTTGCTGGTATAGGTAGGTTGGTGATCACCTCAATCTCAACAGGGCCTACTTGAATTCCTTTGTGAGATATGTAGTGGCCAAGTACTACGCCTTCCTACATCATCATGAAGAAATTTTCATTGTTTAAAGATAGATTATAGTCTTCACATCTTTGTAAGACTCTCCTAAGATTTTGCAATGCTTCATTGAATTAGCACCATAGCTAGTTAAATCATCCATATAAATTTTCATGCAATCATGAGAGATATCTAAAAATATGCTAATGAATTCCCTCTAAAAAGTTGTGGGTGCATTTCATAAGCCAAATGGAAGTACTAAGTAGGCATAAGTCCCTCATGGACAAGTAAAGGTAGTCTTCTCTTGGTCCTCAGGTGCAATTTGGATTTGGTTATAGCTGCTGAATCCATCTAAAAAGAGAAATATTGCTTTCCTGCAAGGGAATCCAACACTTGTTCTATGAAAGGAAGGGGAAAATGGTCCTTTTTGGTGGCAATGTTGAGTTCCCTATAATCAACAAAAACTCGCCACTTCCCTCCCTTTTTCAAAACAATCACCAATGGAGACACCCATTGGCTATCTAAAATGGGGTAGATAAATCCTATGTCCAACAATTTTTGTAGTTCCTCTTTTACAATTTCCCTCAATGCAAGGTTAATTCTTCTTTGTGGCTGCCTCACTAGTGTATAATAATCTTTGATGTATATCCTATGGGTGCAAAGCTTAGGATCCAATCCCTTCATATCATGATAGTCCCATGCAAATGCATGCTGGTGGGTCTTTAGTAAGTTTTTCAATGACAACTATTGTTCTTTACTCAACTTGTTGTTAATATTTAGATATTTTCCTTCTGACACTTGCACTTGTGTAGTTAACTCTATCATAGTTGTTTCACTAATGCTTGGTACCTTGAGTTCATGTGGCAACAATGTATGAGACATACTTGTTGCTGTAGGAAGTTCTACTGTAGGAAGAGCGGGAAAAAGTGTCTTTACTGGATCAATAGAACCAGATGCATGAGAGGATGAATCTTCCTGCACCTCGCAATGGTTCTAAATTATGTTAGACAATACTTCATCTTCTTCCTGAAGCTGCATGAAAGAAATTTTTCCTAACATCATAAGTTGTGCCACATGATTAACTTCCTCAGTCTCTTCACCAACATGTGGCCATATGGGGTTATCCATATCATGGGATGGCTGAGCAGGAGGGTAGAGAAAAATATTTTTGGTGCTCTTTCCAATAGAAATGGTCATATCTCCTATCCAACATCCAATATAGGCATCTACTATTTCTAACCATGGCCTTCCTAGAATAATGGGATACCCACCTAGTGTAGTTTTTGGAGAAAGAATCATGAAGTCTGTTGGGTACTCTCAAGAGTCTAGAGTTACCACACGATCCTCTACTATACCATCAGGTTTAACAGTGGAACTATCAACAAGCTGCAGGATAGCAGGAGTAGGTCTCATGCTTGCAACATTTAGTTGTTGCAGGATATACTTGGTCATTACATTTATTGCTGCTCCCAAATCAATCAGAGCATTCTTTATTTAGATCCCATTTATAACAACTAATACCACAAGACTACCTGGGTCATTATATTGGGAATAGTCACTTTCCTAAGCATGATGTCAACCAGTTGTCCCACCACATGAACCGTAGTGGAGTCTTTCTTCTTCATTCCTGGCTTCTTAAGGCATGCTTCCTTAATTGCTTTTCCATATATGGGAACATCTTTTATGGCCTAAAATAGAGGTATCTTGACACATATATGCTTCAACTGATATAGAATGTCAAAGGTTGTCTCCTCCTTCTCTTCCTTTTGTTTCACAATTTCCAACCTTTGAGGAAATGGTGGTTCTTATTCAGTCTGCTGGACTGGGACTGATTTAGGATTTTTAGGTACACTTGGTTGAATGGGGACATTTAGATGCTCATCTTCTTCCACAAGAAGCTCAGTAATAATAGGTGTGGAAGGAGCTAGCAAAGTAGTTCCTGAACGCAAGTGGATGTCACTTACACTCACAACATATGCAGGAAATTGATTTGGATCAATAGAGTATACTGGTTGCTGTTGTTGTGGTTTTTTATTTGGGTTAGTTGTGGGTTGAGCTAGTAGTTGAATAGGTCTAGGTGTGGTTGAACTTGAACTAGTAGGAAGAGGCATTATAGCAAGTTGTTGCAGCTAAGAAGGTGGCTACATGTAATTAGTTGTTTGGTTTGTCCATTGTTGTCCTCCCCTCCATTGAGATGTTTGCTGCCAATTCCCCTGAGGTCGCTACCACTGGGGTGGAGATTTTTGGTGAATTGGCTAGGTATTTGGAGGGTTATACCAAGGTTGTGGTGGATATCTTCCATAATTGGATGGATATGGGGGTTTCCATTATTTTATCGGCTGCATAAGAATTAAAATAAGGCCCAACAAAGGATAATGGATTTGGTGGCATGCCTTGTCTTGGAGCCCATGGGCTTCTTTGTGCAATGTAGTAGACTTGATCATCATCGCTTTGAATTGGACTGAACTCAGGTGGGATCTTCTTACTATCAATGTTAGCTACCATTTTGTATCTGTAGTCCTTCTTTTGTCTACAATGAGGGCAATATTCTACTAGCATTGCCTCTACCTCCTCTTGTTTCTTCTTTGCTTGAAGTGTATCCAGTTGAGTAGCTAGATTTTTTATGATGTCTTGCTTGAAGTATGCTAGCAAGTGGGTAATCTTCATCCTTGAAACTCCATTGGTAGATGACTTACCCATAAAGGATTGGTAAGCTCTCCCTTTCTTTGAAGCTGCCCTAGAATAGTTCTGACATATCTTCTTGATATCTTCCCAAGGAACTTGGGTGATATCTCCTCCTCCCATCAAGTCCAAAGCATCAGTGCACCTGTCATTAATTCCTCTTAGGAAGAGCAGATTTTGTGATTCTTCATTGAGTGTATGGTGTGGAGATTTTTGTAGGAAAAAAAAAAACCTTGAAATGTAATCCTCCAGACTTTCATCTTCCTTTTGCTACATCCTAAAAAATGTCATCTCCCCTCATGTCACTGCCCATACAATATTCCTTATACTTCTCAAGGAACTTTGTCTTCGTGTCCTCCCAAGTCTCCATAGTATTTCTGCCTAGACTCATAAACCATCTTAATGCAGCTTCTTTCAAGGTGGTAGGAAACAACTTAAGCCTATGGGCATTAGTGGTATAGTATCAAACTCAAACAAGAAAGTATCAGGATCTTTTGTGATAAGTCCATAGAACTTAGGAAGGACTGAAGTAGGGATATTTTTAAGGTTGTCAACTTCATTTCGATGAGAAATGGGGAAAGGAAAATTTGGTTGGTTAGGTCTGTTTCTATTTGCATCAACCATGCATGCTTGATGGACTTCCAAAGCAAAGGGATTCTCAATCTAATTTTGGTCTTTAGAGGAAATGTCAGAACTGGTCAGTTTAGGAAATGCATCAAGGGGTGTGGCTCTTCTTCTTCTTTGTCTCTTGGTAGATTTTGATGCTCAACTAGCTGGAATGGATTAGGGTTATTAGGAAGGAATCTCCCATGAGCATATCTCCTCCTTCCTCTATGCATACGGTATCAACTCAATATCAGCTAGCTCACACAAAGAATTGGAAAAAGAATAGTGGATAATTACTTTCCTAAATGAGGGGTATACTAAGAATTTTTTTTCAAAAATACAAAAACAAGAAAGAAACTATCAATGACTCCAAATAACTCCTTAGTTTGACACCATCCCCGACAATGACACTAAAAATGTTGGCCTCCTACAATGATTTGACAACTAAGCCCTTAAAGTTGTGATTTAGAGATTGGAAATCTAATATGAATAGCTATCATAATCATTATGAAGGTGCATTTAA
Source organism: Sequoia sempervirens (assembly GCA_007258455.2). Classification (NCBI taxonomy): domain Eukaryota; kingdom Viridiplantae; phylum Streptophyta; class Pinopsida; order Cupressales; family Cupressaceae; genus Sequoia; species Sequoia sempervirens. The sequence goes on along the minus strand of VDFB02058242.1, from coordinate 714,225,556 downwards.
CTTGTCAACCCAAGGACATAGGCTTGAAATGGGTCAGTACAGTATGTGCACTAGGAATTTAAAGTAGTCACATCATTCTACAACTAAGAAAGACATAATGTTGAAAGTAAATTGCTTAGAAAGAAACAACATAAGTGTTGAACATCAACCAATAACTATACTAAGCTGAAATGCATAATAGAAACAAAAATATGGGAAAATAGACAAGAAACTATTATGTCTGCTTTGGCTGCAGGAATAGTCATAGAATGGAATTCTAGTGGCTACAAGAACAAATAGTTGCTAGACTCGTAACTATTTGCACAAAAAAGTTACATCTAAGCTAAAAGATGGAATGCTCACCAAGTGGGCCCCCTTAGATGAGTATCCCTTAAGGAAAATCTGAACTCAGATGCACAAACTTATAACTTCATTTTATTCATTGGAAATCATGAGTACAATCGAGCAACATAATTGTATTACTAAAAAACAAAGAATGCGAGTACAACATCAGATTAATCAACCTTCTAAGGAGCATTCGAGTCTTATTTATAGGAGGAAAAACAACAAACTAACTACCTAGCAAGGCATTCAACTCCAACAGATTAGGAGGATGCCACTTTATGGAAAGCATAGAAAGTGGAAAGGAGGTTATGCATGTGTGGAATCTGGTCAAGCAAGTTTTCCTTAATGCAAATATAGCATAATAATAGCTCCTATATTCGCTGAACAAACTACTAAGACCATTTACAAGGTGGTTACAATTTTTGATTTAAACTAGGAATATCCCTCCATTGAGAGTCTTCCCTCCATTAATGTTTGAATGATCACCTTGTTGACCTTTATGGAAAATGACCAGTTGGTAGAATCTTCCTCAATTTTGTAGGCTCAAATTATAACAATATTAGTACGCACAACAATTGCATATTTGTAACTATCTTAAAGTAACATTCATTAATCCACATGTAAAATTAACATAGATAGTTCATACAACATGTCAATGTCATTTAAAATTTACAAAAATAAGCTTATGCCCAATGTCTATGGTTTTGAGGAAATATCATGAAAATGTCAACATCCAAGTATCAAAGTCTATGAAAACTACAACAAATGGATAATAAACTCTATCAAAATTGAGCCATAAACTAGACTCATCAACAAGCTTCTATAGATATTGTCATTAGACCTCCTATTGTGGTTAACTTGGATGATGATAATGACACTTCTAAGATTGATGACGAAGTGCATAAAGAGATAAATTCATTTTTTTCCTCTTCCATGATCTTAAATGATGATCCTCCTAAATAGAACATTGAACTTTGTGCTTGTCCTAGTTCGACACTTGATGTTGTCCCTTTGGCTAGTTGTCCATCTTCCACATATATTGAACAAGATTGGGATGCAAATGACTTGCTATAGGTTGACTTTCATGTGCCTTACTAGTCTTTTTCTTTGTTTTATTTTCAATGTTCTTTGTGTGCTTGCATGTGCATAATGTGATCTCCCTGTACTGTTCTTTTTGATGTATCTCTTCATTTTGATTCCTATATTTGTATCTACATTCTTCTATATGTTGTAAACATTTCTTTTCTTTTGTCTTGTATTTTCCTTTTTGGGATGATGTAAGGCATCGAGAAATTTATGTCTCTTCCATGTTGACCCAAATTTTTTTTTGTTTTCACTATCTATGTGTCATTCTTCTTGTTCTGTGAGTATTTATGGAATGATGACATTTCTAAGCTCTATAAAAATATTGTAGCAATGACAGACTGACCCAAAATCCATGGACCCCTTGTTTTTTTGGATTTCATTTTGGGGGTAACCCTTTTCTCTCTTTTTCACATGGTGTAGCTTCATTTAGAAACATATGACTTGGCATAGGGATTTCTGAATAAGCTCTCATGTCTTCTTTATTGTTACCATTGATTATTTGCTACTTTAAAGTAAATCTCTCATAGCAATATTGTTAGAAATTTCTTTAAAGTGGGGGCATACATTGGCATTATTATTTTTGAAAATTTTGACATTCCTTATGTTTCATTGTGTGATCTTCTTACATTTTGTGATGCATATTTTTCTTGGTGGTGTCATTGGGTTTGATGTCCTCCAGGAGTGTGACTTTTTTTGACATACTAATTTCCTCTTAGTGGTGATGCTACATATTGCACTCCCTAAGTTGCGAATCTTTTATCCCTGACTTGTCCCCTCTTGGAGAAATTAGGCATGATGTTCCCTAAGATGAGACCTTACACGAACTAAGAAAAATCCCTTTGAACATGATTACTTGCATTTTTGTTCATAATGTTTAGCGCAATGCAACTTGCTAACCTTGTGAAGCTTGAACCCTTTTCAAGGCCACCAAGCATAACACACTTTGCTTGCTAGTGGAGCCTTGCCTTTTTTGTTCATAGGTGCTTAGCATAACACAACTTGTTAGGCCTTATGAAGATCAAAGTTTTTTATTTTGTTTTGTGGTTCCTTACTAAAGTTATTAGAGATATAGCTTTGGTATGGTATGGGAGCCTAATAGATTCTCTCATTTGCCACCCCTTTTGTGTTTTTTTTTGTTGTGGTGCCTTATTGAAGTTATCAGAGGGATAAATTTGGTATGGTATGGGAGCCTAATAAGATTCTCTCATTTTCCATCCTTGGGGTCTCACCTAGTGGACAGTCAAAGTTCCATTAGTCTGTGTGAGTGTGAGTGTTGTTTGCATAGTGGACATCTAGGGTTCCTCTTGTGAATGTTTTTGGAAAAACAACCGGGGTGTGTTCCACATCAAGTTGGATAGTTGAGGTTTGATCCACCCTTTTTATTTTTCCTTTTCCTTAACTCTTTGATGTTGTATAATTGAGTATCTTATCCTTGTTGCATACACATGTTTTGAATGCATACTTTAGTGTGATTTTGATGCAAGGTCATCCTCCCACTTAAGTGGGGATGTAGTGATGTAAAATGTATCCCTTTACATTTCCTCACTTGTTTGGGCCCTCCTAGTTAAATTGAACTTAATTGTGCCTTAATTTAGTATTGTAAAATGTATTTATTTACACTTTCACACTTATTTAGGGCTCATTTAATTAATTAATCTTAATTATGTCTTAATTGGTCCTTTTAATTCATTTACCAAGCCTATTAATTACATTTTATGAAGAGGAAACCTAACATTCATTAATTCCTTAACATAACACTTCTCATTGAGTAATGTGTGTCCTAGGTTTGGGGACCTGGGATCCATTCTCCCATAAGCGAATGGGTCCTCCCTAGACCTTAGGACCTAAATTTAAATTATGTTTTTGGTGGTATTTTAACATATTCAAATCTATGATTCAATTTTAGCTTGTGATATTTGAATTTTGAGAAATTAAGGATACATATCTATAAATACAAGGTTATTTCATCATTTCAAATCCTAGAAAAGAAATTCAAGAATCTAAGAAACCTAGAAGATTTCAAGAAGCATTCCTAAGGAAAATATTGTGATCAAAGGCATTCAAGAGCATATTTATCAGAGTCTTATTGCAGCATTCAAGATCCAATTGTCATGTCAAAGTCTTCTTGCATCATACATGTTTTTGGAGCTAATTTGGTGATGTAGGTTTCATGATCCAATCGAGCATTCAAAGTACTATTTCAAGCAAGATTCAAGTGTCAAGATCCACATCCATTGAAGCCATTTGATGCAAGTTGTAGATTTATATTCCAAGGTTTATTCAAGGGTTTGTTGAGTGGTAGCATTGTTTTGTTCATTCTCTATTCCCTCTTTCATGCTTTTATTCATTTCAAGGTTTGATTACCAAAATGGTTTGACCAAGGAAAACCTCCATTCACCAAAAAACAAACAATTTTTCCCTTTCATGTTGTGTGTGTAGATCTAGGTGGAAGAAAGATTGAAGATCCCTTGAAGAGAAAATTTGAAATTGACAAAGTTGCAAAAGTTTTCATCTCATGAAAACTCATCTACAAAATTTATTTCCAACATTCTGAAACTACCACTTGGAAAAATTGGAAGATTCAAATCTGTATTAGAGGCTCCCGAGAGTTGCAAAAAGTCCCTGACAGTGGACCCATTCACCCTTGGGAAAATGAGTCCCAACCAACCTTTGAAAACTAACTTTTGGTGAAAGGTAAACTCAAATTTTCCCTTCTTTGATCTACAAATTGATTGTAGGTTCTATCAGTATTGAGCTTAGAATTGCTATTTCAAGTGTTAAGTTACATTTTGGTGTTAGTTTACTATTTTTAGTTTTTCTCCCCAAAGTGTTGTTTGACCTTGACCCCCATCCTTCTGTCATAAGGAAATCTAGAGATTCACACTTTGAGTTGACTCACCTAAGGTTTGTAAGTAAATTCTTTGTGTGGATCTCATTTCCTAATGAATTAAGGAAGATAGGTTTGGTATACCCCCACTTTAACACATTCCAACCGTATTTTTCTTTCTTTTCAATAATTAAATTTAATTCCAAAAAATAATTTGATTTTCTAAAGATGACAATAAAATGGGTAAATAATAAGAATAATTAGGCCCAAACACTTAAAGAGGATCCAAACATAGTGTGTAATTATCAAGGATGATAATTTATGATGCTATTTTTAGCCCATACTTTAGTGAGATTAAGAAATTGTTCTTATACTCACAGTAAAGTAAGATAAATCCAAGAAGGGTTCTTTCATCAAAATATTGTAGAAATGAGATGAAATTCTATTTAGGGGATGCACTAGCTCCCAAGCTCAAGATCCTACTAAGGAACAATGTTAAGATAAAAGAATGCACATATATGTAAGACACAATGTAGTAAAAGAAATATGATAATCAAACACAAATAATACATAATGAAGATATAAAGCAAATACAACCAACAAAAACACAATGCAAACACAATACAAAAACAATTTAAACATGATGTAAACAAAAGGGTATGAAATCATAGACTAGCAAGATCCACATATTTAGGTGCTAGGATCCATACCACAAGATATCCATAAATCATAAGATAGAAAAGTTTGATATTTGCTAGGTGACCCATGAATAGATAAAAGGCATAAAAAACTAGTGAAGTTTGGTATTCACTAGGTGATATTGATAAGAAACAACATAGGCTAGTGAAGTTTGATGTTCACTAGGTGAGTTTCAACAAAGGTAGCAAATGAAAACACACAAGGGCTAGTGAAGTCTGATATTCACTAGGCGAGTTCTCATGTCAATTGTACCAAGAATTATAAGCAAATAGTCATTGTTTGCTAAATAGATCTGATAAGGTGCTATAAATATGATCAATATGCAATGAAATCATCACTAATTTTATATTGTGTCAATAAAGTGAAGAAAATAATGGAATGTATTCCCACACCTTAAAGTAATTGCTAATTCGAACTAGGAGAATTACCTTTAGGTAGAAAAAAGTGATATTTGTAACATGATGGGAATGAGAGCTTGTTGGGAAACCCTATGCCAAGTGATATGTTCCCAAGAAATATGAATCATGACAAGGGGTTTCCCCCAAAATAATTCCATATAAGTAATAACACAAAATAACACATGAGGGATCCAAAGATCGGGGGTCAATATGAATGATAAATAATATGTATTACAATAATCATGTTTTGAACTGGAATCATTCCCCAAATACTTGTGGAACTATGAATACAAATAAGGAATAACACCTGAAAACAAAATAAAATTAGTTTTGGTCAATATGGAAGAGACCTAAGTGTCCCAATGCTTTGCATCATTCCTAAAAGGAACAAAAGAAATGCATTTATGACATAATTAAAGAGGAATGACGATACAAATAGAGAAATTTTATGACAATTTTTTTCTCTTTGTATCATTGTACCAACAAGAAAATCAAGGTCCATATAAAGAGAACTAACAAACAAAAATACATGTCAAGAAACATATTATGGGGATGTCACATTATATGCAAGAAAAAACATAAAAGGTTCTACACATATGAGCTAATTTATAGCAAATTGTCTCATCCCAATCTCGCTCATCATAAATAGAAGGTGGATAATAAGGTAAAGGAACTAAATAAAGTGTAGAATAAGGAGATGTGTTAGGTTCAACACATGCTGAGTAACTTGTTGGAGGAGGATCATCATAGTTTACTCCATCTAAATTCATTGATTTTTCAAATATAGGTGATAATTCATTATGATCTTTTTTTCCTTCTATTTTATTTTATGAATCAGTATTGGAATATACTACAATGGTTTTTATGTTTGTGCTATCAATGTGATCACGAGAACTATCAAAAAATTGAGCAATTTTTGGACTAGATTGTGGGGAGGGAGGCAATATTTTTGTTCTTTGGCTTGGTTGGGAAAGATAGGGTTGATCTTCATGATTTAGTGAGGGAGGTGGAGTGGAGTTGGGTGATGATGAGGATGGATGGGTGGGAGTTATCTCATTGGAATTTGGTTTTATGGATGGGAGATCATTAGATAAGGATTTATTATCTTCAACAAGTTGATGAGCCATATCCTAATGTCTTCTCTTACATTCCTTTGCATTTTGATTTTGTCTTGCATGAGCTTCAACTTGTGAAGAGGGAATTGGGATGTTTTCCAATATTGGTACCTTTTCTTTCTTTTTAGGAGGAACTGAAGGAACTATCAAAGGTTGTGAAACCATAGGGATTTTAGGGTTTTTCACAAATTATTTTTCTTTAGGAGGCACAAAAGTAATCCTTGAAGGCCTCACCAAAAATTTTTCTTGTGGTCCTTAATAGGATGGAAGAGGGGGAAGCACAACATAGATGCCAGATGGTGAGGGTCAAGGAAGAATACCCAGTTCAGATTGAGGTTCATTTTCTACCCATGGATTAGGAGGAATAACCATCGTAGCCACTAGATATCGTGAAGCCTTGGGTGAGATATTAGTAAGGGATAATTGAGCTATACGATTGTATTTGAATTTTTGATATAAGAATAGAAAATATTCACGAGGTTGATTGGGATGAGCTAGTTGAGGCCAAAAGTAATCAAGGGAAAAAATTACATGAAGAGCCGAAGGTTTAAAAACATTATGATAAATATTATGTATTTGTCCCTCAAATGGGAATTTAAGATATTTATAAATAATTGAGGGAGCCAAATTCATGGAGGTAATCCATGGATGACCTAACTTCACACAAAATTGATTTGAGGTCAATATTACGGTAAATAGGAATCTAACTTTTTAGGTTCGACTTGAATTGGGAGGGCTAAAGAACCAATCATGGGGTGAGTAGAACCATCATGATCTTTTAGTGAAACTTATAATTGTTCATAATTGTCTTGATAAAGTTCATGCACATAAGGAAATTACTTAGTGATCATGTTCACTAAACATACTAGATCAATGAGTATTCCATGTGTGGGTTTATCATTAATCCTATTGGTAATGTAAAGAAGACCTTTAGGGCATGTATGGAAACATCAATATGTGTAAAAGTGATATCAGGAAAGAGATTAGGGTGGTCTTAGTGAGGATTAACATGAACCATGTATAAACCATATTAGGTATATTATCAACATTCATCTCATGATCAGTTTGTTTGACAAGGTTAGTTGAATGAATTTGTAATGGATTGGTAAATATTTGCAAATTTTAATTAGGTGGCACAACTATTTTGTTTACTTTTTCATTTACACCAACTAATTGGATGACATTAGAATCAATGAGGTCTTGCACTTGGTGCTTAAGACATACATATTTCTATATCATGTCCAAGTGTATGGTGATATTGACAAAAGGCTTACACATTATAGCGAGGAGGTAAAGGTTTGATGGTATTAATAGGATGAATGGGAGGAAGTTGGATCATAGTCTTATTAAGCAATTGTAACATAATAATATGAAGAGAATCAAGAAATTATGAAAATTGTCTCTCTTGACTAAAATTGATATGGTTTTGTAGATGCAGCAACAACTTGTGTTTGAATGTTATTGCAAGATGGAGGAGAGTTTATTTTGGTGAAGTTTTTGTTTTTATTTTTAAATGATTGATAATAAGGTTGATGGATGGTTTTGGATTGACTATTAGAAGCTGATGAAGGTGAACCTTATTGAAAGAACACCAATACACTAAGAGGCAGGTGAATTAGTGTACTCATTTGCTTAACCAAATTAAAATAAAGAAATTAGATTTCCACAGTCCATATTTGTAAGAGTTTGTAGCTTCTAGATTCAATTGTGTATTAGTTTTTGGATCAATGTTTCGGATCACACTCCATGATCCATCATTAGGATGCAAAAAGAGTTGGAGTAGGAGATGCAAATCAAACTAAATATAAAGGAGGAGGTTGGGGGAAGATTACACAAGAACCAAGAAGGTTACAAAAAAGAGAAAATAATAAAGAAAAATGGAAAGAAAAAAAAAAAAAAAATAGAAAATAGTAAATAAATAAAATTGGAAAAAGACACCAATCATAAGAAAGAAAAAAAGAAAAAAGAACACCAAGAGATATTGTTGTCAATTAGATTTGCACCCTGCTGAATACAAGATTCAGCAATCTACTGAAACATGGAAACCTTCTTCATATGTGGGTGATTTGAACGAAGAAGGAATCTCTAGAGTGAGTTGGTTCTCCGAATGATGATCCTATTCTAGAGATTCTTCTGAGGAAAGGGATAGAGAAAGATGACTGAAATGAAAACTATGACTTAAAATGATTTTCAGGACTTGATAATAACTTAATGATGACTCTGGTTTTTTCCCACAAACAACTTTCATAAAACAACAATATTTCACAATTCCTCATGAACACTAAAAACATGAATAATTTGCATGAAGATTCAAACTTAAATACAACATGCAACCTGTATTTTATGAACTTTTTGTACCAAAATTACAATTATAGGACATAATAAGGATTCTGCAAAATATAAATCACAATATAACATCGAACTAAAACTGCAAAAGAAACAGAATTGAGGAATAGGAGTGTTGCTTTATTCAATTGAAGGAGTATGCCATAATCTGAAACTGAGTACAAAAAGGTTTACAAACTCAAAAATTTGTATGATCAAAAAACTGCCTTCTGAACTCTAAAGAAAAAAAAGAAGACTAAGTCTTTTCAAAATATATCTCTCAAGAAACCCTAATTCGAGCTCACAAGGAAGCTCAAGGAAAAAAGCTTCAAACTGTCTCAAAAGACTACATAAAAGCAGAAAAAAGCATACTGCTTTTATGATCAATCTGTAAAGCCTCTAAAAACAGGCCGAATCTGCTTTAAAAGCCAAAAAAACACCTTATCTCTCCAAGATAACACTCAAAATCGACCAAGAGGAAAAAGTGAATATCAATCTGCTAAAAATAGCAAGAAATCATAAAACAATTTATAAAAGATTGCTTTATGCTTCTACTTTACATGATTGCAGATTTTTTCAATTTGTCTATTTTTGCAATTAAAGATTGCAAAATCTTTTGTAAAAAGAATTACATTCTTCCTTCACCAATACAATGCTTTGATTTTTCCTAAAAAATCATCAAAAATATCAATGGCAATATTGTTCTCTCAATACTCTAATTGATTTCTCAAAAATCAATTAAATTTTTTTTTTCCTAAGTTTATTTATCTCCTTGCAAATTTCGTTGACTTCTCACAAAATCAATAAAAATAGGGTATTCAAGTCTCTATTTTCCTCTAAGGCACAAGGGTGAGTATCAATAAAAAATGCAAGCCCTAAAGACTTAACACATCGACCTAGGCATATGAATTTTTGGCCTTTCAAAAGATTAGCTTCAAATTTTAAAATCATAATGCAAGGTAACCGTAATCTTGAATTTCTCCACATGCCATTATCAAATATGAATATTCCAGATAATGATAATGTTGGCTCAAATTAGGGCATGAGACAAAAGAAGTCAAACCCTAAAATGATTTCATTTTCTCAATCATCATTTTGGAAAAAACTGGTCTCTGGCTAAAAGGATAGCACCGCCACCATGATTGAGCTCAAACTGTAGCTCACATGCTCGAGAATCTTCACTCCTACCTTCAGATAGTTGAGTTCTTCATTAGGTAAGTTTGATTTGTATACTATTGTGGCTTTCTCACTTCATTCAAAGAGAAAGAAAAGTCACTAAGGCCGCGGCCTGTTTCATGCTTGGTCTCTGAATTTTCCCTTACATTTCCTGTGTTACTCTTCTTGGCCACTATGCACGAGCTCGGGCTTCGTCTGGAAGCTTCCATGAGAGAGCTTGCTTGAGGGGTTTTGTCTTTTATTGCACACAGGGTAAGCTATTATTATAGCTTCTATGGATTTTCTCTTGAGGTATTTATGGCCTTGTAGCCACGACCAACATTCAGTTTATGTGATGCTCCTTATTTCATGTGCTTATATTCTGTTATTTTTGTGTTCCTTATCTCCACTAGCCACCCTACACGAGCTCGTCCTGGATATTTTTCTTGGGGTTTTGAGAATCTAGTATAGCTCTGGTCATGGCTCTGAGCATTATCCTACAAGCTTGAACTGGTAAACTTTTCTCAAAGTATATATTTCATTCTTCAGAACCTAAAGAACTTTTCTCTTATTTATGAAATCACGGCCATACACAGGGCGCACCATGTGTATCTTAGAAAATCAATTTTTAGAGCTTCTCGGCTCGACCCAAAACAAGAATCTCCTTCTTTTCCACGTTTGAGAACAAAACGCTTCATGGGTATTATGAGAATCAAATGAAAACTATATTTTCTTATTTTGAAGCTTGACCCACCAAAGGAAATTCACATATTTGTACCCTCCGAAACAAAACTAAACATGGGTATTTGAAAATATGAAGAAATCACCCTTATTTTGATACTCTCTCTTGTAGAGCTCAACCACTATGATTTCCATCTGTACTCTTGTTATTTTTCTTGTAGATATGGTAAAACATTTATCTTGCTGTTTTGATAAAATACCCATATGGGTAAGCTGGAAATTGTATTAAATCTGTTTGTCTTGATATTCCTGTGAAAACTAGCTCGACCATAAATATTTCTTTTCTCTTTTGTTATTTCTCGAAAGACCCCTTCATGGGTGTCACTGCAAGTTGTAATTTTTGCATTTGAAATCAAACCCCGAATGTGGGTATATGGGAAACAAAATCTGTATATTCATCTTGCATTCAATTTATGGGCTCGACCCATCATGGCTGGTGCTTTTCTTTAACATTCTGTTAAGAACCCTCACATGGGTATATGAAATTATGGAAAAGGTCTCTTGATGGTATTTTCTTCCTTTCTCCGTTTTCTCCATGAGAATGCTAAAGACAAAACCTGAAGCATATTGAAACTCTAAGTATTTGAAATTCTGAAGCATATGTCTTGAATTCAATTTCTCAAATGGATCCCCTGTACTTCAAATATACTGCATTTTACTCAAAACCCTGATGTGGTATTCAAAAAATGAAGGAAGTCATAACCTTGTCTCTTCTGCTTTCAACATTCTAATACAGATCCCTTCTATATGTCTGTATTTGTTTGAAGATCTTCCAACTGTCATATTCATACTGCTCACATCGTCCTCTCACACAAAAATCTCTTTGATTTGAGTCTGAAGATTTCTGGTCCATCTTACTACTTATGCAATCACAATCATGCACTTTCAATCATGCCATGTCCAGTATGAGTTTAGTTTGTTCTAGAAATGAGTTTTGTGTATTTAAATGCTTGAAAATAAACATGATTGAGAACAACTTAATGACAGAAAAATTCCAGAACAGTGTACTAGCTTACTTCTTTTCAAAATAGTGATGCATAGCCCACCTAATGTTGTATTTGTATTATCAGTCAAACTGGAACTGATTGTTCATCTATTATTTGAGTACATTGTGTGTCCTTTCATACTCTTGGGCTGCAACCTAACACTCTTCATGCATTTTTATGCTCCAATTAATAAACTGTTCCATGAATTTACTCTCTTCTGAGATGAAAATTGAAACAAATCTCTTCATTAAGGCATAATGTATGCCTGTTCACTATCCTTGGTTGTGAGAAAGAACACTAATGAATTGAACCTTGCATGACATATGATCATGATGAACAAATAACACTATAGCAAAAGAACGTGAACCATACAACAACATTTGATATAAATGTACTCAGTTGAAATAATTGAGCGAGTTAAACTCACTGTTCACCTGTAGCTTTCAGAAAGCATTTACCTAATTGTTATGAATGCACAGTTGGTTTAATAGCTTAACAGATAACTCTGCTTTACTCTTTCAGTTGTATATGATTTCTTTTCTTGATGAATATGATGATCTAATCTCTTATCAACCCACTTGTAATGAATAAGGGCAACATGTCGAGCTCTACCCTTGTGGGAGCCCATTTTTCTCCACATGCTTGGTCTTCGAATAATAAACAGTATCATGATTTTCCCTATACCAAACAAGATATGATGATCATACTGATGTTTCTCCTTCAGCTTATTTCCTTGCATTTTCACTTGATTGTTTTAGTGTATGATTGATAGCAGGTTGCATTATTGTTGGTGATTCATATAGGTATCCTCATAATCAGAGCCTCTAACATCCCCCTCTTTTCTCTTATAGATCAACGGAGCTCGAGAAGACAAAAAGGTGCACCATTTCAACATCGACCATTAGCCAATCAGGCAATGATGATTATGTTTTTACTTATGTGATTTCTTCCTCTTGCATCATCCATAGTGTAGTGTGCTATTATTGATGCACTGTGACAGTCCCATCCATGACTTGTGTGGATATTTGATTTCATTTTGAAAAGAAAATACATCTCAATGCAATGTTGCATTATCATTTGAATTCTTGTAATCAAATGAAACTATGTAAATATGAATCACTTTATGAAATGAATGAAAGCATTTGAAATGCTTTGTTGCCTATATGCTCAATTATGTACTTCATTTAATTGTAAAACATTGAATTAGCACTTCTGAAACTCAACTTCCTCGTTTAAATGCACAACTGTCACTTGAAGAATAATGAACAAAGTGCAAACAACACTTAGGCATAATGAAGAAATAATTGTAATTTCACCTTAAGATATAACAATGTTTAATCCAACTCCACCAATTGAGTTGTGGCGAAAAATTGGTAACAGATATAAAAATGGGAGAAGATTTAAGACAATTGCAATAGATTAGACTTAATTAATAAACTAAAAAGGGGAAAAAAAGCTAGAAGAAAGAAAATTAAAAATGAATAGCAACAATAAAACTAAATTATAAAAAAATAAAATTCAAAGCTAAAAATTATAAACAATATATTTGCAATGTGGGAAATCACGAACTAGAAAATAAAAATTGAAAGGAACCAAAATTAAAATAACAAAAAAAAAGAAAAAGACTTGAAGGAATATAAAAATTGAAAATAAAAAACATTAAATACAACACAAAAATAAAAATAAAAGATGAAAACAAGGAAAGAGATAAACAAAATAAAAAGAAAATAGCAATTTGAAAAAGATAAACAAGAGAAGAAATGGACTAACAAAAACAAAGAGAAAATAAGAAGAGATATAAAAATTGAGAGGAAAACACATAAAATAAAGAGAAATATCAAATAATAAAAATGTAAGAAAATATAACTACAAATCAATAGACAATGAAGGTAAACCTCTAGATTGAAGACAAAAAATAGAAAGGAACCAAATTAAAAAATAAAAACAAAGAATATGCAAATAGAAAATGAAACACATTAACTATAAAAAACTAACAAAACAAAAATTAAAAGAAATAATAAGGAAATAGATAAATGATATAATAAAAAGAATAAAAAAATATGAAATAGATAAACAAGAAAATAAAATGGGCTAACAAAAAAAAAGAAAAAACTTGAAGAAATACATAAAATAGAGGAAACAAGCAACTAATAAGATAATAAGGAAAGAGGAAATTAATAAAATAAAAAGGAGCCAAACAAATAACCAAAGATAAACATCGAGAAGAAAATGAACTAAATTCGTTAGAAAAAACTAGAAAGAGGACAAAGAGAAGGAAAGAACCAACCATTAAAATGAAAGACCAAAAGACCAAGAAAGGCTAAAATAAGAAAGAAAATTTATATAGAAACGAGCACTACAATTGCAAGAGCATATATAAGAAAAATACAAAAAGGAAGTAAAGACCAAAGAGATAGCCAAACAAGAAAGACCACAAGAAGAAATAATATAATTGGAAAACAATTAAAAGCGAAGCAATTCAACACAAAAGAGAGAAATCCCATGAAAAGAAATTACAACAAAAGGAGAACAAAATAGGAAGGGAGAAAAGCCAAAAGAGAAGAACAAAAAAGGAAACAAAGGCAACAAAGGCCCACAATAATAATTGAAAAAGGAAAATCAAGAGGAGAAGGGAAATCCGAAAGAAATATACTACATCAACAAAGGAGTAAACAAGGAGAAAAGGAAACTAAAAATGAAAAACCAAAAGAATAGAAGCAGAGCAAAGAAGGAAGAGAGAGGAGAGAAGGAAAGAACATAAGGGAGGAAAAAGAGAGAGAAGGAAGAGGGAAAGGAGGGGAAAGAAGAAAGGGGGGAACAAGAGAAGAGAAACCACGAAAGGGAGAAAGGGGAAGCTAGGAAAGGGGAGGAGGTCATGGATTGAAGTTGCATAACAAAGGTTTCCACGAGGAGCTCAAGGTCCAACCATCATCCCGACTAAGATTTAAGGGGTGGTTGTTGATATCAATAGCTTCCTTGAGCTTTCTTTTGAAAAAATTGCTTTCAATGGATAAAATTTATGTGTTTTCAAGATAAATATGGTGTTTGGAAGAGGAAGAGTGGACGGCAAGGTAAAACTTGAAGACACACTCGTGCATGATATCAACACAATGCTCTTTGTGTAATGCCCCGTCACGTAACCTTAAGGAATGTTGCAATCACTACATAAGTGTAATAATTTTTTTTATAGAAATGTATTATTACATGTAACATGAACATCATTATTGCATACATTTCTTAAGACACACGACAACACACTACATGTAAATCCCATAAATAACAAAAGTAATTAAACACAGCATGTGATTAACTTTCATAAATTTAAGAACATACATAATTCCATAAGAAAATTTACTTCCATAAACCATGTGATTCATATCATCACTTATATCCATAACTCATCATTAGCTTTTCTTGCAATACACCCAACATAAATCCATATTTCACTATTCAGAATAGAAAAACATGTATCTTTTATACAAGAGAGTGGTTAAGCCTCCACACTACTCCATGTCATGAATACGTACCAACATACTTAAAATAGAGCATCCCATATTCATTTCTAACATAATTAACAACTATTTAGTCATCTATAACAGGAAAAAATAGAAGAGAAGAACATCTCTTATCTACCTCTAGGGTAACTAGGTTGACCCTAAACATAAACCACTCAGTATAGTCAAGGAAACAAAGACATGAATACACACATAAGATTACAAACAACAAGGATAGTCTAATGGGCCCATGTGAAACCAGAGTACCTAGTGTTTGAACTTAGGCTCTGATACCAATCTATAATGCCCCGCCACGTAACCTTAAGGAATGTTGCAATCACTACGGAAGTGTAATAATTTTTTTTAGAAAGTGTATTATTACATGTAACATGAACATCATTATTGCATACATTCTCTAAGACACACGACAACGCACTACATGCAAATCCCATAAATAACAAAAGTAACTAAACATAGCATGTGATTAACTTTCATAAATTTAAGAGCATACATTTAATAACATTAATTTACATCACATAGGGTATAATATATAATAATAATTCATTCTTACAATGCATTTAATTTAACAATTACAATACTCATTTCCAAATGAGGTAGATCGTATAAAAGTATAACATTTACAAGTTACAAGAATTCTCCTCGATTACAATTAAGGAGTGATACATAAATAAGGTTTCCACTAATATAAATGAGAGATAAGAGAAAGTACAAATCCACTCAAGAAGTACCCATCGTCACGAACAAGAACTGGGGACCCAACGGTGTAAGGTGCACGTTCCACCCAACCAAGTGGTACCCGTAGGCCCACCCCCCTGTGTTAGGAGATAGTAAAAAGGTTCCTTAGACATAACCTATAAAATCTAGACACAAACAACTCAAAATAAAACTAAACAAGTATAATACTCAACATAATGGTTACATTGTTTCTAGAGTAAAATAATCAAGTACTTAATTGAACTAATAAACTGTTGTCATAGAAGGAGTATCATCACAATGTTGCATGGATTACCCTCTTGAATCTTCCTAGGCTCCGACCCCATCTTGGGTTACCCTGGTGACCTCTTACGAAGCCCAACCCCACATGCAATCTAATGCATAATTGATTATCTTTCATAGAGACAATATAATGATCTTGTCATTCTAGGCCTTCTCGACTCATCCCCAAGTCTGAACTAGCCCTTGAGTCCATGAGCGAGACATAATTTATCCAATTAAATATTTTAGACTACCTATTGCATTAATTTAGTTTTCACTGATTAGACTAACTCTACATGAGTTACCCAGGCACCACTTTGTGTGTCAACCCCCATGAAGAGTGTTAGCTCTCAAAAACACAGGTGGGATGCCTCAAGAGGCTGCCAATCTCTTGATACATTTTAGGGTAACAGAAAAGGTCAAATGAATTAAGCCTTCTACTCTTCAGGTGCTGCCAGACCTAGGTGGGTGTACCTATCTAAATGAAGTAGAATTGACTTATGATTATCCTTTTTGCAATGATTTGTCCACAATGGAAGATCGGAGTGAACAAATGAAATCAAACTTGATAGCAATAGTAATCTTCTAATCTAAATCCTAAAATTCTCAATTAACAGATATAAAGAAACTGAATGAATTCAAAATGATCAAGTGCAGAGACCAGTGCCTTATTGGGTATGCGGAGTCCAATGAAATAGAAATGGGCAACTTATTCTGGCAAAAACTCAAATTGTTGGCATATATTTTGTTTATACTTGTATAAACATGCAAGATTATGACTACTAAGCTCAACTTTAATAATCTAGATGAATCTCCCTAATTACTGTGATCAACCAAAAGGATTTAATCTCTTCTTGAGAGAACCAGTTAATTAACCACACAGATACAACAAATGTGCACTGATAAACTGAAAGTAAACTTGTTACATCAATTTAAACAACCAAAAAGAATCAATCATGGAGACAGCTTAGCAATACTTTTCAATAAACTCAACAGACAATTGACACTAGAAATAACCTGCCACATTAACTGACTTTCACTGAAATCGCCATTTGAAAACATGCAACATAGTCTCTGATATGAGAACTTTATTCTCTTGTAGCCATTCCTAATCTACTGTATCTATTCTAAAATCTGATATGATATTACATTTGGGAGTGCATATTTATACACCAGCACTAGAACAGACGTATCGCTTCCAAATTCATGTCGGCCAAGAGCCATATCACCCAACCATTACAATCGGGCACTCATGTCGGCCACAGAAGAAAATTACACGTTGGCCACAACATTTGAACTCTATTAATCATTCGCCAAGGCAGTCGCCGAGACATCCTGTTAGCTATGCCAAAGGCAATTCAATCGTTTGTCATCCCCTTGGTCTTTTTCGCCTTCACTGTGACTTTCCACTCTTGGAGAGATATTATATCGATCTCAATATGTTTCACCGAGAGCCCTTCATACACCTTGAGTCGTCGAGACAAGAGAAAACTCTCGCTGAGAAACAACTCCCATTGTGTTTCATCGGTGAGACCCACCAGCATTCGCTAGGACTTACACTGAAGTCACATTAGTCTCACTGAAAGGTCTTTTGATAGAAACTCCATATGTATGTTGGTGAGACCGAAGGTCACTCGACAAGACCTTATTTCGATATCTTTATCTCTCTCTGAGTTATTCTTTTAGTTGTCGATCGATGTGACAAAATGAAATTGCTATGACTTTGCACCAAAAGAAACATGTTAGGCCAAAGTGAATCCTTAATGTTTTTTTCGTTAAGACTTTTAAAACTCGGTAAGACATTCCCACGACATCCCTTTGGTTTGGCCAAAAAGAAACCTTGTGAGCCAATCGGTAAGAATAAAGAGTTCGTTGCGACCTACTTTGATGCAAAGATTCACACCAATGGGCATCATCATTTACCGGTCGGTAAGATAAAACAATCTCGCTGTGACATTATATCGACGCCCAAACACATGCCAATATATGTATCCTCTTATAGCCGAAACCACGTGAAAGTCATGTCGATAATTGCTAGTAGATGAAATCTAATCGCCATGACACAGAAATGTCTTGCCGATAGGCAACATAGACGTTTTCCAGAAAAATGAATCGGGGAGACCCATAAATTGTCACGCTGATACACACCATGATATGAAATATGCAAGACCCGATGGATTCAATGAGACAAATATGGAAAAAATGTGAGCAGAATGATATGAAAACAAACCCATGTGTATATGATGAGGACTATATGGAAACTTAGGGTTATGCAAAACATGTGAAATTATTGCAGAAATTTATAGTTCCAACAGTGGCTTCGTCTGGGGATGAATGATAGTAAGATCATTGCAAGGATCCAAAATCTTTGGGTGAGCAGACCAGACACAAAAATGAGAAAAATGGAAATGGACAAAAAGCATGATGGAATGAATGCAAAATGAATGCAAGATGGAGGTGAACCAAAACCCTAAACTACTGTGCATGGAAAATAATTTTAAAGAGGATATGCAAGAGTTGTCCATGCACTGGCAACCCTTAATCCTCTGTGTTTAAACTTCACTTGTTCCGAGCTATTACAGTTTGAAAATCAAACCACTTTCCCCTGTCAAATACCTGGTTTTGTCTTGAGTTCATCAGATTCTTCCTGAAGACATTCATGCAATCTTTCCTGTCACTGTTATTGCAACTTTTTAGAAAATCAACATGCTCAGCTTGGCCCAAATTTCCTACAGTATTCAGTAGTTTATATTCTCCATCATCAGAAAAAACTCTGTTATCCTCACCATACAAAATGCATGCATACTCAATACAACATTCCTCATTATCTTTCTCACTGTTATGCATTATGAAACATTCTCCCAACTGTACTAAAAAATTACCATCAGAGTGCTTCTCTTGAGAAACAAAAAGTTCCATTATATCAACACTATCTGAAACACACAAATCTGAAACCTTTTGCACCTCTTCCAAATCGTCATTTGGAGACAATATTTGATTATAACTCACATCTCCAGTATCAAGCATATACAAACCAATCAAGGTTCGAATTCTATCATCCTTGGCATGAAAATAAACATCTTCTCCATATGAGTTAAATTTTTTAAAATCACATACCTCATCTTGAATGAACACAGACTTTTGATCAACTTCAAAGGTTTCACCATCAATTCGAGAAATGCATTGAGAATCATAAGAATCATTACACAAAGATCGCTCACTGTCAAAACAAATGCAAGCTGGACACAAAACTTCAGGATCATCCTTGTGTACAAATTTCTGATATTCAAGAGTTAGCAAATCTAAAATTTGCTCACTGCTGAGTGAACAAGCCTCAACATTTTCATTACTACAGTCATATTCTTCACTTTTGTCATCATCAAAAAGAGGCCCAGGATCACTAGAGAATGAAAAATCAAAAGCATTACCAGCACAGTCATTTGTTCCATAACTTGACACATCACTTTGTTTATCTAAAAGTACCTTTTGCTCAACATCAAGCGGATTTGAAAATACCTGAAATTCATTCTTGGGCATACCTTTGCAAAACATCATCTGATCCTCTTTTAACTCTTCATCATACAATGGGCTTAATTTTTTTTGAAAACCACTTTCAAATGTACAAACCTCTTTTTCATCGAATGTGTCTTCGTAGCTTACAACTGTAGCTGGGGGTATTGTATACTCACTATCAAATGAATCAACATTTCCCATTGTCTCTTCATCCTGATCTTCATAAGAGGTAGAAGAATCCCTTGATTGTAGATCAAAATCCACAGGTGCATCTTCACAATTTGAACTCACTGGATCCATCACAACATGCACTACTTTCCTTGTCACAATTTGTTATGCAAGAGAGATATCTTGTACCTTCATCTTCCTCATGCAAGCTATCACAGGAATCATCTTGACTTGCACATGTTTCATCTTCTATTGGATGCATTGTTTGATCAATTCCTCTATACTCATCAGAAATACAATCATTGGACTCAACATTGACAGTGCTCTTATACCTCTCCATGATATCAATAAATTTATTCGCTATATCAAAGGTAGGTTGCTTATCTGGCCAATAAATTGATTTTGGCTCTGTTGCTCTTACGAACTGTTCAACAAACAGGGCCCGTGTAGGCCTATAATGAGAAGGTAATTGCATACAAATTTTTCTCATTCTATTGTACAGAGAAGTCAAATCTTCACCTTCATACATCCTTATGTCAAGAAATGCATCCAAGGGGAAAGTTCTACACCCTGATTCTGTGATGGAGTCCTGGCTTCGAGTATATACATTCTCATCCTTTTCTTCTTCAAATTTTTGATTATGGCACACATATTGTTGTATGTTTTGATCAATGTCTCTGTCTTCATCAATATTGTCACAATTATCTTCATATCTTTTCCTGTCTACAATGTCTGTCCATTCATCTAGTTGATCAAAATAAATTGGTATGCATGATTCAGGCCAATAAACTGGGTTTGGCTCATACACTTTCATGAATTGCTGAATGATCTCAAGTTTACTAGGTGGGAAGTTAATAGGTATTTTCCTGCAAATATCCATCATTCTGTAAAGCAAAGAGCGCTTAGATTCTCCTCTATATCTCCTTATACCAAGAAAGTCATCCAAAATATTTTTGAAATATTCATCATCCTTAGATTATTGGTTTCGATACATACCTTGTTGTAGATTCTGATTGACATCTCCAAGTGGATTAGAATTGTGCTGCACTTGGCACTGATCACATTGGCATTCTTGATAACTTGCCAATCTTTGTCCAGGAGGGACTGGATAAGCATTCACTTGCTTCTGCTGTGCATGATATGCACTACCTTCATTGTAGAAATTTCCAATTGTATCATTATGCGCTTGAGGGGCCCAATATCTTCCTGCATCTGTGTATTCACTCGTTCCATATACAAATTCCATTCTTCATCAAAAAATTTAGAGTCGTCACCTACTTTTCCAAAAGTAGGAAAATAATTCTTTCTAATCTTCTCCCAACGAAATCACTCTTCCTAAAACTTCTCAAATTACAAATCTTCCTTCAATGACTCTATATGATGGTCTTCAACTAAATTTTCTGATGTAATCCCTAGTGGAGTCGCCAATTTGTTAGCTCTCAAAAATGCAGGCGGGATGCCTCAAGAGGCTGCCAATCTCTTGATACGTTTTAGGGTAACAGACAAGGTCAAATGAATTAAACCTTCTACTCTTCAGGTGCTGCCAGACCTAGGAGGGTGTACCTATCTAAATGAAGTAGACTTGACTTATGATTATCCTTCTTGCAATGATTTTTCCACAATGCGTAGATCAGAGTGAACAAATGAAATCAAACTTGATAGCAATAGCAATCTTCTAATCTAAATCCTAAAATGCTCAATTAACAGATATAAAGAAACTGAATGAATTCAAAATGATGAAGTGCAGAGACCAGTGCCTTATTGGGTATGCAGAGTCCAATGAAACAGAAATGGGCAACTTATTCTAGCAGAAACTCAAATTGTTGGCAAATATTTTGTTTATACTTGTATAAACATGCAAGATTATGACTACTAAGCTCAACTTTAATAATCCAAAAGAATCTCCCTGATTACTGTGATCAACCAAAAGGATTTAATCTCTTCTTGAGAGAACCAGTTAATTAACCACACAGATACAACAAATGTGCACTGATAAACTGAAAGTAAACTTGTTACATCAATTTAAACAACCAGAAAGAATTAATCATGGAGATAGCTTAGCAATACTTTTCAATAAACTCAACAGATAATTGACACTAGAAATAACCTGCCACATTAACTGACTTTCATTGAAATCGCCATTTGAAAACATGCAACATAGTCTCTGATATGAGAAATTTATTCTCTTGTAGCCATTCCTAATCTACTGTATCTATTCTAAAATATGATATGATATTACATTTGGGAGTGCATATTTATACACCAGCACTAGAACAGACGTATCGCTTCCAAATTCATGTCGGCCAAGAGCCATATCACCCAACCGTTACAATCGGGCACTCATGTCGGCCACAGAAGAAAATTAAACATCGGCCACAACATTTGAACTCTATTAATCATTCACTGAGGCAGTCGCCGAGACATCCTATTAGCTATGCCGAAGGCAATTCAATCGTTTGTCATCCCCCTGGTCTTATTCGCCTTCACCGTGACTTTCCACTGTTGGAGAGATATTATATCGATCTCAATATGTTTCACCGAGAGCCCTTCATACACCCTGAGTCACTGTGGCAAGAGAAAACTCTCGCCGAGAAACAACTCCCATTGTGTTTCATCGGTGAGACCCACCAGCATTCGCTAGGACTTACACCGAAGTCACATTAGTCTCACCAAAAGGTCTTTTGATAGAAATTCCATATGTATGTCGGCGAGACCGAAGGTCACTCGCTGAGACCTTATTTCGATAACTTTATCTCTCACCGAGCTGTTTTATTAGTTGTCGATCGGTGTGACAAAATGAAATCGCTATGACTTTGCACCAAAAGAAATAGGTTAGGCTGAAGTCAATCCTTAATGTGTTTGTCAGTAAGATTTTTAAAACTCGGTAAGACATTCCCCCGACATCCCTTTGGTTTGGCTGAAAAGAAACCTTGCGAGCCAATCGGTAAGAAATAACGAGTTCGCCGTGACCTACTTCGATGCAAAGATTCACACCGATAGGTATCATCATTTACCGGTTGGTAAGATAAAACAATCTCGCTGTGACATTATATCGACGCCCAAACTCATGCCGATATACGTATCCTCCTGTCGCTGAAACCATGTGAAAGTCATGCTGATAACTGCCAGTAGATGAAATCCAATCGCCATGACACATAAACGTCTTGCCGATAGGCAACACAGACATTTTCCAGAAAAATGAATTAGGGAGACCCAAAAATTGTCACGTCGATACAGACCATGATATGAAATATGTAAGCCCTGATGGATTCAATGAGACAAATATGGACAAAATGTGAGCAAAATGATATGAAAACAAACCCATGTGTATATGATGAGGACTATATGGAAACTTAGGGTTATGCAAAACATGTGAAATTATTGCAGAAATTTATAGTTCCAACAAAGAGTCACTCCCCTACTAACAACATAAGGAACTAATCCACTAACCATGGTAGACAAGATGCACACAAACTAATATCAAATACCAACTTTATAGCAATAGACAATACAACCCGTTCATAAAACCAGGTGTCCAAACTAAATGAAAACCTTGTACACTACCCAAGTTAATTCAAATTCTAAACCATCACAAATAACAACCCCCTCACAAAGGAAATACACCTGGAAGACTTACAAACTCAATTAACATAATTTTTCCCAAACAACGTGAGTGGGAGGAGACACAACTTAAAAACAATTCAGACAATATAATAATCTAACATTAGGATTTCTTAAATCCAATTAAAGTAATAACACACTGCATGAAATTAATCAATTTAATTATAATTCAATTTATAATAAAAATAAGGAAACTAAAACTAATTGTTTAACTTCAATTTACTCAATTACACATAATAATAAATATCAATTCTTTTTTGAGAAATTTTTTCATATTAATATATCTAAATTGTGCATGTGCACGCATCTATTTAAAAATACATTTAAATATATTTATATGTAAATATATTATTTAAATATTCTAAAATTATATGCAAATTTTCCAATATATATATATATATATATTAATTTACATTTTTCAAATAATATTAAACATAAAACCAATCTATTGTGACTTTAATAACTTTCGATTTTGGATATGGGTTTCTCTAAAATTCTTACTGAAGGTGCACCACCAAGTCTTTTAAAACATATAAAAAAAATCAGCCATACCTAGTTCGTAAATTTTTAGTTATGATTAATTTAGTAACTCTTTTTTTTTTATAATTTTTCCTATAGGAAGTTATTCATAAAACTTTTTCTACAGGAAAGATTCACAAATTTAAAAGGTTTTAATTTTCTCAAATTCACCAGAGGATTTCAATTTTCTCAAATATACTATTTCCTATTTCCTCTGTTGTTTTCTTTTGTATTTTCTATTGTTTAAAAATAATTTTCTATGAAGCTCTCTAATTTCACTATAAAGATTTTCTTCAGAGGCACTAAAATATTCATGACAAATTAACACATAGAGGCTATCAACAAATTTTCTACAGAGAAGCTTTCAACAAATTTTTCTACAGAAGCTTTAATCAAATCCACTTGTACATACAATCTTTCAATTTTATAAATTTAACAAAACTTCTATAGAATTGAATTTGTATAGGAAACTTTTCAAATCAACAAAATAAATAAATAAACAAATAATAGAGGAACCTGTTTTCCTGAAGCTTGAAGATATGAAGATTGGAGCAAAGTCTCGCCTTCAGAATACAATTTCTAAAGCCTTTTAAAAAAAATCACCACTTCCAAAAAGATGCAAAATACAAAGCCCAAAAATATTTCCAAGAACCTCTTCCAAATTTTCAACCAAAATAATTTCCCAACCCATTTCCTCTTTCCATTCCCGTGAAGTAACTTTTGACTTCTCATAGTTATGGAAAATATTCTCTCCGGGAATAATTTTTCAACAAGAGTTTTGCATTAAATTTTACTCACACAGATGGCTATTCCAAAATATCTTTTAACTAACTTTCAGATATTTTCTTTTGATAATTATAAAGAATTTATGCTATTTTATTAATTTAAAAATTCAAAAATTAATATCATTTACTTTATGCAAATTTAAAATTCCAATTCACATAATAGCATCTACACTATATTTAATCTGTTCACTTAATACGTAAATTTAATCAATTAATTTATTTACTTAATAAAATAAATTTAATCACAAGGAATAAATTATTTTACCAAATAAATTAATTTAATTAATTAAATTAACATAAAAAGCTTTTAACAAAATTATTTAAAATTAATTAAATAAGCATTGAATCATTAAAAACATTAATCTAACATTAATTTCATAAATAAACCTTGCATAAATAAATAATAATTAACAAAGAAAACTTAGACATGACAACCAAATATACCGAACATAGACTGATGACACACTGTGACTAGGTTTGTGACTAGACTAGGTAAACCTTGTTACTATCTCCCAATCAACAATACCATTGAGCATGGACACACTTAGACCTGTGAAACTAGGTGGAGTCGATGTCATGTACCTGTTCACTCAAACATACAAATTAGAGTACACATTCATAATAGTTGAGGTGCTAGGAAAGGAACTCTAGCAATCGTATCTCATTCTCGTATGTTCCTATACATTCAATGGTACGATGTCGCCCTTTCCACCTATCCTCACAACATACTACTGCATCACTTAACTACCCAATAAATTTCTGCATCATAATAATAACAAAACAATGTGCATCATACCCACAAAAGTACCATCTAAAGCTCTTGTTCTATCTTCCTCTTCAGATTTCTTAGCTAGACTACGTACACATCCCAAGTGAGAACAAAGGGGCACTACACTTTGATTCTAGTTTTAAAAGAGGCCAGTTTCACCTATATAAAAAATCCCACAAGAGCAAGACACCTTGTAGACCCCTGAAACAAGGTAGATGTCCTTGGGGTCTTTGGGGGATGGGATGAGTTTTCTTAAGGTGGAGATAGGTTTGAAAGCACACTGAATGCCCTTTTTGAGAAGGATTTTAGCAATTTTTTGAGATAGGCCTTCGATGTAAGGGAGGGAGGCAATGGGGGGAGTGGAGGGTTCAGAGGACAAAGGTATGGAGAAGTGTTTAGATTTTTCTTGGTTGAAAGTTCTAGAGATTTGTTTATTTCTATAGCTATTTAAGAGGAATATATGCCAAAGATAAGACAACTCATTGTCTAAGTTGTCCTTATCGTAAATATGGAAGGCTCGCAGGGTTAGGGATTTAAGGATGTAGTTTTTTTGGGTTGGGTAGTGGTGGGAAGAAGAGTGAAGGTGGAGATCAGTATGATAAGAATTTCGGTAGACACTACAAGCTAAGGTGCCATCTGGATTTTTGGTGATAAAAATGTCAAGAAAGGGGAGTTTGTTATCAGATTCAATGTGTTTGGTGAAAGAGATACATGGGTTTAATTGTTAAGGTGGGCATGGAACTTTTCAAGATTTTCAATGCTAGGGGCCAAAATATATTTGTATCAACGTATCACTTCCACCACCTTGGTTTGAGGGGGAAGGAGAAAAGAGTAGCTTCTTTGAAGTACTCCATGTAAAGGTTGGATATAATTGGAGAGAGAGGGGATCCCATGGCCACTCCATCTACTTGCTTGTAGATAACTCCCTGGAAGGAGAAAAAAGTGGATCAAATTTTATTTTTTTATAATTTAATTTTATTGTTGCTAGATTCATTTTTAATTTTCTTTCTTCTATCTTTTTCCCCCTTTAGTTTCTTCTATCTTTTTTCCCCCTTTTTTAGTTTATTAATATGATTGCAAATATATTGTTTATAATTTTTAGCTTTGAATTTTAATTTTTTATAATTTTATTTTATTGTTTCTATCCATTTTTAATTTTCTTTCTTCTTTCTTTTTTCCCCCTTTTTTATTTTATTAATTAAGTCTAATCTATTGCAATTTTCTTAAATCTTCTCCCCTTTTTATCTCTCTTGGTGTTATTTGTTTTTTTTTTCTTTCTTATGATTGGTGTCTTTTTCCAATTTTGTTTATTTACTATTTCTATTTTCTATTGGTTTTGTTTTTATTTTTTGTCTTTGCATTTTTCTTTATTATTTTCTCCTTTTCGTAACCTTCTTGGTTCTTGTGTAATCTTCCCCCAACCTCCTCTATATCTGGTTTGATCTGCATCTCCTACTCCAACTCTTTTTGCATCTTGATGATGGATCACAGAGTGTGATCCGAAACATTGATCCAAAAACTAATACACAATTGAATCCATAAGCTAAAAACTCTTACAAATTAAAACAACAAACAAGATTTAAGATCACACAAAAATATCACATACAAAGAAGACACTAGATATACATGGAAAACCCAATGTGGTTACAACCATGGAAAGAATAGCTACTAGGATCTACTATCCTAATCCAGCCTCACAATAAAAGATATTGCATATGTTTTGTAAGCACCAACTTATAGGCGCATTGACACCCAAGACAATATTTTGAGGCACCAACCTCCAGGTACATTGCACACCTAAAACAATGTTTTGAAGCACCAACCTCAAGGTACATTACACACCTAATTGAGCACCAACTCAATATTTTTGAGGCACCAGCCTCTACAATATTAAAAATTTATATATGTTGATATGAGAATGCACCATTTCAATTCATAACTTGGACTCTCTTCCTCTACTCTACAAAACTCTCAATTCACCATATAGTCATTATTTGTTATCTCCTTGCATTCTATTTTGTTATGCTTTTCTATCTTTTCTTAACCAACCAGCCTCATTTTCCTTGATCCATGCACCATCGCCATAATTCACTACATTTACTATTTTTAGCATATATCAAACCCTAGATTTGATACACATTCAATGCTATTGCATGCATGAATTAACTATATCTGATTTTGTAGTCATCTATGCCTTAATGTTGTCGACCACAAACCTCATCTACCAAACAAAATCCAACTTGAGTTATTGCAGTGAATTGAATTTCATTCTCTAATTGGTTTTTTCCATTTTGCACCATTTTCATTATGTTTTATCATCTAGCCATTGAAAGAATCATATCTTCAAATATTGGCCATAGATTTTAAAGCTTTGTGCCATGATCTGATGATCATCGTTTAATTTCCTCAACCTTAAAACACAACCATTAGATGAGATTAACTTTAAACCTACACCGTTGATCTTCACTTAAATATTGGGAAGATATTTTTCTTAGGACATGCTTAACTTGAGCTACATCATCATGGACATGTGTTGGCATATCACATTCCTTTAGAGCCAAAATGGGGACCCACCATCCTTTCCAAAGAATAGCGGAAATACACCAATGATCCTACAAATGTCATGTTGGACACGTGGTGCCTAATCACATATTGTTTTCTTAGTACATTTTTTCCTTGTACTTGAAGAATGATATTCATGATGTACATGAGCTATGCAATGCAATGATTGATTGCCACTTTTCATCACACCATGTCATTACAAATTCAACTATTCAATCTTATCTTTCAATGCATGTTGTTAATGTTCATCGTATTAGCCTCCATTGTGTTGTTGTCACTAGGGACATGTGTAAGAATCTTGTGGTTCTACAACCAAAATATTGGGACCTACAACAGGTCTTGCATATGTGCAGAAGCCATCTGATCTACTTAACAAGATCTTGACAATTCAACATACTCAACCAAATATTAAAGTCTTTAAGCACTCCATCCAACTGGTAAGCATTAGGATGAAGGGGCATGTCACCTAATGAACCAAGGCTTAAGTTATGACTTAAGCAACTGGTTACCACATGTTTCCAATCAACACAAAATAGAAATGCCTATGAATTCCATGACTAAAACCCTTAGGTTCTTACTATGAAACCCTAGTAATGGCTGAGAGCAAAGATAATTCAATCTTGAGCTCCTCACTACTTATCATTTGGACCTGTAGATCATAGTTCTAAAAATTACTCAATAAACCTATATCAAATATGTTATTTGTTTTCTCCACAAAACTATGGAAACGGTCTTTGTAAAAGCATGAAAAATTTTCATGACAATATTGCAACTTTTAATGTAATATTGCAACTTTGTAAAACATGTTTTTTTCTCCATCAATCTTCACCATTCTACCTGTAGATGATCTTTGACACCAATGACATCCATGACTGCCCTATGATGCCCTTTGACATCAATGTGATGCCCCTTTAACATTAATGAAAATAATTCCAATAATCTCCCCCTTTGTCATTGATGGAAACACCTAAAAAACACTAAAAATAACAATCCTTTCAAACTCCCCCTTGCTACATCATTACATCATTCTCCCTACATACCAATTTCCTTATTCTCCCCCTAAATAATATTGTTATTGCAATTCAACTATACTCTTTCCCTAACATCAATAACACCAATCTCTAAAGCATAATTTTCTCCTTGCATACTATTCTCCCCCTTGACATCAATTTCAAAGGGATAGACCAGGGCTAAAGAATTACTCTATTATGCTCCCCTTGGATGGATACTTTCTATATTCAAGGAGAGATAGGAGAAGGAACAACTCTTAATTTCTCCTTGATCTATTCAAATGACTCCTTTGGAAGGGGTTTTGTAAATATATCTACGAGTTGATCTTTTGTAGCCACATATTCTATTTTGACTTCCTATGCAACAAATTTTTCCCCAAGAAAGTGATATTTAATAGATATGTGCTTGGTTCTAGAATGCATAATATGATTCTTTGAGATGTTTATTGCATTAATATTATCACAAAAAATAGTAAATAGCCCATCAAAATTCACCTTAATATCTTGCGATGTTTGTTTTATCCACAACACCTAAGCACAATAAGATACAACAATAATATATTCAACTTCAACTATGGATAAAGAAAATGATTCTTGTTTCTTACTGAACCATGCTACCAATCTATCTCCTAGAAATAATGCACCATCACTAATGCTCTTTCTATCATCCGCAAAACTAACCCAATTTGCATCAGTGTATGCAGTTAAAGTGAAGTCATTACTAACAGGATACCATAGACCATATTCTAATGTACTCTTCAATTATTTGAAAATCCTCTTCACAACTTTGACATGTGTCTCCTTAGGAGCATCTTGAAATCTAGCAACCATGCAAACAACTTGCATGATATTAGGCCTTGTTGCAGTGAGATATAAGAGACTTCCAATTATGGATTTGTATAATGATTGATCTACTAAATTTGACACATCATCTTTGTTGAGCTTACATCTAGTGACCATAGGTGTGTTAACTGGCTTGCAATATTCCATCTTATATTTCTTCAAAATTTCTTTCACATACTTAGTCTGAGAAATGAAAATCCTTGAATCTAACTAATTGACTTGTATACCAAGGAAAAATGTTAACTCTCCTAGCATGGACATCTCGAACTCTTTCTACATTGCAAAAGCAAAAAAATTGCACATCTTATCACAATTACTACCAAAAATGATATCAACATAAATAATGACAACAAGTATATTTTCACCTTCACATTTTAAATACAATTTTTTGTCTACAATACCTTTCTTATACCTTGTTGTTGGAGATATTTTTCCAACCTAGAATACCAAGCCCTAGGGGCCCGTTTTAAACCATACAAAGCCTTTTTCAATTTGTATACACAATCTTTGTTTTTAGTCACAATAAAACCTTCAGGTTGCTCCATATAAAATTTCTCATCTATATAACCATTAAGAAATATAGATTTTACATCCATCTGGTATTGTTTGAAGTTCTTATAAACTAAATATGCAAGAAACATTCTAATAGATTCAAGTCTAGCTATCGGTGAAAATGTCTCATCAAAATATATACCCTCAACTTGAGCATAGACCTTTTAGACTAATCTAGCTTTATTTCTTTTTATCTTTCCATCTTCATTCATTTTATTCTCGAATACCAATTTTGAGCCTATGATATTCTTATTAGCAGGCCTAGGAACAAGTTCCAAAGTCTGATTTTTCTCTATTTGACTAATTTCTTCTTTCATGGCTTCGATCTAGATCTCATCCTTACTAGATTATTCATAAGGTTTAGGCTCTATTTCAGATAGTAAATAATAGTTTACCTATTCTATTTGTGCAATATTTCTTCTTGTCATAACACCATCAAGCTTGTTTCCAAGAATTTGCTTCTCAAAATGATCTCTTTTGACAAATTTGAGTGGAGCTTTTGGATTAGTTCTTGGTTTCTCCTCTTCATTAGCATCATTTTCCTCTTGTGACTCTTCTTTTGTAGATTCTTCTTTTTCTTCATAAATAGGGACATTTGAATACATGTTACCTTTGTGTAACAACTGGGAGTAATATTCATCCACTCTAACATTCACACTTTCAACTTTCTTCTATAACCTTTTATTGTAGCACTTATAAGATTTTTGTGTAGTTGAATGACCCAAAATTATTCCTTCATCAAACCTTGTCTCAAATTTATTCAAAGTATCTTCATCCCTTTTTATAAAACATCTACTTCCAAATATTCTAAAATTCTTCATAGATGCAAGTTTACCTTTCCATAATTCATATGGAGTCTTATCATGGTTTACTCTTAACTGTACTCTATTAAGAATATAAACAATAGTATGAACTGCTTCCTTCCAACATCTATCAAGTAATTTTGCTTCATTCAACATTCTTCTAGCCATCTCTTAAATAGTTCTATTATTTCTCTCAACAACTCCATTTTGTTGAGGTGTTCTAGTTGTAGATAAATGTCTTCTAATTCCATGTTTTTGACAATACTATTCAAATTCATTAGAAGTGAATTCTCCACCTCTGTCAAGCCTTAAACATTTAATCCTTGAACCAATCTCATTTTCAACCATAGCTCTAAAAGTTTTGAATCTTTCTAAAGCTTGAGATTTATCTTTAAGAAAAGTTACCCATGTCATTCTTGAATAATCAACTTATCAACAACATGAAATACCTTTCTCCATTAATGCTTTTGGTTCTTGTTGGTCTACACATATCCATACATATCAACTCTAGGGGATTAGAAGTTGAATATTAATTTTTCTTGAATCTGATCCATGTTTGCTTCCCTTCAAGGCATTCTTTACAAAATGTACTTGCTAGTTTTCCAATATTAGACATATGCTTGACTACATTCTTCTTGCATACTTTCACAAGATGGTCAAAGTTAATGTGACCCATCCTTTTGTGCCACAACTAGCTTTCACCAGTTTTTCCTAACAAAAATCGTCCACATTTCATTTCTTTTAGATGGTACAAGTTGCTATTTATTCTACTTTCCTTAGCAACAAGTCTACCAAAGCTAGCTTTTCTTATCTCACATCCACTAGCATGAAATAAAAAATTATATCCTTTTTCACACATCTGGATTACATTAAGCAAGTTATATTTTAGTCCTTCTACATACAACACATCTTGAGAATTATTTTTACCATTCATGGTTAATGTACCTTTTCCAATTATTGTAGCAATGGTACTATCACCAAACTTAATTGTGCCACCATTCCATTTATCCAAACTGGTGTATTTGCTCCTATCTCCGTCATATGACTAAAGCAAACATTGTCAATTACCCAAGGATTTCCTTGTCCCTTGGCATGAAAGGTTGTTTGGAAAATCATTGGTTCTTGATTCTTCATCTCAATCTTCTTCTTTCTCCAATATCTTTTTGGATTTTTCTACTTTTCCTCCAAACTTTGTGCAGGTTATTTCTTTTGTGTAGGGGATGTAAACTCTTTTTTGACTTGCATGAAAATGAGCTGATTTGTATTTCGAGAGATGAGTAAACCTTTTTGTATCCTATTTAAGAGGCTTCATAAACACATTTCTACAAAATTTGGCTATATGTCCATAATTGTTATAGTTATTAAAAACATCATTTAGACCAACTAAAGGGCAAAATGATTTTTGCTTGCAAAATTGTCTATCATTTCTAAACAGTCTAATGTTGCAATCTATAGCTTTATTTCCATAATTATTACATGAAAAATAATAACCATGAAAAGAATAATTAAACTTGGTTTGTCTTGCATGTTTTCCTTTGAATCTCCTCTTTGGATTGTGCACTTTGAAGAATCCATCTTCCATTTTTTTATGATCTCCAGTCTTCTTATTCTTTATGAAATATTTAGACTTCTTGAAAGTGGTTGCATTTATTTTATACACAACATCCTTGAAACTCTTATCTTCTTCATATCCTAAACTAACAAACTTGTTGAAAATAGATATTTGACTGCCAATCATTTCATCAAGGTCTTCAGAACTTTTTCCAAGCTTGATAATTCTATTTAATTGCAGATTTATCTTCTCTATTTCCTTCCTTAAAGAGACAACTTCAACCTCTATTTTATGACACTCTTCTATTTGTTTTTCAAATCCAAACTATTTACCTCTACAATTCTGTTTGATTCTTCCAACTGTAGCTTTAGGTCAATGGTAGGTTTCTTAGGTTCTTCAATCCTTAACTTGTACTTCTCATTCAATTTTCTTTCATCTATCAAGTCCTCTAAAGTAAAGACCATTTCACCTTCCAAATATACCTAACCTTCTTCTTCTTCTTCTTGAGAATCATTACATTCTTTAATTTATTTAGCCATAAATTTAGTTTCACCTACTTCACTTATAGAAGAACAATCATCTAAAGAATTGATTTCTTTATCATCATAAATACTCTTCTTCTTTTTACCATAGTTTCTCCTTTTATATTTGGAAATTTCTTGACCCTTGGAACTATCTCCTTTTTCATTTTCATTTAGAGGAAATTTTGAGGAATAATGACCTAATTTACCATAGATAAAAAATTTGAAAGGTAACTTAACTTTTTATTTTCCAGTGTCCTTCAATCTTCTAAAAAAGTTTGCTTCTTCTCATTTGAACTGGTATTAGGTTTTGAATCATCTTCAATATTCATGATTTTGGAAGTCTTGAATGCTTCTTCACTCTTTGTTGAGATGGTATTCTCATTTCTCATTTCATAAGTAGTTAGAGACCTAAACAATCCATCCATAAAAAACTTATCCAAATATCTAGTTTCTTGTATTGTAAAGACCTTAAAATAAAATATTTGTGGGAGAGATCTCAAAACCTTATTTAAGACAACCTTATCTTCAATATTCTCACCGAGACCTCTAATTGCATCTACCTTGAGTAAATATGCTACAATATTTTCTTCATATTTCATCTTAACAGTCTCAAAATTTCCTCTATGAGTTTGTAATTTTTCTTGTAGCACTTTGTCATCACCCTCATAGATATTGTACAGTTTCTCCCATACATCTTTGGTAGATTTACAATTCATGAATTTTACTAATTTTGTATTGGTTAGAACACAATGAATAACATTTTTAACTTTGGTATTATCTTCACAATATTTCTTATCAGTTGTGGTAGTGGTAGAATTTACTAGTGCTATGTAGCCATCTATAACAGATTGTCATACATCAAATCCAAGAGAAGTTAGGTAAGTCTCCATTTTGATTTTCTAGAAAGTATAATTTGTTCCATCAAAAAATAGTGCTTTGTTTGAATATGATCCTTCTTGTCCAACCATATTGTTCTTGAAACCAAATCTACCTTAAGTTGATTAAACTTTCTTCAAGGAACCCTGTGCTCTGATACCAATTGTTGAAAGAACACCAATACACCAAGAGGGGGGTGAATCAATGTATTCAATTTTTTTTACCAAGTTAAAATAGCAGACAAGATTTAAGTTTACACAAAAACATCACACACAAAGAAGACACTAGATATACGTGGAAAACCCAATATGGGAAAACCACAATGAGAATAGCTACTAAGATCTACTATCCTAATCCAAACTCACAATATAAGATATTACATATGTTTTGTAAGCACCAACTTATAGGTACATTGACACCCAAGACAATGTTTTGAGGCACCAACCTCTAGGTACATTGCACACCTAAGACAATGTTTTGAGGCACCAACCTCAAGGTACACTGCACACCTAATTGAGCACCAACTTAGTATTTCTAAGGCACTAACCTCTACAACATTACAAATTTATATATGCTAGTACTGGTTCTTCTTCAACTTGAGAATGCACCATCTCAATTCATAACTTGGAATCTCTTCCTCTACTCTACACTTCTCTCAATTCACCATACATTCATTATTTGTCATCTCCTTACACTATATTCTATTATACTTTTCTCTTTTCTTAACTAACTAGCCTCATTTTCCTTGAGCCATGGACCACCACCATAATTCATTGTGTTTGCTATTTTTAGCATATATCAAACCCCTAGATTTGATACATATTCAATGTCATTACCTACATGTTTGAATTGTGTTTTATTTTGTAGTTTTCTATTCCTTAATGTCACCGACCACAAACCTCATCTACCAAACAAAATCTAGCTTGAGTTATTGCAACAAATTATATTTCATTCTCTATGTCGGGTTTTTCCATTTTGCATTGTTTACATTGTTTTACCACCTATCCATTGAAAGAATTATATCTTCAAATAATGGCGATAGATTTTGAAGCTTCACACCATGATTTGATGATCATCATTCAATTTCCTCAACCTTAAAACACAACTGTTAGATGAGATTAACTTTAAAACTACGTCATTGATCTTCAATTAAACACTAGATGAATATTCTACTTAGGGCGTGCTTAACTTGAGCTACGCCATCAGGGACACATGTCGACATGTTGCATTCTTGTAGAGAAAAAATGGGGACCTACCATACTTTTTGTGGAATAGGGAAAATGCACCAACTGTCGTACATATGTCATGTTGGACACGTGGTGCCAAATCACATAATATTTCTTAGCACATTTTTACCTTGAGCTTGAAGAATGATATCCATAATTTCTATGAGCTATGTGATGCAATGACTTATTGGTACTTTTCATCGTATTATGTTGTCACAAACTCAACTGTCTGATCTTATCTTTCAATGCACGCCATTGATCTTCATTGTATTAGCCTTCACTTTGCTATCATCACCATGGACACATGTAATCATTGCATAGTTTCACAACCAAAATATTGGGGACTACATGTCTTAAAATTATGCAAAATTCATCTGATCTACTTAACAAGATCTTGAACATTCAACATAGTTAGAAATATATTAAAGTCTTTAAGCACTCCATGAAATCAGTAAGCACTAGGATGAAGGGGCTTGTTACTCGATGACCCTCAAGGCTTAAGTTATGACTTAAGAAACTGAATACCGCCTATTTCCAGTCAACACAAAAATAGAAATCCCTATGAATTCCATGATTCAAACCCTTGGTGTTTTATTGAGAAACCCTAGTAATGGTCGAGGGAAAAGATAATCAATCTGGAGCTCACTACTTATCATTTGGACCTGTAGATCATACTTTTGAAAAGTACTCAAAAAACCCATATCAAACCTATCATTTGTTTTCTCTAAAAAACTTCAAAAATAGTCTTTATAAAATCATGACAACTTTTCATGACAATATTGCAACTTTTAATGAAATATTGCAACTTTGCAAAACATGCTTTTCTCTCCATTACTCTTCACCATTCTTCCTGTGAATGATCCTCTAAAATCAATGACATCCATGACTATCTTGTGATTCCCTTTGATATCAATTTGATGCCCCTTTAACATCAATGACAACAATTCCAACAATCCTTTATATTGACTAACCAAAATTTGATAATCATGAAGGGTCATGCATAAATGCGTGAAAGAAGGATATCTCATTAATAAGATCTTATCCTAAATATTAGGTTGAAATTTTCCAATAAAGAATATTTTTATATCGACATCCAAGAGGGAATATGAAATTTGAGAATAAAGAGTTTGACATCATCCTATAAAATCAATCACTTTTTCCTTAGGTCCTTGTTTACAATGTGTTAGTGAATGAATTGGCTCATGATAAATATGTTCAAATTAAATGACTCTCAACCTTGTTTAGCACTAGTATCAATCCGCTAACAGCTCTAAAAAGACCACAATTGCATTTGTGGCTTTTCTTTGAATTTTGGAGGTATAGCTCCCTCAAATGATATGCAATGAATTTATCTAAACTAAATAAACATGGGTATGCTTTTAACCAGAAAGCAGGAAAGGTAACATACACTAGTTCATAAATATGAAACTAATGCAGATGCATAAACAACAACCATAAGTGATCAACACAAAGATTGAAAATACCTATGACTATCTCATTAAAGGAAATAAGATCATACTACAATAAATGGACACTATAAAGCTTATCTCACAAAGAAGACATAACTCTATTGTACGTGTAACACAAAGATCAACATACCAAGCATCTCATTAAATTCACAACTCAGATTATGAATTATTACAACATGAAAATAATTATCAAATCCCTCTCAATAACACCACAAAGTGTATATCAGAAGCCCCTATCTCTTTCTTCATTTTCAAATATATAGCAAATCAATTCCACCAAACAGTTGCTAAAACTGTTACTAATTTTGGAAGTCTTCTTGTTTCTCCACTGTTTTCTTGAAAAATTGTTGAAGATCAATCAAAATCATTAATTAGGAAAATGAAAGGGAATCAAGCAAGAAAACCGATCTTAATCTCACCAATGCCTATTGAATAACCTTTCACAAAATTGAACAATTAATGTAGCTTCAAGGAAACACCATATGATAGCACGTGTATACTGCCCGATTGGAAATGTAATTTAAAATTGGTTCAAATCAGCCATTAATTTGAACTGAGTTTCCATCTCATCAAATCTTAGTAAAAAGTGCCAATGTTTGACCAATCTTCTATAAATTCAGCTAGTGTCACCACTCTTCATCATTCAAAAGCATCCAACATGGAAATCACTCATAGTGATGTAAATTCTGCAAATGATTTCATTATTCTGGAGGAGATTGAATGCAACATGTTGTTCAAGAATTTGTCGGATCAGCTGAAGGAAGTTTTTGTGATACAAAGTGAGGTGAAAGAAGAGGTGATTTGCAACATTCTGGGCAAAGCATTTCTGAGTCAAGCACATGTACACAATACTACCATGCTAGAGTACTTCATGTACATGGTCATCAGGACCTCTGGCCATTGCAGCTAGGGTGTGAGAGCATTAGAATGTTTGGTGAGGCCTGAATTCCATCATTGTGTCAATGTAGCTATCATTGGGATCAATCACTATCCTTAGAATAGATTGATAGGAAACACCATTTGTATAGCATTGGCACTTTAGAATGAGACTGTGGAGGAAGTGGTTGCTCTTTTTCATGTGGGAATTATGAGGAATAATATGGGGCTCTTTTCCCAATTCCTACAATCACATGATAATTTGCTATCCCCTGCTCAGGTTGAACACCTCCAAATTGTGATTGAGGGCATCCAAGTCCTGATGTTTTCCCTGTGTGTCTAAAAAAGAATGTCCCCTTTTGTCTTTTTTCATCTATATGAACTTTTTGTAGTTGAGTCAACAATTTTGTAGTGTCGATACAATGTAAAAACGTACATATATATATATATATAATAAATATCATTTTAATATCTTTGTACTCTATATACATGGCTTTGTTTACCGGTGTTCATATCATATCTAAAAATGTTGGTTTCATTTTTTGCATAATGCATTGGTTTTATGAATCAACTCATAGTCATTATATTAATTACTGAAAAGCTCTCTAGGCGGTAAAAAGGGTAGTTCATGTAACTTAATAAGACACTACCTAGGTTCCAAACAGTTAAAAGAATACCGCCCACTAATATACTTGCAAGGTAAGCTATTGGGTAACTTCTAACACATTATAACTCATCACACAGGTTATTCATATACATAAATGCCCTTTTAAAAGAAACGGTAGGTTAGGATAAAGTCATAAAACACTGCCTAGTCAAATTAAGAAATAATGATATAGGCAGTAAAGCAGGAGGTTAGAGAAACCAATGAAAACCCCATCTAAGTTTGATACGTACAACAAAACACCGCTTGAACATGAATTTAGATAAAATGACTAAGGCACATAAGGAAAGATAGTTAAAAAAAGGGAGGGTCATATTTAAGACTAACACAATGGAACAAATCAGTTAATGTATCTTGAGGTCCAATGTTTGCTTGAAAATGTTGAAGGAATTCATTGAGTTGTAAAAAATAAGTGATTGAATTATTAGGTAATGAAAAAACCATTCCAAGGCCATGTTTTTCAGTGATCAAGGAAAGAGTTTAGCGAAGAGAGCATCTTCAAAAAGAAAATTACTACATAAAGCAATAAATACCAATATGTTATTATTGAGATCTCCTTTACCATTATACTTCTCAAAGCATGGTATCTCAATGTTTTGAAAAGTAGGGTTTTTAGATTATATGTGATAATGGAATATGTGTAAGATATGTTGGAGGATTTGAATGAGATTGAGTTTGGTTCATGTTTGAAATTTGTTGTTGCATTGAGAACATATTTTTTAAAATTTGGTTTATGACAAGATCGATTGGTCACATGTTTTGAGAATTTATGGAGTGTGTAGCACTATTGTTAATGATTGTTTTGAAAATTGATGAAAGAAGTGAATGGAGGCATGGTAGATGATGGAACAAAGTTATAAGGATTCCCTCAAGAAAGTCTCAAACTATTGTTAAGACCATTACTATATTGTGTAGTAGATTTTACAACTAGAGGAGTGAAAGTTAGAATATAAGATTTAGTTGTACGAGAGGAAACTTGTTTTCCAACTTGACTTTTAGAATTTTTTAGGATTTGAACACAACTAGTTGTTGTAGGGATGTTTGAATCCACCATAGGAGCTAGGTTGTGTAACACTTCTTTCCTTTGTGAATTGTTGATTAAATTTCTAAGGTTATCCACAAGGGGAACAATTTCTCCAACCAAGGATTCAATGCTTAAGTATAATTAAAGTCTTTCTAAGTATTTTTATAACTATTTGAGTTTATCTTTAGGGACATGTGCAACAAAAACTTCCAATTCCACATGAATGATTGGTGTTGAAGAAGACATTAGAAAAGTGGGAGTAGGAAGAGGATCAAAGATTGATTGTGTAGTTGTGATTCCTTGAGTGAAAGAGTTATCAAACTTAGGATGAACACCATATGTATTTGTAGCATGGGAAGCCATGAGTCTATAACTTCATCTCATATGAGTATTTTATATGGAACACTAGGTCCTGAAGCTCATAAATTAATTACAAGATTCAAGACATATATGTGTTCATACAATGAGGAGAAAGAAAGGTAGTGATAACAAAAGTAGAAAAATATTGAGAAAAAAAAAGATATGACCAAAGATTACAAAAAAAACCGCCAGTGAATTTTAGGTTGAAAATAGTAGGACAAGGGCAAGGGTGCTCTAATCCAAGAATGGGGATTTTGAAAGTTTAAAAGTCTAGAAAGGTAATAAAATGTGTAAAGATCTTAGACTATATATGTTCAGGTTTGAGACTAGACAAAATTTTGGGAATGTAGGATAAGCTAAATTTTTTACACGTATGCAAGCGTTTTGATGTTTTAAAGAAATTAAATGAGTGCAATTATTTCAAATCATTTTCTAAATGACAATTTTAAGAATGCAATATATGACAACTAACTTGATATATCTTTGGAATACTAAAAATATAACAATTTTTTAAGTTTATGAAAG
Source organism: Sequoia sempervirens (assembly GCA_007258455.2). Classification (NCBI taxonomy): domain Eukaryota; kingdom Viridiplantae; phylum Streptophyta; class Pinopsida; order Cupressales; family Cupressaceae; genus Sequoia; species Sequoia sempervirens. Next base: position 714,185,169 of record VDFB02058242.1, on the reverse strand, counting down.
GAATCATGAAATTACAAGCCTTACATTTTCAATATTTAACATAACATGAATGCATTTTAAACAATGAAGGTTTCAAAAAACCTATTATTCATTCAGATTTTAGAACAATAGACATGTAAATATGAATTCTTGCAACTGTAAGTGATGTTGGGTTCACCAAAATGTGATGTTGAAAAATGGATCTAGGGATAATCTTAACTAAATCACACTTATCAACCCTTTAACATTCAGGGGACACAAAAATGATCAAAAGAGATCACTTGGATACTATCCTCAAGAAACAAACAAAGTGATTGATCACAGTTTTGGTCCCCTTTGGTAGTTTGTGAGGGATAAAATGTTGTGATGTGTGATTTTATGATTGTAAACTAGGTCAATTGTACAAGAACAAAAAACTATCACTGATTAAAAAAAAATAGAACCAATGAACACAAATAGAAATCAAGAGAGTAGAGAGTATAAATTGAGGAACCTAACATTCAAATTTTGGATTAAACTAGCTAGACAAGGGAGAGGGCACCCTTCACTAAAATAGGTTTTTCTAAGTTTCAGAGCCTATAATTGAGCATCGAATTCTATGGGTGCTTCCTTGTTAGAATCAACTCCAAAACTTTTTTAGTCAACGAATAATTTATTTTTCCCTAATTTGATGAAATGAGGTATTTGTATGCTTGATTTTGAATTGAGGGCTTCAATATTCTCCAAACCCACTTCATATCTAAAACTTGCAAGAAAGATAAGAAAGGAAGGGTTGTGCCATATAGGGGATTTCCTAAGTCAATCCTTATTTTAGTGTTTCCACCTCCACACAAAATATGATGATGTTGGATAAATACTGCTTACCCTAGGTTCAGTAGAGGAAAATGGATAAAAACAAATGATTAATCACAATGATTCAACTTACCATTCAAATCTGCATTCCTAGATAGATTGAGGTCATTATCACATCTCATACAAGGAGAACTTGATAGTTGATTGAAATTCTTGCAAATGTTAGTACTCGCAATGATAATGAACATAAAATATGAAACAATATTGCTTATGCTTGAACAAGTATTTGATGATGCATTAAAAACATAACCTTGATTGATGAAAGTGTTGTAAAAATGCTACTTATTCTGCTCTTGAATTTCCTTTTAGGATGCTCAATTTATGTTCAAATCACTTAAATTTCCTAGGTGTTCAAATGGTGAGGAAAACATGTTTATATGTATTTAATATTTCTCTCAATAATTATTTTGAAAGGTTGACAAATGAACTTAAATTTGAAAACATATTAATGTTGACAATAAAATATTAATTTTTTGGTGAAAATAGGGTAGACAAGGGTGAGGGAACCCTTGAATAGACCTATTTTGAATTTTTGATGCTTGTTAAATAAATAATTAAGTTTAATTCCCAAAATTACTTTTATTTTATGAAGATTTCAATAAAATGGGTACATAATAATCATAATTAGGACCAAGCACTTAAAGATGAGTCACATAGTGTGAAATTGTTAGGGGTGACAATTTATGATACTACAATAACCTTCCTATTGAGGAAGTCATGAGTCCCCCAAGGTGATTTCAAAGAGAAGTGTACATAAATATGAAAGTATCTTAGCATAAGCATGATGGATAAAATCCAAACTTAGACATTTACATAAAAAAATATTAACAAGATATAAATGGAATAAGGGGTGATTGGATACCTTCATCAAATGATAGAGGAGGAATTCTTAGGGAAGCTATGGAACATATTGTTATCATTGATGTTGTCACCATTTTTATCCACCACATCACTTTATTTGCACTCATACATGTGGATTTGTAGGTATTTTTAGAAATGGATAATAAATTTGTGGAATATAAGGTGCTTTATTTGGTAGGTATATGATCTAGACTCTATAAGAACTTGAGAGTTTCCAAATATTGGAGAGAAGGTATCATTCATCCCCACACAAAATAGGAGTATACAAAAGGATGTTTGGCCTCATTGTTGTTAGAGTAATAATTTATTAGCTAATAATTAATTAATCTTTATTAATTATTAGGCTAATTTCACTTTATGCACTTAAGCTAAACTTAGGAGTTCTTTTTTTCTGAGCTATTATTAGATCATTATGTCTCATCACATAGGATGAAAAAACTTGTCATGATATAATCCCTTTCTCATTTAGGTCTTTTTCTTATAAGCATTATCCTTCATTATATTATTCACCAACTCTAGCAATTCATTGATTCTGTAAGTTTTTCTTATTAAGAAAATAAAAAATTATTGTTTGCAACTCTCGTGCATGGATGATGTTCTCGTTTGTTGTTTGATCTTGCTTCTTGTGTGTTTTCACAATTTAAACATGGTATCAGAGTGTGTGTTTAGCAAACCCCTTCTTGAATTTTAAGGGTTTTCTTCAACTAGAATTCCAAGAACATCAAATCAAGAATCTATATTTTTTTGTAGATTTTAGACTTGGACATTTTTTTTGTGCATGCTAAAGAAAGATGGAGCTCACCATCACGTTCAGGAGGTCGACCAAACATATTTTGACTATAAATTCTCCTATATTCACCGATAGGATATTTTGAGGTAATTTTTTTAGTACAATACTCATATGAGATGTTGTATTGTACAATCATTGGAAAAAAATTGGAGCATTTTTTTTAAATTTCTAATTGTTTTAATTTTAAAAAATATTAAGAAAAAGTATTAAAAATAAAATCAAAGGGGCAATTTTTATTGTGGTACCTATAGGGTACTTGTCTTAGTAGTACCTATGGGCCTATGCCCCACAGTAGGCCCATGCAAGCTCATCAATAGGGCCTCAAACCCCTATGGATGACCATAGTTATCCCACCCTATGAAATTTAAGTTGATTGACAATATTTCAAAGCCGATCGATGACCGCTATCTGCAAACTCTAGTAGCTCATTTAAAACCTCTGATGACTCTTTTCCATCGTTCCAAAATGTGTCATATGACTCTCTGTTTCCTAGAAACAACAACTTTTTGATTTTTAGTGACATTTTTCTACATTACTTGTGATGCATATTTTTGGCACCCATGGATTTTTTTAACAAGTCAAATTTCCAACATGAAGGAGGGGAATATTTTGGCAAATTTATTGTTTTTAGTTGTTAATTTTTTTTGGCTAAGCGAAATATTCTTTAGAGTATTTTGTTCAATATGTCATGCTAACATCACCAATACAAATATCTATAGCCCTCCATTTATCCTAAATGAGCTATTTTTTTTTCTCTTCAACATAATTTGGGCGTATAGCGTCAAAATTAGGCAAATGAGATATAGAAAATATGGTTCTACATACTTTCTAGTGGTGTGCATCTCATCATCATATTTTTTTTCTGGTGTATTCTACAACTTATTGAAGTTATATATGATTTTTTTACTCTCGAGCTCACAAATTTTGACTAGTTTCTCTGTTTTTGTAATTCTGGCGACGTTGGAAAGGTCTTTTAGTTCTCTTCACAACTATCCATACACTTTTTATAGATTTTTTTTAGGTACATTTTATTCATTTTTTTTGTTTTCACATTTTTTTGAATTACTTGGATGTTTTAGCTCCTATAAAATTTCTATTTACATGGGATGACTTGTTTTAGGCTATTCTACATGTATTTCTAGTAGATTATCCTATTTGGAAATTGTAGACATATTTTGTATGCACTTTCTCTTTTGTAGACACATTGAGATAAAGTTCCACTACTATACATGTTTTTGTGGATTTCACACATCATATTGTGCCTTTTTATACTCACATTATTTTATAAAGTGTCATGGGGTGGTTGTGTAGTGCCTTTTTTTTTCCATCACACCTTTGTCAAGTGAGTGTTCCTTCCATGATAACATCAAATCTTAGTAATTCTTGCCTCATGCGTGTGTGCCTAGTTTGGACACGCTTTTTCTATTACAAGTACTTTCATGTGCACATTCATATGTTATTTATTTTCCCTCATGCACTTATTGGTGATACACAATTTTAGTGGACCTGTCATGGCTCTCCCTTTTCTACATTATGGGGGGATTTCTATTGTTAGTACTAATGCTTCTTTGGTTCCATTCTGGAGTGATCTATGTATCTAGTTTTTGTTCTTATGTACTAGACAGATGCAATAGGTGGTTACCCATGATTTTTGGTGAGATGAAACACTTAGCATATGGACACTCTTGAGTTCCTATTTTTGGAGGTGACTTCCATTTTCACTTGATCAATTCTCTTTGGACTATTGGTACTTATATTTTTAACTTGCATCTTGCATGGTTGAGTAGTATCATTGGGGTCACTAATGCAAATTCATGTGCCATTTGTATCTTCAACTGTCATATTTTTCCTTTGTTTTCCATCTGATCATTATTCAAGTAACATCATTGGGGGAAATCATGTAGAAATTATCTTCTTTATCCTAAATATCATTTATTTTAGAGGAGGTTCTTCATTTCAACACTATAGCATTCATCTTTCAATAGTTATCAACAACTTCTTTGTGCTTCAACAATATTATTAATTTTCCTATTATTTTGGGATATTGTTTTAGAGGCTTCTTAGTCCATTAATATCTCTCTTTTGGAGAGGAGTTTTTCCCATGAGGTTTTCTCTTTTTTTTCTGCTATGAGAGATTAGATTTTTTGTTACATGGGTAACTCATTAGGATTTTTTGTTGGGACCCATTCATGCATTCTTTACTTTTTATGCATTCAATTTTAGAATTTTTTAGCTACTCCCTAAGCTACAATTAAGGGGAGGTGTTAGCGTAATCATTTATTGACTAATAATTAATATTTAATTAATTATTAGGTTAATTTCACTTTATGCACTTAAGCTAAACTTAGGAGTGCTTTTTTTTGAGCTATTATTAGATCATTATGTATCATCACATAGGATGACGAAACTTGTCATGATCTAATCCCTTTCTCATTTAAGGTTTGATCTTATAAGAATTCTCATTTATTTTATTATTTAGTAACTTTAGAAATTCAATAATTTTGTAATTTTTTCTTGTTAAGCAAATAGAAAATTATTGTTTGCAACTTTCGTGCATGGAAGGTGTTCTCGTTTGTTGTTTGATCCCACTTCTTGTATCTTTTCATAATTTCAAAAAATTCTTGATCTAAGAAAAAAATTAATTGTGTATTGCATTGAGTATTTTGATTGCCAAGAGGACACACAATCTTGAGGAGGGAGGACTTGTCACATACCATTTCCATAAATAGTAATTATGGAATGATTATTAACCCATTTTTATTTTCGCACGGGTTAATAGTAAATCATAGCAAAATGATAATTTAATATTTAATTTAGTCCTATTATACAAGACAATTTCATATTAAAATAAATAATCACCAAACAATCAAGATATTGGGAATCTCTAGGAGCTTTTTGCATTAATTCTAGAATTCAAATGGAGTTACCTTTACATTTACAATTCATTAATTCTAGTTGACGGCTATGAAGTGACTTGGAAATTAATTCAAACTTGACTTTTTCCTCGTTGATGGGGTGGGATTTTGGCAACCAAATCAAGTTTGGTAGCCTATAAAATAGGAAAAACTTCCATTTTCATTTATTTTATTATTTTACTAATTCATCTATTTTGAGTACTTTATGTTCATAACTTCTTCTACAGACGAAATCCCATATGGGAATTTAATCAATGGATGAAAATACACTTGGTTGTAGGTATTGAAGTATGAAAGACCTCTGGTCCATGAGGGTGACCTCATCCAAAGGCTGCATCTAAGCTTCAATAAGTTCCTAATAGTTCCAATTTTGAGTGTGTTGTAACTTGTTTGCAGTTTTCTAGTTTGCAGTGTGTTTTTTGCTTTTGCAGTTTGATTTACTTTGTTGTTGGTGTGTGATTTTATTATATAGAAGTTTTCTTTGTGGTGATTTTTTCTAGGCTTATCCGACCTCAAGAGTTGGAGTTCTCATGCTTCTAGTTTGGAGGGTTTCAACATTTGAGTAGTAGTGTTTGTGATCCGATGGGGTGTGAGTAGGAAATGCATTTTATTCTGTATTTATTTTAGTTGTTTATTTTTATTTTATGGTTGTAAAATATACCCATTTTTCTATAACTTCATCATATTTTTCATTAATATAAGGGGTTTCATAATTCTACCATTTTTATGTTGTAGGGTGAATTTAGGTGTAGTAAAATAGTCACATTTATATGCAGATTTGTATTGATTAAATAAAATATGATAAATTCATCGTATAAAACATCTATAGGCCATAAAAAATATTTTTTTACTTGTAGACACCCAAAAAATTTCATGTCATAACATTTCCTAGTCGATACATGACCTTGTAAGACATCTTGTAATATTTTACCCTAGGTCATTACATTATCCCACTTATCCCATTTATTCCACTTATTCACCTTTCCAATTAATTAAATAAGTCCCATTTATTTAATTAATACTCCTCACATGTCTCAAAATAATTCAAATTAAATATTTGAATTAATCCCTCACTTATTACCACATTGCAACATGTCACATGACTACAACTCTTCACATGCACAAATAACTTAAATAATTTTATTATTTAAATTATGAGATTCCCACTCACATCCTATTTTTAGCCCCATTCATAGTGTGTCATAGGCATATTTTCCTCCAAAATAAATAAAAGAATCCCACTTATTCCCTCACATCCTAATTTTAGCCTCATGTCATAACCCACTTAATGTGTGTCATAAGCAATAAAATCAACTTTTAATCCTAGCCATACACATCACACAATTGACTTTTAATCTTAGCCCTCAAATCATATCAGCTCTTGCCTATAAATCAAGTCTTTCACAGGCTATTTGACATAGATCTTATTCTAGTATCCACAGTCTGCGAAAATTTTCTCCAGTCTTCTCATCTATCTATCTATTTTTCCTCTAACATCGCCATCTTATTGTTATGATGTGAAATTGAGTAATCAACAATCAAACCTTCAAAATATTGCATTCTCATGCAGGTTGAGAAGAGCAATGGAGATAAATCAAATCTAACTTGGAGATCGGTTTGCTTTGCTTTCTTGTTTTCATTTCATGCTAGTGTGTGCTCTATTGTGCCTGTTAGGGTTTAATTATAATTTGTTTATGCATTTTCCCTAATTTTTTTACCCTAACTACATTGGTGAAATCGACATGAATCCTTTGATCTAGCTTTCTTTTTTGCAGGGTTCATTAACTTTTGGTTGCAAATTTATGTCATTTTTGGAAAAAACCCCAGGTTTTACAAATTTCATCATATCTTCGAAATGGCTACAAATTTTTCTACAGTATTTTCATAGGAGTTTGTCTATCATCTAAGGAAGTTACAATAGAAAAATTGAGGGATTATCACCATTTTTATTCGATTTTGAGGTCAAATAAGGTGCTAAATGATCCAATTTTTTCTTTTTATAAGTTTTTCACAAATCCACATTTATGAGCACAAAATAGGGATTTTTTCTAACTTCTTTATATTTTTGGAAAGCTCTCAGGAAATTAGTAGGGGTCTCTTCTTTGATTTTTATTTTTTAGATCAATAACATCTTCAAATAATCAAATCTAATTCGGCTATGTTAAAAACATGTATCGAAAATTGCAATTTTCTGATGAGCTTTTTTTATGGCTGCATTATAATATCATTTTTTAATTTTGTAGGTGATCATAATGAGTTGTAGTAGTAGTAATATCAATCATATACAAAAGATTGGAAAGTAAAAACTTTTGGGTGCACTTATTCTATTATCTTTATCTCTCATTTGATCAATCAATCTTGTTTGCAAAACACTTGAATTTGGGGCTTTAAAACAAACATCTTGTTTGCAATCACACTTTGAAATTGGGCTTAAAAAGAGCCATTGTCTTCCATCACAAATTTTGGCTTTGGATTAAAAAGAACAAGTGCTTGCATTGTTTGCTTACACACATTTAATTTCTAAAAGTCAATTAACAATTGTGAGTGTGAATTGAGTGCGTGTGTGATTAAAAATACCTCACTTGGTTCACTTTTTTCATACACTTCTTAGGAGGCCTTCTTGGAGCATACACCATTCCAAGGGATGACCTCAATCGAGGTGTGAATCTAAAGACACACCTCTTTGGGAGTTAAAATATTGTCACTCTTGGCTAAGCCCCAAAGAACTTTATACCTTTGGGAAGTGAAGGTAAAGGGTGGGTTACCCCCCAACTGTGTGGTAGGATTTTGCTTTCAAGTCATCCCTAGTCAACCTCATGCATCCTAGCTTAAGACCTAATTGGCCATACCCACTTGACTAACATTAGGCTTGTTGTTATCTATTCAAGTGTTTGCTTAATCATAACATTTAATCTTGAAAGATAAATTTATCATTGTGTTTGGTGTGTGTTCATGCATTTACATGTGAGATCTTTTGTTTGATATTTCCCAAGTCAAACTTTCAATAAAAATTTTCCACATTATCCAATCTTTCCAAGCCAACTCCTCCTAGTCATTCAAGAAATCACATACTAATCATTTAAAATCATTATTGTAATCTTAATCAAATATTTTCCAAAAGTGACACCATGCCATCATTAGAAGACCTAGTATCCCAATTCCAAGACCTCCTCCAATCACTTTATCAAGCACCACAACCCTTAGACCAGCGAATTATACATGGGCTCCAAGGCCTCATCTACAAATTTCAACTTCAAACCTCAAATGCAACAACTTATAGCACAAGCCCAATACTTCATGGCCACTTCTCAAATCCAACCAGCACAACATCAAATCCAATCACCACATCAACAAATTTTACATCAATCCTATGTGTCACCTATATCATGATATCAACCTCATCCATCTACATATCATGTTATCCCTTCATCAACCTATCACACCTATTCCAATGTCAACCCTTATCCATATCAATCCACCTCTCAAAAACCATTATCCTATGCAACCCCTCCATCATTATCACAACAAAAAATCATACCACAACAAGTCCAAACACCATTCCAACCTCAACACATTCAACCACGATCATATGTGTCACCTTCATCATCATGCCAACCTAACCCATATACCGATCATGTCAATTCCACATCAACATATCCACCCATATCACAACAAGAACATAGGATCCCAAGTCCACCTTGGCAATAAAATCAAGAGCCTTTAAATTCTCATGCTCCATTTGACAAGGGGAACACCAATCTAGTTAATGCACCATATAAGTTTAGCATACCACCCTCCAATCAAATTCCTATCCCTAAGCCACCATGTCCTAGTCCTAATCCATTGGCCTCTCCACCTTCTAACCCATCAAACTATTCATTATCCCCACCATCGTCTAATCCTCCATCAAATCCATGCCCTAAATTTAAACATTTCAAAATTAAACCTATGGCATTACCCAAATCCACCCATCCAATTACAAAGGATGTGATCCAATGACTATTAGCAAGGAATAAAACATCTCCATGTCATCAAAGTCCTATCCTTGAGAGTATCCAAGAGCCCTCCATTAACATGCCTATCCCTCCAAGCCCATCATGTGACCCACAAGCTATCAAGCCTATTCAAGAGCCTCCTTTCATAAGCCCAAGTAAAATTCCATCATAATCTCTTATTGATGAATATCAAGGACCTATCAAACTTATCCAAGATCCTCCCACTTTCACTTCCAAAAACCACAAGAGTTATATCAAGAGTCTACTCCCAAGCATGTGGAAAAATCAAACCCTAGTCCTACTCAAGATTAAATCACTTTTATCCAACCTATCCATAACCTATATATTTTCTACGATCAAGATATTACCTATGAAGAAGCTATCTATAAGCAACTTGATCCTATACCTATCCATGAGCAAGATATCCAAAATACACCTCCACCTAGTCCTATCCATGATCCACAAACATTCACTTGTCGTGATGAGACACATGCCTCCCAAGCCAACATAGAAGATCAAACCAATAATGTGGATCTAAATGAACATAATCAATATCCTTTAAATCCTTCATCATCCACCATCAATTCCAATTCAAAGCCATCACATCCTATTGTTTTATCCACCCTCATTCATGAATGTTCTTCCTTAGGAAAGCAAAAAAAATTACCTTTCGTTACTTCATTTTCCCCATCTAATAAGGAACTCATGTCTAGTGTTCCGCCTACACCTAGTCCCATTATCCATCACATGCTCCAAAACATGAACTACCAAGGTAAAGGTTTAGACCTTCATAAACAAGGTATTTTGGAACCCATCCATGTCAAAGTCCCCCCGTGCTCATTTGGTCTTGGATACTCACCCCAAGGAAAAAAAGCTAAAGATGTTGGTACTTCATCCATGGTAAGTCTTCTTTCCACCATAACCCCTATCATACACCAAAAAAATGTGTTGTCATCCCTCCTCCATCATCCTACAAATGTCAAAAGCATGTCACCGTAGACCTTCCACCATCAACTTTTCCACCATTGCTTCCAACTCCTAATATCCCTCCATCTAATCTACCTCCATTACTCCCAACACCTAATATTTCCATTATACAATCCCCTTAACCATCCATCCATAAATCTTCTAAAAATCATAATCATGACCAATCAATGCACACATTGTCTAAACATGAAGCTTCCACTCATTCCACCATACCCATGGGATTCAAAAGAAATTTTTTTAATGCCTCTACCTATAAAGTAAAAAATCATGGGTCCTCATGCCTTAGGGCACAAAAGCAAAGAATCAAAGAAAAATCCATCTAAAAATATATATAAGACCATACTTCCAAAAGAAAATTCAAAAAACAAAATGGTTTGGGTGCCTAAGCCAAAAGAAATCAAGTTAAACAAGGCATCCACATCTCAAAAATCCCAACCATCCACTTCCACCTCACATTCCCACTCTATTAAAAAATGTCATATTCCATCCCACAAGCAAAATAAAAGTCATAAAAATACTAAGTCTATGTAGGTATTGTTGATGCCTAAAATTGCTAGGCAAACAACCTTATGGGAAACTTAGTTAATGGGGGACCAATTGCACTAAACTGAGTGACCTCCAAGTTTTTTAAAGAAGTTGGCTCCTTCTGTAATTGAGGGGTTGGAAAGGGAAAATGAAGCATATAGAAAAAATAAAGATCTAATCTAAGGCGATGCACCAAGATGTAAGTTAGAAGGCATGAAAAATATTCCCTTTTGGTGAGATTTAAGAGCCCGTTCAACAATCTGTGTGTCTGAAAATAACATAAATTATGGATGAAAAAACCAAGTAGTCTATTAAATAACATAAGATAACTTCCATATATATTCACTGAAAAGAATAGTTCAAGACTTGGTCTAAAACAACAAACTTATATTGATATTATAGAAGTTCTGCAAATAAACTACTCAGTACAATAACAACACAGTATAATGTCTTATCAATTAACTAAGAAACAGAGAGGTCGAAAAAAATGGCACATTTTGTGAGTCTTAATACAATAATAAAAAACAATACAAAGGCCTTGTGTCTTTCAATAATTTTTTCTGTATTTTTTCTGAACTCATTTTCTAAGAGTTGAAGTAGTATATATAGATGATCATTCCACTGCCTGAGAGCTAGCAACAAAAAATATTCCTAGGCACAATCAATGATGTCCATCACAATGATTCCTTGAGACCATTGCAATAGAAAAGATTCCAAAACATAGTATGCAGTCACCTTTGAACAAGATGCACCCTCTGCAAATGATGACTGTGGTCCCAGAGTGGGAGCGGAAAAATTACCATGAAGACACGTGTTTCCCACCCACATAATTGGTTAGGATACATGGCAAAATGGCGGGGTTTCATATTCATTCCTGCCTCCCTTGTGATCAAATTCCCCACAGAGAAGACACATGGAGAAGTCTTTGTTTCAAGCGCTGATTGTGGGATCCGCCAAAAGGTTCCCATGGAATGATGCTACATGGCACACGGGTAGAGCTCAGAGGAAAAGCAAAGGAAAGAGGGCTCTCAAAGGCCTATGTGGCTGACATGTGGGCAAATGGGTGGGGCTCAATAGAGAAGCAAGGGAAGAAAACCTTCCAAGGAGCATGTAGCCGAAAAGTGGAGCAAGCAGGAAAATGTGCTTCAAAAGGGGCCTGAAGATATTCAAACACATGAGGCACAGGTCAAGGCCGATGCAAAAATAAACCATGATCACCGAGAGGGAGCTTAAGGATTTTAATCCACAGCTTTTGGAGACTATCAAGGGCATTTCACCTGTGGAATGGGAACTCAAAATTTTTGGTGTGAAGATCAGAGCCTTATCCATTGGGTAACAATCAAAGCTTCAAAAGTGTGGTCTATAGAGGCAGCCATTCAGCCTCAGATGGCATCGATAGGGTGCACAGATTCTCTTGCATCTCATGCAGATCAATTATTTATTTGAAGGGTAGCTCCATGGAGATCTTAATCCTAGATTCAAGTTGAAAGAGAAGCTACACTATCTGATGGGTGGCACCTTCAATGTCCACAAAATTGGGAGGTTGACTGAAATCTTGAAAGGAAAATAAATCCCGTTGCTTTTCCTCGATCTTTGTTGTGATATATTCCACCATGGCCATTGAATAATCAGATAAAAAAGTGGAAGGCAAGCCCATTTGATTCAAATGGGAGAATTGCATCCGCATTTTTTTCATAGTCCGACTCAGTGTTGCTGAAAAATTTCTAGCCTAGAGGATGGCCGCATGACAATGGATGAATTCTTTCTCCTTCTTGGAAGCTGATCTCTGATCTTCAATCCTTGTGTTCACCAAGTCTATGCCTACCACCATGTACAACTTTTCTGGCAACTTCTCTACCTCGGGCACCTTTTCCATAATGAACTATGGAACCTGCTCCATTTTTCCACACACCTCCTTGCTTAAACCTGTCACTTCTACCATGAATTGGAGCACTGGATGAAGAGTCAAATAGAAGGAATTGACTCTCTCCCAATAGGAGATATATAACTTCTAGGTTACTAAAGGAGATCTGACTGAGGAGCAAGGGGTTGGGGAGGATTTTTCAAAAGACCAATTTCCATTTCCTTTGACCCGACATCCTGTGTCAACTCTTCAATTCTCTTGTCCATAGTGGAGAGTTGTTCCTACAGAGTCCTTAACTCAGTAAGCAATTGTTCCTCAACATGGCCTTAGGTTGTGGATTCTTTTTCTAGGGAGAGCTTTACTTCTTGGATCTCCTTCTCAAACTGAGCTTGTTGGTCGTGGAACTCCTTATCTTTTGTTGTATTTCTTGCTCCAATTGAGCTCGTTGATCTCAAAGCTCTTCATTCTTCTGTTGAATTTCTCCCTCTACCTGAGCCAACTGGTCTTGTAACTCCTAGTTTTTATGCTACAGTCCAAGAACTAGGTTTGGATCCAAGGATTGGAACTTTGCAAGTTCCTCTTGGAGTTTCACCTTTTCCACCTACACTTGTTGAGATATGCGTGCAATTTCAACGTCCTTAGATTTTTTCTTTTTTAGTAGGGTCTTCAATATTTCCTTAATGTTCTTGAGATCCTCTTCCTTCTTCTTCAGTTGGCGACTATGCTTGACAAAGTGAATAAGACCACCACCCACTGGGTTTCTTCCATCAGCTCAACTTTGTCTTGTGGCTGGGTTGCACGCAGATCAATCTCTATAGCATGGATTGTATAATCCTTGGGTTGCATCTCCCCTTGTAGTTTGATGGCACTCGAAGTCATGGTTGCAAAATGAAATGACCCTTGAACTTCATTGAAAAGGGTCTACACGCATAGCTCATTAGGGTTCACTGCATCTTTTTCTTTTCTCTTCTAGACCTTGATAGCCCGTACTACTTTAGTTCTATCACTTTGCCCCATAAATTATGCTAGTGATTTAATTAAGTCATTGACGAAGGGCGCACTGGGAGGAAGAGAAAAAGGGAATGAGAGAGTTGTGGTCCTGGATGATGTCTTCTTTGGTAGAGAGATTGTTAATGGGGAGAATGGGGGTATGTTATGCCAAGGTCCAATTTAGGAAGTAGTGGAAGGACTCATAGGGAGCAGTGGTGGTAGCGGAGATGTAGATGATACCATATGTTGGGAAATATGAGTTGGAGCCAATGCAATGGTAGAAAAATGGGTAGCAATGGTGGGTCTAGAATGGGCTTCGAAAAAAGATGGAACAAACCATAGGGGTGTAAGAGCTGCTTGTCTGATTTGGGAGAATTGAGAGAAACCTCCCACGGGTGTGGAAGCAAAAAAGGGAAGGCAACCACTTGAAGTAATGGGAGGCATAGAGGTAGCAAGGGTAACCAAATATTGTGAAGCGAGAAGAGAGGGAGAGAAAGATACTTGAGGTGGAAAGGACTCTGATCCTTGGCTCATTACAGGTTCCTATGAGCTTTACCTCAGAGTTGCATCAATATGTGACCACTTCTCAGGTGGAGAATTTTCCACCTCTATGACCTCCTGAGGTTGCTAGGATACTCTAGATCTATTCATAGCCCATGTACATGGTAGTGATGCCTCTGAATACAATGCAGTCACTTGTACACTCAGTGGAGCTTTGTCGGGTTGTTCTTCCACCTTTTTTGTGCTCCATGTTTGGGCCGTTTTCGTCTCTTTTCTCTTGCTTATTTCCATCGCTTCTTTTGGATCTACAACCTCATTATCACTGGCATCAGTATCATCATGCCCATTGTTCTATAGATAATCAAATATTTCATCTTTTTCTATCTCCTAGAATAGGGCATCAAGGCATTTGGTCTCCTGACGATAAATCCATAAGTGTGCAATTTTTTCCTCACTCCTGTTGGAACTGTAAAAATATGACGATTTTACATATTGTTTTCACTCATAAATTTCCAAATTGGTCCTGCCATGTGCATATTTCACCCTTTTTTTTGCCATATTGCCCCATTGAATCCATCGGGTCATGCATTTTCCATATTGTAGTTCCTATCGACATAGGTCTATGACTGTCTCCCCGACCCATGTTGCTTGTGCGTTAACATACATTTGTTGAAGGTGTTTCAACAAGACTTTTCCATTGTTGTAGCGATTGAAATCCACTTCTGGGTTCATATCAGTGTGAGTTTAGTCCTCGGTGGAGGCTCTCACCGAACTCATCATGTCTCGCTGACCAGAGGAGCATAATACATCATATCGGCAGGAGTTCTTCGCGGTCTCGACAATAGAAGTTGATTCACTTTTCGGCAAGAGTTTGGCTGTCGCGCTGAGGTCTTGGAAAATTCAGTATGTCTCCCCGACTAATGCATGGAAATTTTCATCGGCGGGAGTCAGGTTGTCAGGGTAGTGTCTTACCGAATATTTTTGTCTCACCAACCGACACATGAAGGAACCTATCAGCGTGAGACTCTTCTTCGAAGTGAGGTCTTGGCGAACTTCCATTGTCTTGCTGACTGCTGATAATAGATATGCCTTTCAGTAAGACTCATGTGCTTTGATGTAGAGTCTGGGCGAGCCCGTCGGGTCTTGCCAACAATACAAAATGGATGGCTTTCGGTGAAAGGTTGGCATTCTCTTGGCAACACACAAAGCGAAAAGGGGGATTTCGGTATGACTTAGTGAACTCTACGAGACCTCTCCCTAATTTTGAAATGTCTTGGTGAAAGCGAGTGGGAGTTGCTTCTCGACAAGAGTTTTCTCTTGTCTCAGCGACTCAGGATGGATGAAAATTTTGGCAAGGGTTTGATTTTCGGTGAGTGGTCACAGCAAACTCTTGTGGTCTCACTGACAGGCACAGTATGGATTCACTTCGGCCAGACATGTTTCTTTTGGTGCAAATTCATAGCGATTTCATTTTTTTACACAGACCGACAACTAAATGAATAGCTCGATAAGAGATAGGGTTATCGGTATGAGGTCTCGGCGAGTGACCTCCGGTCTCGCCGATGAAACACAAAAAGACTTGTCGGTATGAGAATTGTTTGGTCACAGCGACTCAAGATGGGTGAAGACTTTTGGCAAAGCATAATATGTCTTTGAGATGTCTCCCCGACATCATAGAGCTACGGTGACTATGAACAGAACAAAAAGAACACTGCTCGGTAAGAAAGACTCTTGTGTCTCAGCGATTGAAATGAACATAACAGAAGTGTGATCTCGGGGAAGCATAATGGTTTTTGATATGATATCTCCCTAACTCTGGAGGGTCACGGCGACACATGAAGACGCATTAATGAGATGCAGGGTGATGTTTGAAAACGTCTCTTTAATTCCTTGAGTCATAGTGTAACGCATGGGTGCATGGAATTCTTCTGGCAATGCGTTTCTTGCAGAGTTTTCAGTGAGCGTTTTTCAAGGCCGGAATACAGTTGGTCGCCGAGGGTGAGGATGAATATTATGTCTCTCCAGTTACCTGGATATAAATTTTTATTCTGAATGATAATAATAAAGGATGGAGGAGAATAAAATTACAGGAGGGAGATGAGAAATGGACACAGTAGAGTAAGTTTCTCAGAATAGAGACTATGGTGCATGTTTTCAAATGGAAATTTCAATGAAATTTAGCAGGTGTGGTAGTTTATTTCTGGTATCAATTGTATTTTGAGTTTATTAAGAGTATTGCTAAGCTATCTCCAATTGGATTCTTTCTGGTTATTTAAATTGAAGTAACAAGCTTATTTTTAGTTTACTAGTGCACATTTGCTATATCTGTGTGATTAATCTATTGGTTCTCTCAAGCAGAGATTAAATCCTTTTTTTTTATCACAGTAATCATGGGGGAATTCATCTGGATTATTAAAGTAGAGATTAGTGGTCAAAATCTTGCATGTTTATACAAGTTATAAACAAATCATATGCCATCAATTTGATTTTCTGCTAGAATAAGTTGGCCACCTCTATTTCATTTGACTCTGCATACCCAACAAGGCACTGGTCTCTGAAATTTCATCATTCAAATTCATTTAGTTCTTTATATATGTTAATTGAACATTTTTAGGATTTAGATTAGAAGACTGCTTTTGCTATTGCTATCAAGTTTAGTTTCATTTGTTCACTACCATCTGCCATTGTGGACAAATCATTGTGCAAGAAAGATTATCATAAGTTAAGTCTGCCCAATTTAGAAAGGTATACCCACCTAGGTTTGGCAGCACCTGAAGAGTAGAAGGTTGAGTTCTCTTGAACTTGTCTGTTACCCTGAAGCGTATCAAGAGATTGGCAGCCTCTTGAGGCATCTTGCCTGCGTTTTTGAGAGCTAACAAATTGGCGACTCTGCTGGGGAACACATTCAGAATCGGGGCCTTTCATAGAGTCAGGAACTATATACAGACTCTGCTGGGAATAAGAAATATTAAGTATTTTCTCTTTTTTTTTGATAAAAGTGAGTGGCGACTCTGACAGAAATTTTGCTACTGTTCAAACATGAATGGAAGAAGATCTCAGTACAGGGGAGGTCATACTGGCGCTCCTGTTGGCAGCAATAAATGGACCCACAAAGATGATAGAGCTAATAAGGGAAAGAGGATCAATGAGGACATGTGCATAATAGGCAAAGGCAAAGCGTCAGGAGCACATGGTGAAACATATAATTTCTTTGATACATGGAGAGATGATTCGAGTGTAGAACTTTGTACCCCTGAAGATCGAAGAAATCCTTTTCCTTCTATTGATCCTCAGAAACAGGCTGAGTTTGAAGTTGCACTTGAGGTTGAATGAATTAGAATTCAGCATGAGTATGATCAAAAAATGGGGAGTAACCAAAATGTGTTTACTGATCATGAGCTTCCTGACGAAGTAAAAGCTCAGTTTGAATCACAGAGGAAGGAGATAGAGGAACTGAAGGTTGCATTGCAGAAAGTCCAAATTACTTCTCAGACAATTAAGTCCCCCCGAAGTATATACCACCTCATAAGTAGGGTAATCATGGTGCAGGGCCTTCAAATCCACCTGTGTCTCCTCACCATCAGACAGGAAATCACTATAATAAGCCAAATCATCTACCTCATTCCCACACAGCGTGCAAATATGCATCCACCTCCTGGTCAACATTACATCCCACAACATAACACATAATACAATAACTCGGTGTACCAACATTAGTACCCACCTAACCCTCCCCCTCATCAATATACAACAATGATTAGACAGTTTGATTTGATAGGGTTTCATCTGTACCCTTACCCTATGGATAGCAGCTGGAGAGGTCTGGTACCTAAGTTTATAGGGAGTATTGTTGTTACTGCTGAAAAACATTTGAGGAATTTCAATGTGTTCATCCAAGACATAGGTGTGCCATATGAAGACTTACATATGAGGCTATTTATGATGTCACTTCTTGAGGATGCTAGGGATTGGTTCAACAGCTTGCCAGTACTCTTAATTGATTCTCTCCAAGTATTCCAGGATAGATTCCTAGAGCAATATGGGAATCTAAATGCACCAAATGCAACTCTTCATGAATTGATGCAAATTCAGAAAAATCAGAATGATTCAGTTTATGATTTCAACCGAAAATTCAACAAGTTGCAGACTAAGGTACCTCCTAGATCAAGGCTGCCAGATTTTGTAGCTTTGAGTGTCTATTTAAATGCTTTTGATCCTAAAACAGGGTATGAACTGAGAAATAGATTTCCAAGAGATTTGGTTGAAGCACAAAGAATTGCACTCACAATTGAAAACAATAGGAAGGCTGCTGGTATAATTAGTAAAAGAGACAACTCGAGGCCTCCTCAGCAAAGCAATAATTATTAGTATAGATAGGAAAATATATACAGGAATGAAAGGCCGAGGTTGCATGATATGCCCTATAATATAGACTGGAAGGATGGAAAACCTATAACAACTAGGCCTAGAAACAAAGAGACTCTTGATCCATTGAGTAAGAAGGGAACTTATATGGTGAGTAACAATTACTTCTGTGAGGCTTGTGATATGCCACATTCTCCAAATTATTGTGTTGTAGCCCAAAGGATGCAAGAAGAGGGAATGCTGATGGAAAACAATGAAGAAGATCACATAGTGTATTTAACTTCAAATACATTTCATCATGTTTAGGAGAGATACTCATCTTCAGAGGATGAAGGATATGAGTATGATGTTTCAAATCAGAAGTATCATGTCCATATGGCTGAACAATAGGTCTTTTATGATTCTAAGGAAGATTACACAGAGTTACATTCTGTTGAGGCGCTTGCTCCATGTAGTATGAGGAGACTCACCAAAGAAGAAATACAAAGACTGACTATTGCTGCGGTTGAGGAAGCAAGGAGTAAATATTGGTTGAGAAACATAAAAGTGAATGAGATGGAAGGCGTCCCTGGGGGAATTTTTATGAAGGATTAGAAGGAAACACAAGGAAATGTCAAGAGGTCAGAAAAGAGACTGCCTGATAAAGATGAACAGAAGCCTGTCCAAAGACAGGAAGTTAAGAAAGAAGTAAAGGAATCACATAAAAAGATACAAATGCCCGACCAGCCTAGTAAAAAAGAAAAAGAAGAAAACAAAGGAGAAACATTGGAGCAGAATAAGATTGTTAAGGTGGAGGGCTCTTCTGTTGACTTCACTCAGGCGTTATCCCAGGTAAAAATGTTTGTCCCACTACTTGAGATGATGAAGATTAAAGAATATAGAGATACTGTTGTTCGATTGATAACAAATGGAAATGAAAAAGATGTGAATTCTGAGAATATTTTTAGCTATTAAAGTAGTCAATAGGCAGGAGAAAGTAAATATCCTAGAAGTCTGCTTGGGTGATGTATTAACAACTCCTCCACAAGTGGATCCTTTTTTCACTACGTTGCTTATCAATAATAAATTGTTAAGGAATTGCATGATAGATTCTGGTGTTGCTATAAATATCATGCCAATAGGAGTTATGAAGTAGCTTGGCATGTGGGTTGATACAAATGATGGTAAATGCTATGCAATGGATAATAGACATGTACCTGTGATAGGCATTATGAGAGGTGTTGAAGTCAAGCTGGCTACTTATCCACATGTGGCTTATAATATAGATATAATATAACAGTGATTGGTACTCCTTCGTAGTTTGGTATGCTTCTGTCAAGACAATGGACAACAATAGTTGGAGGAAATGTCCAGTTTGGTTTATCTTATGCTACTATTCCAGTGAATGGTCAAGATGTCAAGCTGTATAGGGAGCCAAGAATGAACTAGCTTGTTGATGGTGTATCGCAAGATCAGATCAATTGTTTTTGTGATGTTGATCTTGGGAATTTTAAAATAGAACCAACTCATCCAGAATTAACCAATAGTGATCCAATTGAAAAACATGCTGCACAGAATTGCAATGGCGTATGGAAGATGTATTTTGATGGAGCCTACAGCTAGGAGGGTAATGGATCTGGGATTGTTTTTGTTTCACCTCAAGGTATTACTTTTAAATATTCATTTATGTTAGCATTTGAATGTACAAACAATGTGGCAAAGTATGAAGCTTTATTGACAGGCTTGAACATAGCCGTGAAACATAAAATCAAGTTGCTAGCTGTTTTGGGTGATTCTGAGTTCGTTGTTTCACAAATTAAATCAAAGTATGCAGCAAAGCACAAAAGATTGAAACAATACAGGAATGTTGTATGGGACACAATTGAATTGTTTGATGCCTTCTCAATTGAGTGGATTGACAGGTCAAAGAATATAATGGCTGATTTTTTAGCAAATGTGGTGCTCAAAAGAGATGATATCACATTGGCTGGGGTTTTACAGATTGAATTTAAAACAAGGCTTGTTGTTCCTGACAACATTTACAGTTGGCAGGTCTTCAACGATGATACTGACCTTTTGAAATTCCTCAATTGTATAGATCAGTATGAAGCCCAAGAAATTGATTTCAATGCTTTCGTTGAAGAAGTGGATGGGAAGAAAATAGTCTTTGGCAAAGAGATATTACAGCTCAAAACAAATAAATTTCCCAAAGGTTTAGTGGCATTGGAGAGGCTGTATGAGGGGAATGATCGATCTCTCATGAAGAAAACGCCAGTCAGAAAGGAAGATATTGAAGAAGTCAACTTGGGGACAAAGATGGCACCAAGAAAGGTGTACATAGGGAAGAGGATAAGCCCAACAATTAGAAGAATGCTGATAGAATTGTTGAGAAAGTATAAACACGTGTTTGCTTGGTCTTATGAAGATCTGAAAGCATACAGGGAGGATTTTTTTCAGCATGAAATACCATTGAAGCCAGACGCCAAGCCTTTCAGATAGAAGCAAAGGCCTATAAATCCAACACTAGAAACTAAGATGCAAGAAGAATTGACAAAGCTCAGAGATGGAGGAATTAACAAACCAATCAGGCACTCAACGTGGGTTTCAAATTTGGTCCTTGTGAGGAAAAAGAACGGAGATATCAGATTATGTGTGGACTTTAGGAATCTAAACATGGCATCTCTCAAAGATAATTATCCTCTACCCAATATGGAGGCTATACTGCATAAGGTAACAAGGTGTGAGCTGTTGTCCATGATGGATGGGTTTTCAGGATACAACCAAGTCAAAGTCAAGGAATCTGAATAATATAAGACAACATTTACAACTCCTTGGGGAACGTATGTATACATAAGAATGCCATTTGGTCTCACTAATGCTGGAGCGACTTTTCAAAGAGCTATGGACGTAGCATTTGCTGATTTGATCAATGTTATCATGGTGGTGTACCAAGATGATCTGACTACTTATTCAAAGATGGTTGAAGATCATGTGCAACATCTGGAGAAGGTATTTATTAAAGCCCTTGAATATGGTATTAGTTTAAATCCAAAGAAGTGTCATTTTGCAGTCACAGAGGGTAAGATTTTAGGACATATTGTTTCAAAAGAGGGAATTATAATAGATCCTAAGAGGGTTGAAGCTATTGATAAAATTCCTATTCCTAAAACTGTCAAGGCTATACAATCATTATTTGGACAAATTAATTTTGTTAGAAGATTTTTCTCTAATTTTGCTGAGATCATTAAGCCCATATCAAAAATGTTGAAGAAAGGGCAGAAGATGGAATGGACTGCAGAAGCTTTGGAAGCTTTCATATCTATCAAAGGGGCCATCAAGGAGGCTCCTGTTCTTAAATCTCCAAATTTTGCAAAGCCTTTTTAGATATTTTCATTTGCTTCAATGCACACTATTGCTATTGTTATGTTACAAAAGAATGAGGATGGTCATGAACAGCCTGTGTCTTTCTTTAGTAAATCATTACAAGGGTCTAAATTGAAGTATGACATAATGGAAAAATAGGCATTTGCATTAGTGAAGACTACTAAAGCATTCAGACCATATCTTGTTGGAGCAAAGGTAATTGCTTATGTCCCTCATGCAGCTGTCAAAGAAATTCTCACACAATCTGAAGTTGTAGGGAAAAGATGCAGATGGATCAATAAGATTCAAGAGTTTGACATATAAATATAGATTACTAAGCTAGTAAGAGGCCAAGGCTTGGCTAGGCTGATGGCAGAATCAAATATTGAAGCAAGTCAAGTCTATAATGTAGAAGAAGGGACTGCAATTGCAAGCATTGAGCACACCCCTTGGTATACTGATATTATGTATTACCTTAAGTACATGAAATGTCCAGAGGGATTGAATGACAGCCAGAAAAGAACTCTAAAGTTGCAAGCATCAAAGTATGTTTTCATGGATGGAGATCTGTTTTGGAAGAACAAAGATGGTATACTGTTATTATGTCTGGATGAGTTTCAAGCCAAGCATGCCCTAAGTGAAATGCATGAATGAATGTGTGGAGGAAATTTCTCAGCAAAGACAACTGCACATAAAATCCTTAGAGCAGGTTATTATTGGCCAAAGGTTTTTAATGATTCTTTTACACATGTGAGAAAATGTGAAGCCTGCCAAAGGTTCTCTGGAAAACTGAAGTATCAGGGTGCTTTGCCACTCCGACCCTTACAGGATGATGCCCCTTTTCATCAGTGGGGAATTGATTTCATTGGAGAGATACAGGAAAAATCAAGTGGAGGACACAAGTGGATATTGGTTGCCACTGACTATTTTACCAAGTGGGTAGAAGCAATCCCAACTAAACAAGCTACAAGCAAAGTGGTGAAAAATTTCCTAATAGATAACATTATCACTAGATTTGGTACACCACTGAGGTTAATCACAAACAATGGGATGTGTTTCAGATCAGATGAGTTCAAAAGATTTTGTGCCACATATGGCATTACTATTTCTTATGCGGCTCCTTACCATCCGCAAGCTAATGGTCAAGCAGAATCTAGCAATAAGAGTCTTTTGAAGATTATAAGGAGGATGTTAGGACATAACAAGAAAGCTTGGGATTCAAAATTGAAACTGGCTATGTGGGCTGATAGGATTACTATGAAAAAGGTAATTGGAAAGTCCCCATTTGAGTTGGTGTATGGAACACAGGCCAAGATGCCTTTGCAGAATTTGTTACCAGTCTACAAGTTTATCCTTCAGAAAGATTTGGATGTTCCTGAACCTATGGAAGACAGAATGGAGCAACTAGCTGAACTTGATGAAATAAGGAGGGTTGCTCAAAGTCAAAACATGAAGTTACAAACATAGATGAAGTATCTATTTGATAAGAAGGAAAAGGATAGAAAATTTGAAGAGAATGATTTGGTGTTGATGTGGAATGCAAGGTGTTAGGAGAAGGGAAAGGATGGTAAGTTTGAAGCTCTGTGGCTGGGACCTTTTGTTGTTGTTGGGAAGAGAGGTGAAGATTCATATTATCTATAGAATATGGCTGGTGAAGATCAAGAATTGCCTGTTCATGGGAAATTCTTGAAGCAATTTTTCTCTTGAAGCAACACAGAGGATTGAGGGTTGTCAGTGCATGGACAACTCCTGCTCATCCTCTTTAATATTCTTTTCCATGCACAGTAGTTTAGGGTTTTGTTCGTTTCCTTTTTGCTTCATTTCCATTTCCATTCTGCTCACTGGTTCATCATTTTGTGTCTAGTCTGCTCACCCAAATATTTGGATCCTTGCAATGATCCTACCATCATTCATCCCTAGACAGAGCCACTGTTGGAAGTATAAAAATCTGATGATTTTACATATTGTTTTCACTCATAAATTTCCAAATTAGTCCTGCCATGTGCATATTTCACCCTTTTTTTGCCATATTGCCCCATTGAATCCATCGGGTCATGCATTTTCCATATTGCAGTTCCTATCGGCATAGGTCTATGACTATCTCCCCGACCCATGTTGCTTGTGCGTTAACATATATTTGTTGCAGGTGTTTCGGCAAGACTTGTCCATTGTTGCAGTGATTGACATCCACTTCTAGGTTCATATCGGCGTGAGTTTAGTCCTCGGTGGAGGCTCTCACCGAACTCATCATGTCTCGCTGATCAGAGGAGCAGAATACATCATATCGGCAGGAGTTCTTCACGGTCTCGGTGACAGAAGTTGATTCACTTTTCAGTAGGATTTTGGCCGTCGCGCTGAAGTCTTGGCGAATTCAGTATGTCTCCCCGACTAATGCATGGAAAGTTTCATCAGTGGGAGTCAGGTTGTCGGGGTAGTGTCTTATTGAATATTTTTGTCTCACCGACCGGCACATGAAGGAACCTATCAGCGTGAGACTCTTCTTCGAAGTGAGGTCTTGGCGAACTTCCATTGTCTTGCCGACCGCTAATAATAGATATGCCTTTC
Organism: Sequoia sempervirens; assembly: GCA_007258455.2. Taxonomy (NCBI): domain Eukaryota; kingdom Viridiplantae; phylum Streptophyta; class Pinopsida; order Cupressales; family Cupressaceae; genus Sequoia; species Sequoia sempervirens. The sequence continues at coordinate 714,160,638 of VDFB02058242.1, read as the reverse complement.
GGTAAGACTCATGTGCTTTGATGTAGAGTCTGGGTGAGCTCGTCAGGTCTTGCCGACAATACAAAATGGATGGCTTTCGGTGAAAGGTTGGCATTCTCTTGGCGACACACAAAGTGAAAAGGGGGCTTTCAGTATGACTTAGTGAACTCTACGGGACCTCTCCCCGATTTTGAAATGTCTTGGCGAAAGTGAGTGGGAGTTGCTTCTCGGCGAGAGTTTTCTCTTGTCTCAGTGACTCAGGATGGATGAACATTTCGGCAAGGGTTTGATTTTCGGTGAGTGGTCACAGCGAACTCTTGTGGTCTCACCGACAGGCACAGTATGGATTCACTTCAGCCTAACATGTTGCTTTCGATGCAAAGTCATAGTGATTTCATTTTGTTACACTGACCGACAACTAAATGAACAACTCAATAAGAGATAGGGTTATCAGTATGAGGTCTTGGCGAGTGACCTCTGGTCTCACCGATGAAACACAAAAAGACTTGTTGGTATGAGAATTGTTTGGTCACAGCAACTCAGGATGGGTGAAGACTTTCGGCAAAGCATAATATTTCTTTGAGATGTCTCCTTGACATCATAGAGCTACGGTGACTGTGAACAAAACAAAAAGAATGCTGCTCGATAAGAAAGACTCTTGTGTCTCAGCGATTGAAACGAACATAATAGAAGTGTGATCTCGGGGAAGCATAATGGTTTTCGATATGATATCTCCCCAACTCTGGACGGTCACGACAACACATGAAGACGCATTAATGAGACGCAGGGTGATGTTTGAAAATGTCTCTTCGATTCCTTGAGTCACAGTGTAATGTATGGGTGCATGGAATTCTTTTGGCAATGCGTTTCTTGCAAAGTTTTCAGTGAGCGTTTTGCAAGGCCTGAATATAATTTTTCGCCGAGGGTGAGTATGAAACGTTATGTCTCTCCAGTTACCTGGATATAAATTTTTATTCTAAATGATAATAATAAAGGATGGAGGAGAATAAGATTACAGAAGGGAGATGAGAAATGGACACAGTAGCGTAAATTTCTCAAAACAGAGACTATGGTGCATGTTTTCAAATGGCGATTTCAATGAAATTCAGCTGGTGTGGTAGTTTATTTCCGGTATCAATTGTATGTTGAGTTTATTAAAAGTATTGCTAAGCTGTCTCCAATTGGATTCTTTCTAGTTATTTAAATTGAAGTAACAAGCTTATTTTCAGTTTACCAGTGCACATTTGTTGTATCTGTGTGATTAATCTATTGGTTCTCTCAAGCAGAGATTAAATCCTTTTTGTTGATCACAGTAATCATGGGGGAATTCATCTGGATTATTAAAGTAGAGCTTAGTGGTCAAAATATTGCATGTTTATACAAGTTATAAAAGATCATATGCCATCAATTTGATTTTCTTCCAGAATAAGTTTCCCACCTCTGTTTCATTTGACTCTACATACCCAACAAGGCACTGGTCTCTGCAATTTCATCATTCGAATTCTTTTAGTTTCTTTATATATGTTAATTGAACATTTTTAGGATTTAGATTAGAAGACTGATTTTGCTATTGCTATCAAGTTTAGTTTCATTTGTTCACTACCATCTGCCATTGTGGACAAATCATTGTGCAAGAAAGATTATCATAAGTTAAGTCTGCCCAATTTAGAAAGGTATACCCGCCTAGGTTTGGCAGCACCTGAAGAGTAGAAGGTTGAGTTCTCTTGACCTTGTCTATTACCTTAAAGCATATCAAGAGATTGGCAACCTCTTGAGGCATCTTTCCTGCGTTTTTGAGAGCTAACAACTCCACTGCCATTGCTTTACCAATTGATTACGAAGGGTGGCCCCCATTTTACACTTTTCATTGGGCTTCTCCAAATAAAATAGAAAGAGAACCATGGAGGCCTTCTATTTTCAGAAGGAACATAGGCCAGGCCCACAAATAAATCATCTGGGTCCCCTTACTACAGATTCCGTCGAGCTTCCCAATAAGGGTGGAATCTATGAGTCACTTTAACATTCATCTCCACTAAGTCATTATCAGGATTATAATCCCATTTTCCACAAATTAATACCAGCCCTAGATGAGCTAAATTTTCCTCTAGCAAACCATGTGTCTGCTTCTTTAACATTATTACCCCATCGAAGGTCAAAGGGAATTTGAAAAAACCCTTCTGCTTCTTTCCTTCGGAAAAGTTGACGTCAAAAATTGCCAGTTTCCAAAAAACCTCAAGGGCCAACACCTTGTCTATGATGTATAACGAGAGCTGGAATGGTTCCTCGGTAAAACCATGCATCCTAATGAAAGTAAAACCCTCCCCAAGGAACCAATTGCCAGGAGGAGTAAAATTATGCATCCACCTAGTTTGCTCAGTGGAAAGTCGATAACCCTCACATCCTTACTAAAATCTTTCAAAATCGGAGCCAAGAAACACTCAGAAAATGCATAGTAATCATAAGTTGCAGAAAGGAGGGGAGTCTACACAGAAATTGACCTTGTTACCCTATTTTCATCAAACATATCCAAACTCATATAGTTTCCAAAGAAGTCAAGGTTCTAGTGTAAAAAAATGTGAGCAAGAAGATAAGAAAACCTGAACTTATGTTGTGTGCTATATTCCTTGAATTGGTCCAACATCTCCTAGGTAATGAATTCCATGAAGTCATACCAAAATAAAGAATATTGTTTTCTCAACTGAAAACCTAGACCCATTTGAAACTCTAGAACATCCTTTTCACTGTCCATGCCGCAAACAAAAGCCATCATAGAGAAGGTTTCCTACAAGTCTGAGTTGAAAGCATTGTGTGCAACCAAAAACTATGGCAGCTTCATTGCATCTCCCCTGGGCCTTTTTGTTTCTTGATTATAAAAGTCCAGAGCAAATTTTCTAGTCCTCCAGAAATCTTCCCCGCCTTCTATAGTGAATGTCTCCATTCTTTTCGCTCTAGAGCTCCTTCCTATAGGGATATATAGCATATTCCTAATAGTGTCCACACTGATCACAACCCTCAGTTTCCAGCCTTCAATGGTGCCAGTATCCGAATTGAAATGTTGAGCACAATCATGCACTAATTTTGGGTAGTGATGCACAAAAGGAACCATATATTATGGAAGACCACAAAACCTCAACTTGTATGCATGGGACTCCTAGTTACTGGTCCTTTTCATCCTATCACAGGCGCCTTCCCTAAGACTCTTATGGTTAGTTCTAAGGAGAGGGTCGTGAATGTTATCCCATTCTTCAACTATCAAGTTTTGGTTCTTGTGATCTTTCTTGTCTACAGCTCGTGTGTGAGGTCACTTTGGCTTCTCTGGTATCCCAGGTGAAGCATAAGAGATGAAATAAAAAATATTGGCCATTGGTACTACTAACATGACATCAAATAAGCGCTTTGACCTTAGGTGGATGATGGCGACGGTGTGCGTGTACGGGCGAGCTAGGGCACTCGTGCCCTAGCTTGCAGTCTGGTTCTTCTCTGTGCGCTGGGACTTTGCATGCTCGCGGGGGGTCTAGGGACCTGGTTTTTATTTTGGCTTGCTGCTGTCTTTGGGGGCTGCATTTTTTATTCTCAGGTGCTACGCTGTGTGCAGCTGCTGCGGGCTCCATTCGGGGTGTATCCTCCTCATTCTATGCACCCTTTAGTATGTGCTTGGTGCGTGCTTGGAGAAGGGCATTTTTTGTTTTTCCTTTGTGTTGCTGTTCCTTGCATTGGTGCGCCCATTCTAGGCTCTTGCTCTGGATCTGGCCTGGTGAGTAGGGGGCGACGGGAGCTCTCATTTTGTTGATTTAAATGGCTGCTCACATGACTTTAGACATGGCGGGTCTTGATTCAGCTCCAGCTGGGGGGGACGCTGGAAATCCTTCTCAACACTCTTCTGGTTCTTGTGGGGTTCGAAATGGTGCCCTTAAACTGCATAAGGTGAATGGATGTTTGGAGCGGACTCTAGAACGACCAGTTTTAGTAGTACAATCAGAATCAGTAGCTGAAGATATCGAATATTATTGCAACCATGTTTTGATTTGTAAGTTTTTGGGGATGAGGGTTTCTCTCGCTTTTCTTGATAATTGGATTCGTAAGACGTGGAATTCGGAAGGTGACTTTGATATTCTAATGGCTGCAAATAACTTTTTTATGGTAGATTTCTCGTGTGTTTCTGATCGAAACAGGGCTTTTGAAGGTGGTCCGTACTTCTATAATCAGGTGGGTCTTTTCATCAAACCATGGCATGCTGGTTTTAACTCGGCAGAGGAATTACCTTCTAGGGTCCCAGTTTGGGTTCGCCTACCTTGGCTACCTCTAGAATGTTGGAGAAGTGATATACTTCAGTCGATTGCATTGTTGCTAGGAAGACCTATTGGTCCTTCTCAACAGACTCTGAATAAGAGAATTTTTTCTTATGCTAGGGTTTGTGTCAAAATTGATTTGAGTAAGCCGTTGCCATATTCTATTGATATGACTGTTGGACCCTGCTCCTGGACTCAACCGTTAGACTACGAGATGCTACCTTTCAGGTGTAGAATATGTCATGAATATGGGCATCTTCAACGGAGGTGTCCTCGTGCTTCAGGTGCTTTTGGTACAAGTAAAGCTTCTTCTCAGCCCTCTTTGAATGCAGACAAGGGTAAAGCTCCCATGCAAGGAGGGGGGGCTGATAAGGAGGGATTTATCCCAGTTAAGCCTCAGAATCATAATCGAGGCCAAAAGAGATCATTTAAAGATAGGCAAGAGGAAGAGACTCTCAACAGGTTTGAGGTTCTTGAAGATTTAGTTCAAGAGGAGGGTTTTCAAGAAGTTCTACGGAGATCAATGAATTCTTTAGATGTGGAGGTGCCTGGAGTTCAGTCTTCTGGGCCTCCAAGTTTGATTCAGTCTGGAGTACAGGGTGCTCAGATAGCTACGGTTGAATCTTCTCCAGACCTTGCTTTGGCTACGTCTGATTTGGTGATGGAGGCATCTGGTGGGCCTACTGTCATTAGTGGGGCTCGCCCTGAGATGCAAGGTGTGCCTGATCTAGGTAAATAGAAGACCCACTCTCCTGGTTTAGGTCTACATCAAAAAAATTTCAAGAAAGGGGCTCTTGAGAAACCTCTTAAGGTGGGTAGGAAGAAGGATCAGGAAAAAGTCAAGCTAGCTGGTGAGACGCTGGTAGAGTCAGGTTCGGTGAAGACTATTGACACTCACTTCTCCCAGCCTCCTCGATGATTGTGCTTTCTTGGAATGTGCGGGGTATGAATAGTATCCCTAAACAAAAGGCTATTCGAGATTTGATTTGGTCTCATTCTCCTGATGTGGTTTTCTTACAGGAAACTAAATTTTCTGTTGATAGCATGTTGGTTGTGGCTTCTAAGGTTTGGGGCCGTGGTCAGTGCCAATGTGTTGGGGCTTCTGGTAATTCTGGTGGGGTGGCTTGTTTGTGGGACCCACGCCGAGTCAATCCTATTTGGTGGTTCTCTTGTAGAGGCTCGATTTCTTGTGTTGCTTCTCATCTTGAGTCAGGGGAGAGAGTCCTCTTCTCGAACTTGTATGCACCGACTGACTTTCAGGGTAAGGTTTTGTTGTGGGAGCATGTGCGATATGTGAGGTCTTTGGATCCATACCTTCCTTGGATTCTTGCTGGGGATCTTAATGCCGTCACATCTTTAGAGGAGAAGAGGGGTGGTAATGTCCGTTTGGATTCTGCTTCGACTCTCCTAAAGGATAATATTGCACTCTTGAACCTGGTTGACATCAAGCCGGGTAATGGGTTATTTACCTGGAGTAATAGAAGATGTGGGGAAGCAGCTATTTCTGAAAGATTGGATAGATTCCTAGTTTCCAGTTTCTGGTTGGGGGACAGGTGGGTGACTAGCTCTGAAATTTTGGATGGTAGGGGTTCTGATCATTGGCCAATCAAACTTTCTGCTGCTTTACCCCGACATGGTACAAACCAGTCTTTTAAGTTTCAGCTTATGTGGCTCAGAGATGATTCTCTTCATGACTTAGTTCCTAGATGGTGGAGCCTTGGGAAGCCGCCACATGGGACTGCTATGTACTCCTTCTCGAAGCAACTCCAGTTTGTGAAGTACAAGTTGAAGCATTGGAACAGGCAGCACTTTGGTAATCTCTTCCAAGAAAAGAAAAATGCTCAGTCTCAATTGGATTCAATTACCCGACAGATTTGAGATCTAGGTTTCACAGAGGAACTTGGATTGCTTGAAGCTGCGGTGGTGAAGGAGGTGGAAGAATGGAACTTAAGGGAGGAGATCTTTTGGAAACAGAAATCTAGAATTGAGTGGCTCCAGGCTGGTGACAGGAACACTTCTTTCTTCCACAACTCTGTGAAGGATAGAAAGCAAGGTAATGTTATCTCCTCTTTAGTGTCAGAGAATGGTGAGATTTTTTCATCGTCTGCTTCTATTTCTGCTGAGGCTATCCGTTTCTTCTCTGCGTTGTTGTCTGAGGACTCCCCTCCTGCGGAGGAGGATGAAGCCTTGATCTTGGGTAGTATACCGAATTTGGTCTCTAGAGAAATAAATGAATCCTTGCTCCGCCCTATCCCTTTATCTGAGCTTGAAGCGGTCATTTTTCAGATGAAAAGAGGAAAGGCCCCAGGGCCAGATGGGTTTCCGGCTGAATTCTTTCAGGAGTTTTGGGAAGTGATTAAATTGGACCTTCTGGCGGTTGTTCAAGAATCTCTATTGAACAAACAAATGTTGAGATCTATGAATGCTACGTTTTTAACCCTCATACCAAAGAAGGAGGGGGCTAATGCTTTGGATAATTTTAGGCCCATTGCTTTGTGTAATGTGGTGTTTAAAATTACTTCAAAGCTAATTGCTGAGCGGTTGAAACCTTGGTTAGGCAGACTTATCTCTGAAGAGCAAGAGGGTTTTGTTGCTGGTAGACAAATTTTAGATGGTGTCATTATTGCTGCCGAGACCATTCATTCTATGGCGAGTTCTAAAGAGAAAGCCATGTTCATCAAGTTGGACATGGCTAAAGCTTATGATCATGTTAAATGGGCCTTCTTGTTCAAGCTTCTGGAAGCTTTTGGTTTTGCTGGGGATTGGATTGAGTGGGTCAAGAGTTGTGTCACTTCTTCTTCCTTCTCAGTGTTGGTTAATGGTGTACCCTCTGAGTTGTTCAAAGCTTCTAGGGGGCTCAGACAAGGAGATCCCTTGTCTCCCTATCTCTTTATTTTGCTTGCGGAAGGCCTAGGGAGGTTTATAAGATCTCGCGTGGAGAGTGGTTTGATACAGGGGTGGATTTGGGGAAATAACATTCCCTCCCAGTCTCATCTGCAGTTTGTGGATGATACTGCTCTCATGGGTCGGACCAAAGTTGAGGAAGCTGCCAGATGGCATAGCACTCTTGACTGTTACTTGGCTGCTTCAGGTCAACGAATCAATGAAGGGAAGTCCTTTATCTATTTCTTTAATACTCCAAAGATTATTCAAAGGAGGATCGCTGGTATACTCCATTTTCAGGTTGGTACTCTCCCTTTTGTTTATCTTGGCATCCCGCTTGCAGTTCATTCGCTTCCTAAATTGTTTTGGAAGGGGATTATGGACAAGTTTCGAAATCTGGTCAGCCATTGGACTTGCAGGTGGCTCTCTTCTGCTGGTAGAGTGACTTTGCTAAAGTCTGTGGTTCAAGCTCTTCCTATATACAGATCTTTTGTTCTCTCGGCACCTTCTAGTTTTATCAAAGATTTTGAAAAATTGTCTAGGCAATTCCTTTGGACTGGAAATCTTCTGCATAGAAAGTGGAGCTTGATTAAATGGGAAGTCATTTGTAGACCAAAGCAGGAAGGCGGGTTGGGGCTTCGTAGGACTGACTTGAATGGGCAAGCTCTTGCTGCGATACTTTATTGGCGGTGGTGTTCTCAGCAAAATTAGTTGTGGGCAAAAATTCTTACCTCAAAGTATCTTGGTGAGGTTGAGAGTGCTGATGTGGCTCGCTTTAGCCTAGAAGGGAAGGGTTCTATGATTTGGTGCACTCTTAAAAGGGGTGCCAAGTTGATCAAGCAGGGGTTGTTTTGGATTTGTAATGAGGGTAAGGAAGCTCTTTTCTGGCATGATTCTTGGGATGGATATCCTCCCATTTTGACTTCTCATCCTCATTTGCAAAATTTGTGTCAGCACTTCACAGATGCTGGTTTGTGCCACGTGGCTGATTTTAAAACCCATCAAACTTTGGGGCAGGCTACCATTTCCAGGTGGAAGGACCCATGGGAATGGCCTCCCGGTGGCTCTGTTGAGGACCGTCAGGAGCTTGCAGGGATTTTGTCTAGACGTACTTGCAGTTCCCTCTCTGGCCGTGATGTGTTGGCTTGGGACTCTGATCCTAAAGGAAGATTCTCTGTTGCTTCAGGGTATGCTGTCCTTGATAAACAGTTGTTTGGGAGTACTGAGATCTCTTGGTGGAAGAAGGTTTGGAATAAGTTTGCTTGGCCTAAATGTAATTTCTTTTCCTGGTTAGTGGTGCAAGGAAAATGTCTTACCTGGGAAAATCTCTGCAAGCGTGGTTTCCAGGGACCTTCTATGTGTGTTATGTGTGCTGGACATGAAGAGTGTATCTCTCATCTTTTCTTTCAGTGCTCCTTTGCGAAAGCCATTTGGCACTTTTGGTGGAACTTGTGGCATATGCCGTGTAGACATGTTTCTTCTTTGAAGGAATTTTGGGAAAGTCAAGGGTCTCCTTCGATTAAGAATTCTTTTCTTTTAATTGCTTGGGTTATTGGCCCTAGTCTAATAATTTGGCATATTTGGTTGGAACGCAATCGAAGGATTTTTTTGGATAAAAAGATGCTGATTGGTCAACTTTGGTTGAGAATTTTGGGGGGTCTTCAGGAAACTTTGATAGCTAAGTGTGATTTGTCTGTTCCTGTGGATCCTGGTGATTTTGGAGTTGTTAGTGCTTTGGGGTTATCCCTAGGGGGGAAAGGAATTACGAGGACTGTTCGCCATGGGCACGGGAGGGAGAAGGTTAGTCGGGCTGGTCACTGGTGTCCCCCTACTCTGGGGGAGTTGAAAATTAATACTGATGGTTCTTCTAGAGGAAATCCTGGGCATGCTGGTGTTGGTGGCATTGGTAGAGATGGCTCAGGAGTGGTGGTGTTTTTCTTCTCTATTTATAGAGGTCAGCATACTAATAACCTCATGGAGGCCACTGCCATTCTCCTGGCTTTGGAATGGGCTTGTGCTCTGGGATGGAGAAGGATTGTTTGTGAATCAGATTCTCAGGTTGTTATTGACCTTATAAATAAGAGGCAGTTTGAGGAAGTGAATTGGCAGTTGGCTATGGTGGTCAAGCAAATTGTTGCTTTGGGCAGTACCTTAGACTCTGTTGTTTTTTGTCATGTCCCTCGGGAGTGGAATAAGGTGGCTGATGGTTTGGCTAGGTGGGCTTCTGAGCAGATGGGGACTTGGAATGTGGCGGATTGGGACAACCTCCCTGAAGATTTGGCTTTGGTTCTTGAAGAGTTGGTTATGGAAGATATGAGGTGCTACTTAGGTGTTTCTTAATTTGGTGTTGTTTGCGGCTTTGTTGGGAGTTTTCTTCTCCTTTGTAATGCTTTTCTGATTCAATAAAATTTTTACCCTCTTTTAAAAAAAAAAAAAAAACATGACATCAAATAAGCTTTGAACCACCTCACTTTGTTCTTCCATTTGAGGATTTTGGGCCATTCTAGGAATCTATAGGCTTTGTGAACACTCCACTTTCCTGCAACTCACTTGGGTTCTTGAACAAATTGTGCACTCAAAGCCCTTCACAATGAACAATGTACTCAAAAAACTGTTCATAGTGTGTGTTCTTCTTCATGCAACACTTAGCCTTTCCTTATTCAATATTTGGAAATAATAGTTGTTTCAAGCAATAAATTCGGCACATATCACCGACTCTTTTGTGCATGCAAAATGAATTCCCACTCCTTTTAAAAAGATAATAGTTCATAATGACAATTAGTCATCATGACCTATAGTACCATCCCTTGGCAAATTGAGCCACAAATTGAAGCCTTATGAGACCATTTTCATGCTTTCCAATTAATAACTTGAAAATAATGATTAAGCAAGAGGGCACAATAATTACACGAAAAGATTTGAGTTCATCCTTTGAGATTGAAAAATCGTTCACAGCGTGACACCTAGCACTTGACCATGTGGATTATTACTTGTGCCTGCCAGCAGTTTAAGCTGGTTAATTACTTCTTCATAACTTGCATGCAACAATTTGTACATAGCAAACACAACTTAGTGATATTTTTGAGTTTGCACCCAGTGGGATTTTCGAGTTTTCTCTCAGTGGGATTTTCGAGTTTTCTCTCAGTGGGATTTTCAATTTTGATCTTTATTATCGTCATGCTTATCGCACACATTGTACTCTGGCTCTTTCTATAAGTATACTTAATGAAATTAGTAGAATGTGCATTTGGTAATTGGGATGAGTTTGCATTTGGTAATTGGGGCTCGAGATAGGCACAATGAATACTCCAATTAGGCTTACTAGAAATAGGTCGTAGGAAAAAAATTTAGGTAAATTTTTTAGCAGATGTTTAAAGCGCATGACCATGAACAAGCATTCACTAGAAATAATTGCAATGAAATGGGTACTGGGGAGGGATTGCATAGAATATGAGGATAAGTATAGAGTAAATATTGACATTTTCTCTCATTTTTTTTCCTCTATGCTTGATATATAGGTGCCCAAGCAGATGATACTGTGACTCACCATGGAAATCTTCCCAAAGTGCTACCTTGGAGGCCTTGGCGAAGTTGTGATGAATGCAGTGTATGGCCTTGGTCTTCCCACAACAAGTGATCTTTGCTGACACATTGAAGAGGATGCAGAGGTGTTGTGGGTACCATTCCTGAGTGGATTTTGCATTATGATGATTGGAGAGAACCACTAGAGAGTTTCTTGTGCTTGCTACTTCCTACTGTCATGCTACAATGTAGTATTGTTCTATGATGTGGAGTGGTACACTAACTTTATAAACTTGGTGTTTTCTCTTCCACTTGCCTTTGCTACTATACTTGTTGCCCCTACTATTGATAATGTGGTCATTCCTGATGCTGCTCCAGTTGAACCTATTATTGCTCCTAGTGGTGATGCTGCCCCAGGCAAAGAATGAACTCTTCTCTCTTCCCTTTTTTGTATATATGTCTTAGAAAGTTTTTAATACATGTGCTAAAAAAATTTCTTAGTATACATATATACTCAAAAATTATGGCCTAAGAGCCATTTTTTATTGCAATATCAAAGTATATATTACCGTATAATGAATATACAACTCTTTTATCAAATTTCTACCTCTTTTTCTTTCTATTCTTCTTGCATTATGGGTTACGTCTCTTATATCTTACTGTATACTGAATATACAACACTTTTAACAATTTTCTATCTCTTTTGAATTGGAACAGGGCATCAAGGCATTTGGTCTCCTGATGTTAAATCCAGAAGTGTGTAATTTTTTCCTCACTCCACAGCCATTGCTTGACCAATTGATTATGAAGGGTGGCCCCCATTTTACACTTGTCACTGGGATTTTCCAAAGGAAAATAGAAAGAGAGCCATGGCGACCTTCTATCATTAGTAGGAGCATAGGCCAGTTCCACAAATAAATCATCCAGGTCCCCTGACTATGGATTCTGTCGAGCTTCCCAGTAAGGTTGGGAGTTGTGAGTCACTTTAACATTCAGCTCTGCTAAGTCATTATCAGGATTATAATCCCATTTTTCACAAATTAATACTAGCCCTAGATGAGCCAGATTTTCCTCTAGCAAACCCTATGTCTGCTTCTTTAACATTATTACCCCACCGAAGGTCAAAGTACATTTGAAAAAACCCTTTTGCTTCTTTCCTCCACAAAAGTTGACGTTGACAATCGCCAATTGTTGAAACACCTCAAGGGCCAACACCTTGTCTGTGATGTATACCGAGAGTTGGAATGGTTCCTCGATAAAACCATGCAGCCTAACAAAAGTAAAATCCTCCCCAAGGAACCAGTCGCCAGGAGGAGTAAAATTTTGCATCCACCCAGTTTGCTTGGCGGAAAGCTGATAACCCTCACCATCCTTACTAAAATATTTCAAAATCAGAGCCAAGAAACACTTGGAAAATGCATAGTAATTGTAACAGGAAAATCAAGATTAAGATTATTAAGCACAATAAATAAACTCAAAATTCTTAATCTAATGATAGAGAACAAAGAAGTGCATGAAAGGAAATAATAAAGAACAATTTCACCATAATCTTCATGCCTCCATTGAATGACCTCCATCATCCTTCTCCATTTTTCTTGAGTATGATAATTTCCCTCAGATTTATAACATGAAACTATAGCCTATGACAATGACAAAGAAAAATATTGAAGATTTTAATTATCTCAACAACACGACAGTATGCAAATTCTAGATGATCAGAATGATAAATGACAATGACATTTATAGAGAGATGGATGGAAAATGGATGGACGAGATTAGAAGATTTTTATTTTGATCAATGGCTATAATTAATCGAGATGAGGCAGGATAAGATCGAAAGTGAAAGAGGAAGAGGAAATTAAATGATTTTTCAACAAAATCAGTTAGTTCGAAGAGGGAAATTGCATTTTCAAATAATGGAAACATTGTCTCATTGCAAGAGAAAAAAGAAAGTTATCTTTTTGATTAAATAGAAATTTAATCCAGAAAGGTGAGAAAAATAAGGCAAGTCATTTAATTAAATAAAAATTTAATTAATTTGTGTTAGAAGAGGCTAAAATGAATAATTAAATAATTTTCATAATTATTTAATTATAGTAGAAAATGATAGATAATTAAATAAATATAGATTTATTTAATTATAAAGGTCGAAGATATTAGTGACGTGATTAAATAAATAATAATTTATTTAATCAATCAAAAGAAAAGATAGAAGGATTAAATGAATTAATTAAATAATTGAGATTATTTAATTAATAGAAGACTTTGCAACATTAGATAATAATTAAATAATTAAGATTATTTAATTATCAAGAATGGTGAAAGGGATTTAATTAATTCATAGGCCTAGTGGTAATATCTAGGTGTCTACATTTTTCCCCTCTTTGATACAATGTAGTTTATCGCGTTGTGTCAAAGAAAAAGATATGCCCCAGTGAACGAAAGAATGAGGAAGGATGACGAGGAGGTAGTGGTATGCCCCCTCGAGAGGACATGTGGGTTCAAAGAACACGAGTGTGCTCTCGAAGTTGATGAGAGGACTGGAAGAGGAAGGACAAGTGGATAGAGAAAAAAGAGTAAAGGATGAGGAAGATGCAGAATAGAAGAAGTATTAGAGTAGAAAAGATGAATGTTAGCATGGAAAAGATGGTTGTTAGTAATGAAGACATGGATGTTAAGATAGTGCTAGTTGAGATAAGTTTTAAATATATTTTTTGCTGTGCCAGACTTTGCATTTAATCATCATTGGGTGGTAAAAATGACTCAAATGGAAAAAAAACACCATGGTATGACATAGACCAAGGTGTACAAAGTCATCCACTTGCAAAAACAGACAGTTATAGACAAGGAATGTCCTAACTCATACTAAGGGCCAAGTTGCCCCAGTCTTTTTGTTGAGACAATCCATAGACAACAAACAAAGAAAAATAAAAAGGTCATGAGACATCATCGCACCTCTAAATCCTTCATGGGACATCCTTGAGGTAGCTAGTAACATGCCCAAGAGACAACAATAAAAATATAAGACAAAATAGCAAAAATATTAGACAAAATGGACAAAAGTTAAGACAAAATAGACCAGGAAGTCAACATCCATTTAATTGTGTTTTCCAATGTTTGTTTGCCAAAGATTGATTGCTTGATAGTTTGATAGTTTATCAGTTGGATGGTTTGACAATTGGATGGTGCTTATTGTCAGGAAGGACACATCCTGAAAAAAGGAAAATGACATTTTGACAAGGTCCAAGTCCAAGAAGGAGACATCTTAGAGAGGACCAGAAAAGTGATGAGATTGACATTTTGACTAATGTTTTGGAAATTTGACTAATTTTGATTGTATGATATGTTGTCTGATTTTGATTGACTGGACTATGGTGTCTGATGGTTCACGATTTAAATGTTTCCATTTGAATGACTGTCTTGTGTCGGTGTGTGACTATGTCTGACTTATTCGACCGATGCAACAATGTTTGACGGGACTAACATAGGGAGCCTCAGAGGTGCATAGACAGATGGCCTTGCCCACATTTAGTCGTAGAGGCAATGTAGTTCGATAATGACAAAGACTGACTGACATGATTGACTCTGTTTTTGGGATTTTGACAATTATCTGGATGTTTTTGTGTTTTGACGTGTTCTGAATTTTTTGGATTTTTAACGTTTTATTATTTTTTTGGATTTTTGACATTTGATGATTTTTTGGATTTTTGATGTTTTATTATTTTTATTTTTTTTTGACATTTTATAATTGTTTTTGGATTTTGACAATATTTCGATGCATGTGAATGATGCCAAGGATAGACATGATTATGTCGCTAGTCAAGTTGAATACCAATTGACAAGTGACGAGGATGTTGTTTGACATTTGGATGGGTTGGACGTGTTGCATTTGGAATGACCTCCTTTTTAGGGCTGAATGAGATGATGGAGTATCCTTAGACCATTTGACAATGGAAAACCAATGTAGGTAACAGACATGAAAGGATGATAGGTGTCCTTGGTAACAGACAGGCAACATGAGACTAGAGGAATTGACATATGATCTTCAAGGACTATGTCGCATAGGGATAATGAGGCTATGAAAGTAATGACATGATATTTCATGAATAGTGTATAGCCAAAGGATATAAACATGTCAAGAGTTCTCCCAAAGCATTATTTATGTTTGTGCCCCAGTTTCTATCAAGATAAAAGTAGGTGGGAAAAGACAAATGGAAATTCCAAGGCTTAGATGGAAATGTCATGGGAAATGAGATGACTTGCCCCCAAGTGTAATGGTTCACATAGATAATTGTCTTTACGCATGACGCATGTTTTTTAGGTTTTCATTATGGTACTTATCGAGAGTGCCTGTTTACCAGGTTTTCATTGTTAGACGAAGGGATTTCTCTTTACTTTTTTCTTGACTTTTTGATTTTTTTGGTGTCCCCTAGACGCCTATTTGCCAGGTTTTCATCAGGGTGACAATTTTTTTCCCATTTCTCAATTTTTTATTTTTTTATTTTTTTTGTATTTTTGATTTTTATATGGACCGGATGTCTTGGATGCTCACTGATTACTCTACAACTATTAATAGTGCCAATGTAGAGACTAGTGCCATGACATGCCAATAATGACCTTTTTCTGAAGTAGTTGCCTTGTCAGGATCATAGCACTTGCATATAACTGATTGATGTCATTGTGATCCTTTCTAATACTAGAGTGGGCCTTATCAGAATACACACATTAGGATAGAGTGCCATGAGAATCCTTATGATAAAGAGTTGTTGCCATGATGTGACGGATTTGTGATGTTAGATTTTTGGACTTTAGGCGATATGTAGGAGTATGACAGATGGTGATAGATGTGGAAGAGTTATCTAGACATTTGGATGAATCACTTTTTATTTTCCAAACTTGGAAGGGTGGCTGAAAGAGTTTGGAATTTTGATTGGGATGGTGTTTGGAACCAACACTCTTATATGCCTTGCTTGATGACCATTTTGAAGGAGGTGGACATTTGTTATATGTGGGAGTCCTCTTTTCTTGTGGCTCCACATTGTGATTGAATTTTTCTTTTGACATATTTTCTTTGCTTGATCCACTTATCTTTGGGATCCATTTAATTTTGTCCACTTGAATTTTTGTTTGATTCAATGGCCTTTGACATTTAATTTTGATTTTTTGATTTGTATGACTTCTTTTTTTGTTGGTTCCAAAGGGAAGGTTTATTCATGAGGGAATGATGGTTTGTGGTGTGGGTGGAGGGAGTGTTGGCAACAACCTTATGACAAGGACTATTTGTGGCTTCTATTTTGACCTTTTTATTTGACGAGGTTGCTCCCAGTATTGAGGAGGTACCACTAACATTGTTTGATTTGCTGACTAAAGAATAGCCAAGACCTTGATGTCTGTAATTTACCTAAAGTTGTATTGGTTCTCGGATGCCTTGCTTGTGTATGCCTAGTCCTCTTCCTTGATATTGCATGCTCTGACAGATTCTGTTTGCGATGGGGTAGTTATTATTTTTAAAGCAATATGCTAACCCATAATTTTCTATGTGGACGCTATTACTTGGAATATTCTTGTCTGCAAGAAAGTTTCCTCTGAAAAATATAATTGATCCTAGTCAATAAGATGTTGTCGCTTCATTGGCATGCTGGATATTTTTAGTATGATTTTGTGACATGTCTGATTCAGATGTTTCTATTGGCGTTTTTAAGTCAATGTTGAAACCTTCTTGATGGTCATTGTCATAGAGTCCAATGAATTCGGCTATAGCTTGATCATTTGCAAATATGTCCATGGTATAAGACTCTTGTTCTTGAGGTAGATCATCTATATTTTACATGGAGGCAAGCATCTCATTTTGGACAGTGTCGATATTTGGAGCTTGGGTAGGGTCTTCATCAAGTGTTTGATCAAGAATGGCGTAAAGGTCGAGGAGTGGATCATTTTGGTCAATGGTAGTGTCTTGGTTAAAGATGGGATTGTCTTGGATGACATGAGTGGAACTGGAATCTTTGTCAAGGATGGGTGTATTTTGGATGCCATTGTTATTTAGGAGGACTTCTTGAAAGGACTTAAAGATGGGGTCATGGGATGGAATACCTTGATCTTGACATGAGGGTGAAGTTGTGATGGCATGCCTTAGGTTTTGATCTTGACATATATCCTCAAGTGTAGGTAATGGGATGTGGATTTGGACAAGGATAAAAATTTCATGACTAGATGTATGTTGGGACGGGGTGACCTGGAAAGGATTAGTGAATATAGGACTAGGATAGGACATGGAGAATTTGAAGGGATTAGTGGATGACATGGAGACTTGGGTTGGATTGATGGATGAAGGACTAGGATAAGACATGGAGACTTGACATGGGTTAGTGGATGCTTGACTAGGATAAGACGTGGGAATTTGGATGAGATTAGTGAATGGAGGACTAGGATAGGACATGGAGGATTGGAAGGGATTAATGGAAATTTGTCTTCCCTTGTCAGTGTTAGAATAAGGGTGATTAATGGACGTTTATTGTGGACTAATGTCATGGATCGTGTTAAGTGACTTTTGGTAGTGAAGGTAGATGGACGGAGGACTAGGACTCATGGATTGTTGGTAGGAAGGGTACGTAGGTGATTGACCATGGGTTGCAGTTGATTTGGATTTGGATTGGAGATAATGTCTTTTGAAGTCTATGGCTAGTTGAGTGTGACCATTATGGATAAACTGGTATTCAATTTGACTAGCAAGCATGTCAAGGTGACTTGAAGACATGATGGTGGATGCCATGAAACTACAACTATGTTTTTGGATATTTGGAATAAAGGATGACAATGCAAAGATAATAATGTTTCCTAAAAGAAATGACTAATGCAAGGTGACAAGGTTGTCTAAAAGGGATGTCAATGCAAGGGTGACAATGAGGACTAGTGTGATAATGCCAAGTTGAAAATGTTGACTAAAGGGAATTTTGAGATGCAAAATGAGGACTAGGATGAAAGGTATGACAATATTTTTGGATTTTTAGGAATAAGATATGCAAAATGATGACTAAAATGCTAATGGTCTAAGGTATGCAAATGCAAAAGGTCAAAGTGATTTTGATGGACTTTGGGAAAAGTTTACTCAACCACTCAAAGCTTGATCTATGTCTCAATTTTGGAGTATCAAAGGACTTGTTTAAAGGACTAAAGGACAATGAAAAAATGACAAGTGAGGTTTCCTAACTAGACTTTTGAGTTGGAAAGGTCTCACAAAAGGACTATGACTAAAGAAGATAATGATGACTAAGTCCAATGGTGCACCCACTTTTGAAGGAAAATATTTTGCTAAGTGAGGTAAGGTTTCCTAATCCAAAATCTGAAAATGAAATGAGGATTCAAGGACTGGTTTATGACTTAAAATGAAGATGATGATGTCTAAGAATGAAACTAAATTTTGCAAGTATGAACCTGTGGGTAAATGTAAACTAATGGATGATGAAAAATTTGAGCAATTTCTAATTTGGTTTTCGATAGGATCCTCTAAAAAAAGATGCTTGATGATAGTTTGGAAAAATTTGAATTCAATTTCTGGTCTATGATAGAGTTTTTGTTTTTTCTAGGAAAATGTGTTGTTTCAGGTCACATATGCATCTCAATATGGCAGATGCGGTTCAGTTTTAGCGAATGCGACTCTACAAAAAGAAAATGGGACTTAGTAAGGCGATTGTGGGTTTTTGGAAATTAAATGTGGTTTGATACAAACAAATGCATCTCCAGGAATGGAAAATGCAATTTAACAAAGCAATTGCGTTGTAGGAAATGTCAAATGCAACACACGAAATCATATGCATTTTAGAAAGAAGAAATGAGCTATGGCAATGCGACTTAGAAATATTCAAATGTGGTTCAGCTAGACACGTGGTTTAGAAAGCAGGAAATGCATTGCAATAGAGTGAATGGGGCATAGAAAGCTTCAAATGCGTTTCAATAGAGCGAATGCGTTGCAAAGTAAGAATGAATACCTAGTTTGTTTTGCAAGTTTGATTGAATTTTGAAGTTGTCTCAAGTTGAAAGTGTGTTTCTAGATTTGTGTAATGATGTTTGTTTGGTTGAATTTTTGAGAAAACACTTGGAAAACACAATATTTTGTCTTTGATCAAGCACAATGAAAACAAGCATAATCCTTGGTTAAGCCAAGACAATATTCTCTAGATTCCATGTGGGTTTCCCCAACCGCACTTATTCTTAGCGTGTGAATCCAAAAGCTTGGCCGCACAAGCTCCCCCTTATAGTGCTCTCACTTCTAAAGCCAACCAAGCTTCCAGCCCCCATAAAACTCCCATGGTAGGCTGATCACCTCTACTAAAAACTGTGAAGATGTGGATGCCTTCACAACAATCGTTGTTGCGCTAGAAAATAGATGGGATTTTGGCTACTACACAAAATTTTTAGTTCGGGACCCCCATTTGAGTGGTCATACATGGGGAAAATATTAAACTTTGTTAAGGAGGAATTCCAACCTAAAGAGGTTATGCTCAATAGGGTTTTGGGGAATTCTACTTTTTCCTTATGACACATCAACACTCGTAATCCTAGGCTTTCCATTAGGATTCACATTTATATACCGGTTGGGGGTAGCTTGGCCAAAGAGCTCCATTGCCGGTCTAATTCACCTTGGGGTGAGTACTTTTTTCCACCAAGCAAGGCCCAAGTCCTAGAGTCAATAAGCGTTTCTCTTGCACCTAGGATCGCACAAGTGCACAAGGGGAGAGGATACTTCGATTATTGAATCAGGGTGACACAAAATTGGAAACACTTGTTCATTTTAGTTACCAAAACTATAGTGTGAAGAAGACACTTAAGACACTTTTTTCTTTTTAAACTTAACTCAATGTGAGACAAGCAATGTTCATTTTAAGCCCATGTCATGAAAATACATGTAAATTTTAGCCTTAATGAGTTTCAATGTAAGATTGTGTTCATTTTAAGCCCATGAGTGTACATGCATGTTCATTTTAAACACATGAAATGTGAATGAAAGTTGTAGTTGTAAATTTTAGGCCCAATGAGTGATTCGTGCAGATTTTTTGTTCATTTTAAGCCCCATGAATGAAATATGCAATTTGTTGTTCATTTTAAGACCAAATGAGTGACATACAAGTTCTGGTTCATTTTAAGCCTATGAATGAAATATGCAATTTGTTGTTGTTGTTGAAAGAAAACAAAATTGATTATACCTAAAGAAATGAAAAGCTCAATTTTTTGTTTCTATAGAAACAATTTTTAGACTCCCTCCAAACTGTGCCACATGCTAAAAACATGAGATTAGTAACTCAAAAGAAAAGTTTAATGACAACAGAAAATTAAAATAGTGATAAATTTCTCAAAACTTAACAAAATTTTAAATCGTTTGAATCCATGGAAAGCTAAAACGCATACCTTAAAAACCCAGAAAGTATTTTTTCAAGATTCTACATGAAAAAATGTTTTGAAAGAGGAAAAAATGGATTTTACAAGGACCCGAAACCACAAAGTTTACATACATAAGATAAGATCGTCAAAGACACCATAAGCAGAAAGGTTGTAAAGACAACAAAAAAAAGACAAAGCCACAGCCACCAAAAGATCTAGCAATGGCCACAGAAAAGACCCAAAAAGACCAAACAAAATGCTAGCAGCAACTAAATTTGGGACTTTAATGTTTTCGTAGTCTCAGCTTCCAAATCATTCATTTCCTAAACCCCCCTCTTTAAGATCTAGACCATATGGGTAGTAGGAGGCGCTTTCCTCTTAAGGTTGGAACGAGTCCTTTTCGATATACCTTGGTCCTTGTTCTTGATTTTATCCTTGTCCTCTTCCAGGTCAACAACCAACGAGCCTTGTTGCGACTTTTCCAACTTTTCAAACATTGTATTGATGATGATGGCATTGTGCCTAGCCATTTTATGGGTTTGTTCCACAACATTTTTCATGTTATTTTTTATTTTGACAATTTCAGCTTCCAGAGTCTTATACTTGTCCTTAGTGTCATCTTCTCCTGTTCCAGTATTGTTCTTTTTCTGTTTTCCTTCTTCATTGCTAAGAGTGGACAACTTCAATTCCAGTTCCTCCAACTTGCTATTTAGAACCCTATTTATGTGATTAAGATCATTAATTTCTTGATAGGCCCATTTCAAAACCCTGAAAATGTCACCAACGCCATTTTTGGCAGAGACAAGAATACCGCCAAACTGAACCCAGTCTAAAATGAGGTTAACATCATCCGGATTGGGGGACCTAGGAAATATGGTACCATCAACTCTAAAAGAGGTAGGAGGGGTAGACACAAAGTTTCTGCTAGCTTTAGGGTTCTTAGTTTTGTCCTCCAGAGAGTCCGCAGAGTAGGAAACCAACTTATTGGTAGGGGAGTCCTTGAGTGTGGGATTCTTTAAGGGGATCGGGCAGTCAGGGTAGGTCTCAGGGTTAGCTTTTGCAAGCTAGAGTTTACTAGGTTGGGTTTTCTTACCAGACAACACAGGGGATGGGTGGGCTTCAACAATTCTCACCTGGTTAGGCTGATTCTCTGAACCACCACTGTCCATTTCATAGTCCTTAGATGTCATGGAGGCAACCGGTTTGGATAAAGCTAACAGGCTTTGATAGTGTTCATATATTAACCTAATAAGACCAGGATGAAGAATAGGGTATCACCTAGGATTTATCTTGTGGTCCTCAATGTTATTGCTCAATGAACAAAATAGATAATGAGGCAGAGAAATCCATACCTTATGTCGGAAGTGGTTAAGGATAGAAAAATGATGACCATAAACTCTGGTAAATCTTCCATCCAGGGTAATATACTCCATTATGACACGAAACACCTTTCTCCATAGCGCCTTGATGGTTTCTATTTCAAAATAGCTGTTAGAAATTTTGACTAGTTTCATTTTCTCCTTTTCCTTCTTAGGGAATTTGAATACCACCTTGTCAGAAAACCTTCTGTCGTGATATAACTTCACATCCTTAGTGGACATTCCACTCACCTCTCCTATAATTTTCTCGTCCAATTTCACCTTTCTCCCAAAGAGGATTATTTCTCCATTGTTCCAGTTCTTCTCAAAATAGTACGTAGCCATAGTATCAGGTCCATGAATTTTTTACAGAAATGGAACTAGACCACCTCTTACAACCTACTTCCAGACCTTGGCATTCCTCATGTGCACCTCATAGCTATTAGGCTCAACTCTTTTCCTATCCCCCCCATTTTTGTTTACACCTTGTTGTAGACTCTACCAGTGATGAGCACCTGTTGCAATTTTACGCAGCCATTCCAATGAACCCACAAAGTGTGCTACTTTTTCTTCCTAGCTAAGTAATATGACACAACCCCATCAAATCTCTTGATTTCAATGTACTTATCCCTTTTCCCTTTAATCATTAAATATATTTTCCTCTTTCCCATGTGTAACATCATAATCTAATAAGACCCTGACTTCAACTCCCAAATCCATAAAATTTGGCCACATGTTCAATCCTTTCTTCTTAACCCCCTCATTCGCAAAGTAATCCACCACGCTGTTAGCTTCCCTATAGATGTGTGAAACTTTAACTTTATCAAACTTTTCTAGAATAGAATTTGCTTCATCAATCCAATTCTTTATCGACCAGGAGGGGGGGTCCTACCTAGGAGATAGTCAATGATGTTTTTAGAGTCCCCTTCAAGCCATAAGTATTTTATATTCAAATTATGAGCTAACTTTAAAACTTGAAAAGCTCCTATAGCCTCCACCACATGGTTAGTTTGATGACCAAGGGAAATGGCCACAGCCTCCATAAAGTTACCATTTGAGTCCCTTAACACACCTCCACTTCTAGCCATCCCCAGATTTCCCTTCGCAGGGCCATCAAAGTTGGCCTTAGACCAACCATTTGGAGGAAAGGTCCAGCACACACCCTCCCTACTTTTCTTAGCTGGCTTGGATGCCATAGAAACATCCATTTTAATATTCCAATCCTTTGCTATCATTAGATCATAGGGAGTACACACCACAACTTCAAGGTTAAGAGATTTTTGGGGAATCACATTGAAGTTTTCCTTTATAAGCCTAATTTTGTTTTCAAAAACATTAGTCTCTGACATCTCCTTATCCCTGAAAAGTCTGTTATTACATTCTTTCCACACCCTCCAAACAACAAAAGGAAAAATAAAAGCCCATAACCTTTGAATGAAGGGATTTTGAGATGGAGCTTTCCATTGTGAAAAGAAATCTTCAATGGACAAGGGAAACACCTAAGAGATATTCTAGAGGGCTAATAATTTTCCCCAAATTATGGAAACAAATGGGCAGTGGAGAAACAAGTGGTTAGCTGACTCCACCTCGCACTTGCAAAGGTAACATTTGTTGGGGATTTGAAATCACTATTTACAAAGATTATCCACCGTAAGCACCTTATTTTGAAGAAGAATCCAAAAGAGGATGTTGAATTTAGGAGTCAAGTGTTTAATCCACGCTTTAGAATAGAAGGGAGGGGGAGCTTGAGAAAGGGACAACAAAGATACAACCAAAGAAACAGAGTAGTTACTTGAAGGGTTGTCCATCCAGACAAGATTATCATCCTGTTGAATCTGTCCCAAACTGACAGCCCTTAAGGAAGATTGAAGCTGAGCCAACTCTTGACTAACCACACACAAATCCACCCAATCTCCTTCATACCAATAATCTCTTACAAGCTCCCCAAAAGTTGTTTTGCATAACTCAGCCCATCTATTGAATCTTTCAATTTTGATGAGGGGCTCCTTAAAAATCCATCTATCCTCCTAGAATTTGGCTTGATTGTCACTTCTAATGTGCCATCCTATCCCTAATTCCAATATTTTTCTATTAGCAATCATATCATTCCAACAAGCTGAACCACGAGGTAGAATAGAAGAATCCAACAACGCTTTGAGGGACACACAATTGGTCATATATTTACTTCTTAAAATATCTCTCCATTCTCCAACAGACAAGAAGGATCTCCATATTTGTTTGGAAAGAAGAGTCTTATTAATCACTCTAATTTTTCTAAGACCTAAACCCCCCAAGTTTTTCAGTCTACAAACCAAATCCCACCTTATAAGAGGCATTCTCTTTCTTTCCTCCACACCAGACTAAAGGAATCTTTTTTGGATCTTTTCAATGGCCTCAACATATTTATTAGGGATTTTGAAAAGGCTTAGAGCATAAACTGGGAGGTTCTGAAGAGAAGCTTTAAGAAGTTGAATTTTTCCAGCTTGGCTCAAAAGAGCTCCTTTCCATCCTACCAACTTCTTTCTGAACCTGTTAACCAATGAACACTAAAAGGAATCCAGAGGTTTAAGACATAGTGGTAATCCAAGATAAGTAGAGGGTAAGGATTCCACTCTGCAACCAAGGATTCTTGCAATATTGACCTATCTATGCTCAGGGGTATTGAAGAAAAAAAGGGAGCTCTTTTGTCTATTGACCATCTACCCAGTCGCCTTCTCATACACGTCCAATTTTTTTTTCAAAGTCTTAGCCTCATTCACCGTAGATCTTCCCATCAACATAGTGTCATAAAAAAACTGTTGGTGAGAAGAAATCAAATTAGTAGATGAAGGACTAAGACCAGCAAGAGACCTATGTTCAATCAAACTTTTAAGATTCCTTCCCAGGCTCTTAGCCATTATTGTGAACATAATAGGAGAGATGGGATCACCTTGTCTTAGGCCTCTTGAATTTTGAAAGAATCTGGAAGGAGATCCATTCACAATAATAGAGGTGGAGTCCGTAGTAACCAATTGATTCACCAACTAAATGACTCTGCTGCTAAAACCAAACACCCTAAGAATTTTAAATAAAAACTATCAATCAACACAATCATAAGCTTTGGATATATCTAGCTTAAGAAAAAACCAAAGGTCCAACTACGAGCTTTTTAACTGCAACAACTTAAATATACGCTATTGGAGCTGGAATTACCGTGGATGCTAGCACCAAACTTTCCCTCCAATGGATCCTCATTAAGGGATTTAGATTGTACTCATTCCAATTACCAGAATTGATGAGCCTAGTATTGTTATTTATTGTCACTACCTCCCCATTTCAGGATTGGGTAATTTGTGCGCCTGCTGCCTTCCTTGGATGTGGTAGCCGTTTCTCAAGCTCCCTCTCTAGAATCAAACCCTAATTCTCCGTCAGCTGCCACCACCATGGTAGGCCTCTATCCTACCATCGAAAGTTGATAGGGCAGAAATTTGAATGAAGCATCATTGACACAAAGGCCGTGTGATCCGTCGAGTTATCATGAATCACTAGATTAGCGGGCGAGCCCACGCTGACCTTTTATCTAATAAATGCATCCCTTCCAAGTGTCAGGATTTGGTGCACATATTAGCTATAGAATTACTATGGTTATCCGAGTAGCAAAGTACCATCAAAGAAACTATAACTGATTTAATGAGCCATCCGCAGTTTCATAGTATGAAATAGTTCATACTTAGACATGCATGGCTTAATCTTATAGGAAAAAGAAAATGTGGGTTTTAAAAGCTAAATTTAAAAAGCAGCAAATACTAAAATGGCCATAACTTTCTCAAATCTTAACAAAATTTTAAATGTTTGAAGGTCTGGAAAGCTAAAAGCAAGACCTACAAAACCCAAATAATAATTTTTTAATATTTTATTCACCCATTTTTCTATGCTCAAAAGATGATGGGATTTTGTACTAATTCTTGGTTGTAACCTGCAAAATAGCAAAAACAAACAAGAAAATAAACGGATTTCTCTACAAAATTGTAAGATTCACATCAAGTTCACCAATGTAATCAGGAAAATCATGATTAAGATTATTAAGCACAATAAATAAACTCAAAATTCCTAGTCTAATGATAGAGAATAAAAAAGTGCATGAAAGGAAATAATAAAGAACAATTTCACCATAATCTTCATGCTTCCATTGAATGACCTTCATCATCCTTCTCCATTTTTCTTGAGTATGATAATTGCCCTTAGATTTATAACATGCAACTATAGCCTATGACAATGACAAAGCAAAATATTGAAGATTTTAATTATCTCAACAGCACAATAGTATACAAATTCTAGATGATTAGAATGATAAATGATGATGACATTTATAGAGAGACAGATGGAAAATGGACGAACGAGATTAGAATATTTTTATTTTGATCAATGGCTGCAATTAATCTAGACAAG
Source organism: Sequoia sempervirens (assembly GCA_007258455.2). Lineage (NCBI taxonomy): Eukaryota > Viridiplantae > Streptophyta > Pinopsida > Cupressales > Cupressaceae > Sequoia > Sequoia sempervirens. The sequence continues at coordinate 714,134,804 of VDFB02058242.1, read as the reverse complement.
GCATAATAAGATCAAAAGTGAAAGAGGAAGAGGAATTTAACTAATTTTTCAACAAAATCAGTTAGTTCGAAGGGGGAAATTGCATTTTGAAATAATGGAAACATTATCTCATTGCAAGAGAAAAAAATGAGTTATCTTTTTGATTAAATAGAAATTTAATTCAGAAAGGTGAGGAAAAAAAGGAAAGTCATTTAATTAAATAAAAATTTAATTAATTTTTGTTAGAAGAGGCTAAAATGAATAATTAAATAATTGTCATAATTAATTAATTATAGTAGAAAATGATAAATAATTAAATAAATATAGATTTATTTAATTATAGAGGTTGAAGATATTAGTGACATGATTAAATAAATAATAATTTATTTAATCAATCAAAAGAAAAAATAGAAGGATAAAATGAATTAATTAAATAATTGAGATTATTTAATTAATAGAAGACTTTGTAACATTAGATAATAATTAAATAATTAAGATTATTTAATTATCAAGAATGATGAAAGGGATTTAATTAATTCATAGGCCTAGTGGTAATTTCTAGGTGTCTACAATAATCATAAGTTGCAGAAAGGAGGGGAGTCCACACAGAAACTGGCCTTCTTACGCCTTTTTCATCAAACATCCAAACTCATACGGTTTCCAAAGAAGTCAAGGTTCTAGTGTAAAAAAATGTGAGCAAGAAGAGAAGAAAACCTGAACTTATGCTATGTGCTATATTCCTTGAATTGGTTTAGCATCTCCTAAATAATGACTTATGCGAAGTCATACCAGAATAAAGAGTGATGTTTTGTCAACTGAGAACCTAGACCCATTTGAAACTCCAGAACGTCCTTTTCATTGTCCATGCTACAAACAAAAGCCATCATAGAGAAGGCATCCTACAAGTATGAGTTGAAAATATTGTGCACAACCAAAAACTATGGTGGCTTCATTGTATCTCCCATGGGCCTTTTTTTTCTTGATTATAAAAGTCCAGAGTGAATTTTCTGGTCCTCCAGAAATATTCCTCGCCTTCTATAGTGAATGTCTCCATTCTTTCTGCTTTGGAGCTTCTTCTGGTAGGGATGCATAGCATATTCCTAATAGCATCCACACTGATCACAACCCTCAGTTTCCAACCTTGAATGGCGCCACTATCTGAGTTGAAATGCTAAGCATACTCGTGTACTAATTTTGGGTAGTGATACACAAAAGGAACCATATATTATGGAAGACCACAAAACTATAGCTTGTATGCTAGGGACTCCTGGTTATTGGTCTTTTTCATCCTCTCGTAGGCACCTTCCCTAAGACTCTTGGGATTGGTTTTAAGGATAGGTTCGTGAATGTTATCCCATTCTTCCGCTATCAGGGTTTGGTTCATGTGAGCTTTCTTGTCTATGACCCACACGTGAGGCCACTTTGGCTTCTCTGGTATCCTAGGTGAAGCATAAGAGATGTCATAAAAAATATTGGCCATTAGCACTACTAACATGACATCAAATAAGCTTTGAACTGCCTCACATTGTGCTTCCATTTGAGGATTCTAGGTCATTATAGGAATTTGTAGACTTTGCAAACACTCCACTTTCCTGCAACTCACTTGGGTTCTTCAACAAAATTTTCACTCAAAGCCCTTCAAAATGAACAACGTACTCAAAAAACTCTTCACAGTGTTGTTCTTCTGCATGCAACACTTAGCCTTTCCTCATTCAGGATTTGGAAACAATAGCTATTTCAAGCAATAAATTCGGCACATACTGCTAGCTCTTTTGTGCATGCAAAATGAATTCCCACTGCTTTCAAAGAGATAATAGTTCATAATGACAATTAGTCATCATGACCTATGGTACCATCCCTTGGGAAATTGAGCCACAGATTGAAGGCTTATGGAACCATTCACATGCTTTTCAATTAATAACTTGAAAATAATGATTAAGAAAGAGGGCACAATAATTACACGAAAATATTTGAGTTCATCCTTGGAGATTGAAAAATAATTCATAACATGACACCTAGGACTTGACTGTGCAGATTATTACTTGTACCTACCACTAATTTAAGTTCAGTAATTACTTCTTCATAACTTGTATGCAACAATTCGTACATAGAAAACACAACTTGGTGAGATTTTCGAGTTTGCATCTGGTGGGATTTTTGAGTTTTCTCTTAGTGGGATTTTTGAGTTTGCTCTTGATTATCATCATGCTTATCTCACACATTGTACTCTGGCTCTTTCTATAAATAGACTTAAGGAAATCAGCAAAATGTGCATTTGGTAATTGGGACAAATTGTCATTTGGTAATTGGGGCTAGAGATAGGCACAATGAACACTCCAATTAGGCTTACTAGCAATAGGTTGTAGGTAGCTTTTGTAGGTGAAATTTCTGGTAGACGTTTAAAGTGCATGACCAATAACAAGCATTCTCTAGAAATAATTGTGATGAAATGGGTACTGGGGATGGATTGCATAGAATATGAGGATAAGTATAGAGTAAATACTGGCATTTTCTCTCATTTCCTTACCTCTATGCTTGATATATAGGTGCCCAAGAAGATGATATTGCGACTCACCATGGAAATCTTCCCAAAGTGCTACCTCGGAGGCCTTGGAAAAGTTGTGACGAATGCAATGTATGGCCTTGGTCTTCCCACAACAAGTGATCTCCACTGACACATTGAAGAGGATGCAGTGGTGCCGTGGGTACCATTCCTGAGCAGATTTTGCATTATGAGGATTGGAGAGCACCGCCAGAGAGTTTCTCATGCTTTCCACTTCTCGTTGCCATGCTACAACGTAGTATTGTTCTATGATGCAGAGTGGTACACTGACTTTAGAAACTTGGTGTTTCCTCCACTTTCCTTTGTTTCCATCCTTGTTGCCCCTTCTAGTGATAATGTGGTTGTTCCTGATCCTGCTCTAGTTGAACCTGTTGCTGCTCCTGATGGTGATGCTACCCCAATCAAAGAATGAACTCTTCTCTCTTCCCTTTTTTGTATATATTTCTTAGAAAGCTTTTAATACATGTGTTCAAAAAGTTGCTTAGTATATATATATACTCAAAAATTATGGCTTGAGAGCCATTTTGAATTGTAATATCAAAGTATATATTACCGTATAATGAATATACAACTCTTTTATCAATTTTCTATCTCTTTTGCTTTCTTCGCTTCTTTCATTATGGGTACCATTTAATAAATACCAAGCCGAACAAAACACAAAGAACATTTACATAATTGCATATTTACACCAGTAAAAATGGTTAATGAAGCTAATTAAACAATTTGAGGTGAATTTCGTTGACTAGAATTCCCAATGCTTCTTTCTACATATTTTCTAATTCAAATGCATTAAGTTGCTTGCATTGAATAATTCAAAAAGTCCTTCCCACAGACTATCAAATTTTCCATGTTGGCTAGGCTTTGCCACTAGTTTAAGCTGGTTAATTACTTCTTCATAACTTGCACACAACAATTTGTACATAGAAAACACAACTTGGTAAGATTTTTGAGTCTTCTCTCAATGGAATTTTCAAGTTTTCTCTTGATTATCATCATGCTTATCGCACACATTGTACTCTGGCTCTTTCTATAAGTATACTTAAGGAAATCAGTAGAATGCGCATTTTGTAATTGGGGCTCGAGATAGGCACAATGAATACTCCAATTAGGATTACTAGAAATAGGTCGTAGGAAACTTTTTTAGGTAAAATTTTTAATAGATGTTTAAAGTGCATGACCATGAACAAGCATTCTCTGGCAATAATTGCAATGAAATGGGTATTGGGGAGGGATTGCATAGAATATGAGGATAAGTATAGAGTAAATACTGACATTTTTTCTCATTTTGTTTCCTCTATGCTTGATATACAGGTGCCCAAGCAGATGATACTGTGACTCACCATGGAAATCTTCCCAAAGTGCTACCTTGGAGGCCTTGGTGAAGTTGTGATGAATGTGGTTTATGACCTTGGTCTTCCCACAACAAGTGATCTCCGCTTACACATTGAAGAGGATGCAGTGGTGCCATGGGTACCATTCTTGAGCGAATTTTGCATTATGATGATTGGAGAGCACCGCTAGAGAGTTTCTCATGCTTGCCACTTCCTGTTGCAATGCTACAATGTAGTACTATTCTATGATGTGGAGTGGTACACTGACTTTAGAAACTTGGTGTTTCCTCCTCCACTTTCCTTTTTTGCCATCCCTATTGCCCCTGATGTTGATAATATGGTTGTTCCTGATGCTGCTCTAGTTGAACCTGCTGCTACTCCTGATGGTGATTCTACCCCAATCAAAGAATGAACTCTTCTCTCTTCCCTTTTTTGTATATATTTCTTAGAAATATTTTAATACATGTGTTCAAAAAGCTACTTAGTATACATATATACTAAAAAAGTATGGCCTGAGAGCCATTTTGTATTGTAATATCAAAGTATATATTACCATATAATGAATATACAACTCTTTTATCAATTTTCTATCTCTTTTTCTTTCTCCGCTTCTTGCATTATGGATTCGTTTAATAAAGACCAAGTCGAACAAAACATAAAGAACATTTACATAATTACATATTTACACCAGTAAAAATGGTTAATGAAGCTAATTAAACAATTTGAGGTGAATTTCGTTGACTAGAATTCCCAATGCTTCTTTCTACATATTTTATAATTCAAATGCATTATGTTGCTTGCATTGAATAATTCAAAAAGGTCCTTCCCACAGACTATCAAATTTTCCATGCTGGCCAGGCTTTGCGGCCCTCTCATTGAATTTTAGCATTAAGTCTTTGAATTTAAGACCCTGGTCAGAAGTTTTTTGTGAAACCACCTCTTAACCACCTATTGGTAGTTAGACATGGCCATCAAGGATTTTTCTCTTTTCTCCTACACCTCCAACAACTCAACCAACCAGACCTCCATGGCTCTGTTCTACTCAACCTCTAGACACTTGAGCAACTATAGTACAAGAATTTATATGGAGACAAGAAATAGTGCTTCCTTCCCATATACCAGCTCATATGGAGAAGTCTTTAAGACTTGCTTGGGAGTTATTTGGTATGCCCAAAGTGTTTCTTTGAGGTTCTGATGCCACCCTCTTTGATGCTCTGACTCGATTCTTTTAATGAGTCAGACTAAATTTTTATTACTCAACTTGGCTAGACCATTTCCCTACGGGTAATAGTTTAAAGATGTCTTTAGGAATATACCATGCTTAAGTGTGAATTGGCATACCTTTGAACCCATGAAGGATTTTGTATTATTAGAGATGATGGTCTTTGGCGGGTCAAACCTTGTTACCTATTCTTTGAGAAAGTTCAAAATCTCTATCTTTGTTGCATTCTCCAAGGGCATGGCCTCAATCCATCTAGTAAAGTAGTTCGTAGCTATGAGGATCCATTTATGTCTAGCATTGGAAGTGGGATTAATCATCTTGATGAAATCCAGTCCCCATTGCGTAAGGGTTCTTCAACCACTATCAGATTCAAAGGCATTGCAGATTTTTTCCTTCTTCTTGTGAAGAATTGGCATTCTTTGCAGGATTTGACCAGAGAGTGTGAATCATTGAACAATGTAGGCTAGAAGTACTTGACACACATAATTTTTATAGCAGTGGTCTTTGCAAAGAAGTGTTTGCTCACAGGACTGTTGTGAAAAATGTCTAGAATTCTTCTCGCTTGCTCTGAGGTGATGCACTGCAGCAGAACACCATTAAAGTTCTTTTTGGAAAGGACTCCTTCAATGAGTGCATATCCACTATTCTACAATCTATAGAATCTTTTCTTCTAAGAAGGGAGGCCCATCAAATATTTCTCATTCTACACGAATCTCATCCTATCCACCAACCAATAGCCTTCAGATTCAAATTTGTTCATCAGAACTAGCTCAGGTTGTCCCTCTATAGCTTCTACTTCTTCATCATGTTCCAAATACTCAGAAAATCCTCTTCCCTACATGGTCTTCATGGGCCTGACCTCAATGTCATATTCCAGGATCTTAGTAATCTAGTTGACCATTTTTTTTGTGATTTCTCCTTCCATAATGTACTCACACATATTGGAATGCATGACATAAACAACCACCTTGTTGCAAGATATGATATGTCAAAACTTCTTGAGCCCCTTAACAATGGTGAAAGCTTTCCTTTCGATAAAGTTATAATTTGTGTCATAATCCTTTAAGGTCTAGGAGTGGAAGGCTATTGGATGTTCTCCCTTTCATTCATCATCCTTTTGGGTCAGAACAATAGCGATATTGGATTTTCTACCGAACACATACCTTATTAAGGCCTTTGATAGGTCTAGGTTTACCAGAATAGGAGTTGAATAAATAGCGTCTTTAGCCTTCTCAAATGCTTCTCTGGCCTCTTTTTTCCATTTGAACAATTGATCCTTCTTGAACATCAAAGTGATAGGTCTAATTAGTCCTACAAATTTAGAAATGAATTTGCTTACAAAATTTACCTTTCCCAAGAAGGACTGAACTCCCTTCTTGTTGAATGGTAGGGGAAGCTCCTTGATTTCCTACACTTGCTTTGGATCAATTGCAATTCCATCTTTAGAGACCATGTGTACCAATAATTTTCCTTGTATAACTCCAAAAACACATCTTTTTGGGTTCAGGAATATCCCAAACTCCTGGCATTTTTTAAAAACCATTTCTATATGATCAAATGATCATCTTTAGACTTAGAGAATACTGTTAGATCATCCAAGTAGATTAAGATAACCTTATTGATCAATTATTTGGAAGAAATATCCATTGCCCGCTGGAAGGTATCTCTCGTATTTGAGAGACCGAAGGGAATTTTTGCATAGGAAAACATCCCCCACTTGGTAGTGAACATTGTTTTGTGTTGGTCCTCCTCTTTTACCCAGATCTAGTTATAACTGGAGAAGTCATCCAGAAAAGAAAAATTTTCTAAGCCAACCACTATTTGCAAGATTGACTCCATGGAGGGCAATGGGTAGTGGTCCTTCAAGGATACTCTGTATAGATCTCAAAAATCAACACATAGGCAAATGTCTCCATTATTTTTTGGTACAGGGACCAAGTTGGACACCCATGTGTTGTGCTTGATTGAGAAAATGATCCAGGAGTGAATTAGCTTTGTCAACTCTTGCACCATCAATGCCTCAATCTTTGGATTCACTGGTCTCTACTTCTGGCAGAGAGGTTTTGCACCTTCTATTAGTTCTATGGTATTCTGGATGACTTTAGGATCATATCCCTTGAGGTCATCATATATGACCAATTCACTACTCCATATTTTTCACAAAAATGGATGAACCTTTCTTTATCATGGTGTAAAACATCCTTTCTGACTTTGAGCTTCCTTCCATCCCCGACCTAAAGATCTGCACTGTCGCTTTTTTCCACTACAAACTTTCTCTTGCCATTCCTTGCATGATCACAATCAAATAGTTTTTTGAGAGTGACCAATCCTTTTGGAAGCTTGTTGGACCTTAGCTGAATAATTTTCCCTTCATAGGCTTCTATGATTTTTAGTTGGAGCTAATCCACAAACTCTCTGAAGTGTTGAATGAATGATGTGATGTGTTCATCACTTTCGAACACTTTCCAGATCTAGTCATTATCTGGGATTATCGATCAAAAAATCACTCACACAGAGTGTATGTTATGAATTAGGCTGAAAATAGGGTCAAATTGAGATCCTATCACTGCCATGCGATCCGTAGCTGCATTTTGCTCTCTGGGAACCACTTGGATATTGAAGGCTTCAAATCTTTCAATCAAGTCCTAGAATATATGTCTATAAGATCTCATGTAGAAATTATTTGCTATGGAAATCCCTCAAACTTGATTGACTATTAGCTCTAAGTCTTCGAACACCATTATTTGTTTAATTCCCATCCACTTTGCAATACTTAGACCTTACACTAGGCCTTCATATTTAGCTTCATTGTTTGAATAGGAAAACTCAAAGCAAAAAGACCTAAGGGTCTTTTCATTGGATCGAGATGTCAAACATATCCCAACTCCTACACCAAATTTGCATCTCACTCCATCAAAATGCAGCATCCGCAACTCTGAGGCTTGACCACCCTCAGATTCCTTCATGACCTTCAGAATCACTTAATCTTCACCATAGATGACATAGGTTCCCAACCCAATGGCATGATAATTTCTGAAAGGGTCAGTGTCTATAAATTTTCTCAAGAGGACCTCTTCTTGATCAGTCCAGTCTCTGGTCACCTTCTCATCCCCTAGTAGCTTAGTACAATAAATTTCATCTTTAGTTATAGAGGTATGAGTAGCCTCAATGTTGATCATGGCTTCATCTGCTACATGTTCTGAATCCAAAGGTTCAGACAATATCTTCATTTTAGCTCCATGCTTGGTCCTAAGGATCAAGTGTGATGAATCCAAGGAAATATATCCACCTATCTTGGAAGTGAACTCCTAGGATAAGCAAAGACCAAACATGGGAGGGACGTCTATGATCATGGTATCTTGTGGAACTATGATACTAGGGAAGGAGAATAGATTCAAGGGGAGGTTCTTAGTGACACCTACAGTTTCAACCTTGTTCCCATCAAGCTACATAACCTCTCTATTTAAAGGTTCATAGCTAAGTCCTAAGGCTTCAACTATCTTCTTGGGCATGCCAATGGTACTAGCACCAGAGTCAATCATAGAATTGTGCAACTTCTTACCCACAATGAGAGTCAAGAAGAAGGGTTTCAGTTTAGGCTTACCTTTTCTTTTAGTAGAAGCTTCCTCTCTATTGTTTGTGAGGACATTGGCTTGAGGTAATAAATCAATGGCCTTTCCCAAGAGTGGTTGCTCTATTGGCTCCTTGCTTGTATCTTCCAGTAGGGATTTCTGCAACAATTACTTTTACTCCGAAATAGCTAGGATATCCCAAATGGATACATTAGTAGAGGATTTATTCAATTATTCCACCACATTGAATGATGACGGATTCAAAGAATTTTGTTCCTTATCCCTTATTATAGCAATCTCCTTTTGTGGCTAAAATTACTATGCAATTGCGGAGGTACTAGGAGGTTGGTCAAGAACACTTTTGGGCTGCAAGATGGCTAGTTCACCCATGAATCTCCTCTTTGAGTGAGTATTATAATCTGATTGAACTTGTGGGGCCTTTGATGTGGACACATCATTTGTGAACACCACCTTTTCTTCTTCCATCCATGAGAAGAGCACATAGTCGGTAGCTATATCCATTTCTTGCTCTAGGGACATTCTTTGCATTTGTGTGGTGAGTACCACATTTTCCATTTGTGGAGAGGCATATACATAACCTTCTGAATCTAATGCTATGCCTTGATTACGCTATTCTGCCACTCTTTGTTGTAGATTACTGCATGGATAATTTTGGGGCATATGTGCTTCATTGTGGGAGAAGAACCAAGGATTGATATCATTAGCGAGATTATTTTTCCCTACTACTAGCTCTCTGTTTGAACTTGGGTGAGCATTCTATAAGAGAGTAGGAACCAACACCATTTGATTACTTGTTTGAGCCTATGGACTCGTGCACGAGCCTCCTTGGAACTAATTTTTCTAGTGGGAAGATCTTCCAACTTGATAATTTTGGTAAGTTGACTTTAGAGGCATGGACTGGTTATGCTTGATGGTAGTTATTTCATTAGAGATGTTCTACAACAACTCCTTGACATCACTCGTCTCATCTTTTGAAGAGCTAGATGTAGAAGCAACATTCTACTGTGTGCTTGGATATGCATACATAGATTAGGGAGGAGTAGGTGCACTGGTAGAAGCTATCTCCTGGGCGGGAATCAACAACTTTGAAAATATAGGCATAGTGGGCTGAGGTGGTAACTTGCTGGCATCAATCAAATTATTCTTTTCCTTAACAATGATGTTATATGCATTTGGAAAGGTGTTCCCACCAAGGGACTGGATCATCACATAAATGTCAATGTTGTGAGACTTCAGATAGAACATGAATGCCAAATCTGCAAGTGGATTAATTGCAGGCTGAATCCTTTACTAAGTCATGTGAAATTGGGCATTAAAGTTGGTCATGGCCTCCTGAGGGGCCTGCTTTATGGTCGCCAATTGTTGAAATAGAAAAGACCGATCTCCATTGTTTGAAAATCACTCATAAAAAGCATCTTTGAGCTGATCCTAGGTACCAATAGTATTGGATCCCAAAGTGCGGTACCAATAAAGTGCATTGCCTTTGAAAGAGGCCACAAGAAATCTCAATGCTACATTTTGATAAGTTATACCATGCACCATACATACGTTTGCCACATCTTGCAGATGTTTGGATGGTGTTTTCGAGCCTTCCCCAATGAATTTTGGTACAACTTTTAAAGAAAATGTTGGGATAGGAGCCCAAATAGTGGGTGGTAATGGTGCTATGAGAGGGCTTTCGACATCCCATGCCACATAATTTTTATTAGCAATTAGCATCATGGCTGGTGGAGGGGTTGGGACATTCACTAGATAGGTTCTTGTTTGTACTATTACCAGCAGTGGCACTAGCAGGCCAGGGTTGTTCATTGTTTGAGATCTATTTACATGCCTATGGCTCATACACCCACTTTAGATTTAGATACATTTAAGCAAGTCCCACCGGGTGTTCCAGAAAAATAATAGTTGATGCATAGAATTACTAGGAAAACAACCTTATGGGAAACTTAGTTAATGGGGGACCAATTGCACTAAACTGAGTGACCTCTAGGTTTTTTAAAGAAGTTGTCTCCTTCTATAATTGGGGGGTTGGAAAGGGAAAAGGAAGCAAATATATAAAATAAATATCTAATATGGGCCAAGATGTAAGTAGGCATGAAAAATCTTCTCTTTTAGTGAGATTTAAGGGCTCGTTCAACAATCTACATGTCTGAAAATAAAAGAAAGCATAGATGAAAAAACCAAGCAGTCTATTAAATAACATAATATAACTTCCATATATATTCATTGAAAAGAAGAGTTCAAGACATGGTGTGAATCAACAAACTTATATTGAAATTATAGAAATTTTGCAACTAAACTACTCAGTACAATAACAACACAACATAATGTCTTGTCAATTAACTAAGAAATAGAGAGGCTGAACAAAATGGCATAGCCTATGAGTCTTGATACAATAATAAAAAACAATACAAAGGCCTTGTGTCTCTCAATAATTTTTTGTATGTTTTTTTTTAACTCATTTTTTGAGAGTTGAAGTAGTATTTATAGATGACCATTCCACCACCTAAGAGCCAACAACAAAAAAAATTCCTAGGCACAAGAAATGATGTCCATTGCAATGATTCCCCAAGGCCATTGCAACAAAAAATATTCCAAAACATAGTATGCAGTCACCTTTGAACAAGATGTGCCCCTCTGCAAATGATGACTGTGGTCCTAGAGTGGGAGCAGTGAAATTCCCATGAAGACATGTGTTGCTTGCCCACATAATTGGTTAGGATACATGGCAGAATGGTGGGGCTTCATATTCTTTCCTTCCTTCCTTGTGATCAAATTCCCCATAGAGACGACACATGGAGAAGTCTTCATTTCAAGTGCTAACTATGGGGTCCACCAAAAGGTGCCCGTGGAATGATGCTATGTGGCACATGAGCGGAGCTCAGAGGAGGAGAAAAGGAGAGAGGGCTCTCAAAGGCCCATGCGGCTGACACATGGTGAATGGGTGGGGCTCGATAGAGAAGCAAGGGAAAAAAACCTTCCAAGGAGCGCATAGTGGATACATGGAGCAAGCAGGTGAAGGAACTTCAAAAGGGGCCTAGAGATATTCAAGCAGATGAGGCATAGGCCAAGGTTGATGCAAAAATAAACCATGACCACCTAGAGGGAGCTTAAGGATTTTAATCCACAGGTACCTAAATCACTTCATCACCCATCTCTTAAGCAAACATGTCCATTGCTTCCTACACCCCCTCCACATCAAAAGCTTCAATGTTCATCATAGTGTGTGCACCCATTATTCATGGTACCCTTCCATTTCACAACAATTCCACCTTCCTCCATCTCCTCATCCTTCACTCACTATCCTACATATCTCCCTCATCACCTTCCTATGGTCCATGCTTTTGGCTAAGCCTCCCCTTCATCTTCCCTACATAATCCATATCATAATCCACTATTTCCCTACATAATCCACATCATAATCCACTATTTCCCTCCATAATCCACATCATAATCCATCATCTACCTACTCCATCTGCCTTTCATGTCATCCCTTACCCACATCTATGAGCATAATGACATTTGGCATGGTCCATGCGATGACATCCATCTCTAGTGGGACTATCACCTTTCATGGAACTAGACACTTGAGTCCCTCTTATCCATATTCCCCTTCTCCTATCCAAAAATAAAAAAAAGTCAAAAAAATAAAAAAAGTAAAAAAAAATCAAAAAAATCAAAAAAAGAAAAAAAAGAAAAAAAGTAAACAGAAATCCCTTCGACGTTCAACGGTGAAAACCTGGTAAACAGGCACCCTGGATAAGTACCATGATAAAAACCTAGCAAACAGATGTCATGTGTAGGTTGATCTTCTATGTCACTTACACTTGTGTGCACGTTGTCTCATCCTATCATATCATTTTTTTATCCTATCATATCCTATCTTACCATCCCCTATCTTATAATCTTTGGCCATCATACCCACATACTTATCATATTGAGTCCGTTCATCCTCTCTTCCTCCTTTTGATCTTGATAAAAATAGGGGGAAAAATGTTGAAACATGCTTTGGATATCTTTTGATATACCTCATCCTTCCAAACAAGCCTATTATTATCCTATTTTCATAAGCTTTTTCATGAAAAATATTAAGTATTGTACCTAGAATGGGGCATGTTATTCCTATGTGACATAGCCTTTGGGATCACATCCTTGCTCTCCTATGATGCATACACCCATTTGATTCACTATGACCTATCATTTTTATCGATACATCTATCATGAGCCTTCTACCTCTTATCCTATCACCCACCCTTTCATCCATCAATCCCATCTATCTCCTTGCACCTAGACTTAGTTTTCCCTTGTCATTGTTATCTAGCACAAAGGATACCCAAATTGTCATCCATTGATATTTCAAAACAATTCAAAAAAATCTTGAAAAAAATACAAAAGAATTGAAAAAAGGTCCTGAAAAAATCCAAAAAAATCAAAACATTTAGAAAATCCAAAAAAATCATATTCTCAAAATCCAAAAATAAAAATATCCCCAAAAATACAAAAAAATGGAAAAAGGTCCTAAAAAAGACAAAAAAAATCAAATAGCCAACAAAAATCCAAGCAATAAAATCAAACCAAATCACTTCTTCCAATCAATTCTTCAAATTAATTCAACGAATCAATTCAACTCCTTTAAACCCATTCTTCTAATCAATCTAATCATTATCAACAAATCAAATCATTTCTTCATCAATCCAATCAATCAAAATCATTCCAAGCAAACCAATTCCTCAATTCAATTCATCAATTTAATCATCCAATCAATCAAGATCTTTCCAAGCAATCAATCTAAATGCAAATCAATCCTTAAAACCATACCGATCAAGTCCATCAAACAAGTCAAATTATCCAATCACATCCTTTGGTCTTGATCCTAATCTTGTTGTAAACCTAATCAATCAATCATCCTTGTGTTGATCTAGGGATATATCGTTCCCCACAATGACAACACTATCATCAACCAATCAATCAATCAATTAATCATTGGTTTACAACTTGACAAGGGCAATACCTTGTTTGTTTTTATATCATTTGTGCATGCTTGCTAGTGTGTGTTATCATTTTTATTTTGCATTTGCATCAAATCTGAATCACTCCCAACTAATATTCATATCTTGTATCTAGACAAGGTTGTATTACACTGGGGCATGAGACACATCATCACCTTCATCCTTATACCTTGGTGCATAATGTCTAGTGCTATATCAAACATATGATTGCTCACTTTATTGTAGCATAGCATGTCCTCTTTCATTCACTTCCTATCTTGTATCATTCATGTTAACCCTCCTTTATCGTCTCTTTCATTTCAAGATAATACCCGTGTTTGTCCAACCTACCTATTGTCTCGAGGGGGAATCATCATCATCATATCTTTCACATCATTATCCCATTTCTTCATATCTTTTTCATCATCATATTCTTCTATCATCCCTTTTATTCATTCATCTTACTCCTCACTTCCTCAAGTGGTTGGGGCATCATTTTTTTTCCTCTATCCATACCTTAGCTTCTTTGAAATGATGTTACTCGACATAAATCTCATAATCTAAAACATCATCTCAAAGAGGGGAAAAATGTAGACACCCAAAAATTTTCATGTCATAACATTACCTAGTCGATACATGACCTTGTAAGACATCTTGTAATATTTTACCCTAGGTCATTACATTATCCCGCTTATCCCATTTATTCCACTTAATCACCTTTCAAATTAATTAAATAAATCTCATTTATTTAATTAATTCCCCTTCACATGTCTCAAAATAATTCAAATTAAATATTTGAATTAATCCCTCACATTACCACATTGCAACTTATGTCACATGACTACAACTCTTCACATGCACAAATAATTTAAATAATTTTATTATTTAAATTATGAGATTCCCACTCACATCCTATTTTTATCCCCATTCATTGTGCGTCATAGGCATCTTTTCCTCCAAAATAAATAGAAGAATTCCACTTATTCCCTCACATCCTAATTTTAGCCTCATTTCATAACCCACTTAATGTGTGTCATAAGCACTAAAATCAAGTTTTAATCCTAGCCATACACATCACACAATTGACTTTTAATCTTATCCCTCAAATCATGTCAGCTCTTGCCTATAAATCAAGTCTTTCACAGGCCATTTGACATAAATCTTCTTCTAGTATCCACACACTGTCAAAATTTCCTCCAATCTTCTCATCTATCTATCTATTTTTCCTCTATCATCACCATCTTATTGTTATGCTGTGAAATTGAGAAATCAACAATCAAACCTTCAAAATCTTGCATTCTCATGCAGGTGGAGAAGAGCAATGGAGATAAATCAAATCTAGCTTGGAGATCGGTTTGCTTTGCTTTCTTGTTTTCATTTCATGCTAGTTTGTGCTCTATTGTGCCTATTAGGGTTTCATTATAATTTACTTATGAATTTTCCCTAATATTTTTACTCTAACTACATTACTAATATTTACCTATATATTTAGTTTGGTAATGTTTCCATTTTATTTGGTTGTCAAATTGTCTATTTCAGGTGATGATGTGTAGTGAAAAATTGGGTGTTTTCTAAGGTAATGAAAAAGTATTTCCATATTTGAATGTGATTAATTTATTTTTTGTGTTTAATTAATTTTGGATAATATGGAAAAATATTCTATATGGGACATTGCAATGTATGGGGGCTTTCCTTAGTCAAACTTTGTATTGGTCTTTCAACCTCCATAAACAACCTTATTTTGATAATTTTTTAAAATAAAATGATAAAATGCTATGTAAATGAAAGTGCTAAATGAAAATAATAAAATATAGCTTGAGTATTGTCCTAAATGTAATCACTATGAGCACTTGTGAATAAAAAATTAAATAGAAAGAGGGGAGGAACAATATTAGAAGAGAAAAGTCACCTCAAAAGCTTGAAGCTATCGAGAAGGACATGACCTGCTACTAAAAATTGTTGTGTGTTTCATACACACACCTTGCTTGGACTGAGGACCCCCTCTTTTTTATTTTCCTTTTTGTTAGGTCAGTTCGCATTTGCTCCATTTTTGAACCCATGCTTCTATACCTAATTGGTGAAAATTCCTTCGAATTGTAAAATCCCACCATGCCTAGCCATTTGCCTAAATTTCATGAAGTTTGGGGATTTTATAGAAAAAAAATTGTGGGTTTCCACTATGTAGAAGTCATGCCTCTTGTTGTCGTTTGCGGGAACATCCTCACAGGTCTCCATTTGCAAGATGTTTTTCACACGACGCCATGGTTAATGACACCTGCACCTCATTTTTTCGTGTGGCCTCTATAGCCCCTGGCACCCACATCGCATTTTTCTGCACACCCAATTTGTGTGCATTTTTCAAAAGGTCTGCATTAAATTCCCACATTAATGGTAGTTGGGATTATAAATAAGATGGTTTCAATGGGTCATTTTCACCTTTGTGCATTTGAATTTGGAGAGCTTATCTATCTATTGCTTGTGTTAGTGGACTTGACTATCAAAGCATCATCTTCTTCCTCCATTTGCACGACAATAGGTATGGGTCTAAATCCCTTTCGCCTTTGTATTTTCTTGAATTCTTCGAGAATCACTTGCAAGGGTTTGTTGTTAAAATTACAATATGGGTTTTCTTAAACATAACCAAATTGAATCCCTTGGCATTGTGTTTGCAATTGCCATTGCACCTAAAACTCAAAGCTCTACTTAATTAACAGTTAGCAAACCTTGGGGCCTTTGGGAATTTTGAAGTGAATGATTAAGTGTGGGAATGTGTGTGGGGAGCTACCATTTGAAACACCATTTCAATGGCACAAGAGATAGCAGCATCTGCTTCCCCTATCCTCGTAGGAAAATCTTGGGACTCTTAGGTTTTTAGAATTAAAATGTTTAACATTAAATTCTTTGTAGAAAACCTATTGTAGGAGGCTACAGGTAGGAGGTCATAGCATTCGAGCCATTTTAATGGAAAAACATTGACAACATTCTGGTCGACAGTTCCCACATCACTGATTTCCACAAGTTAAAGATAAAGCCCCAAAGTGACTAACCCCCAAGTTCTTTGTGGATGTTCCCTTGCGAGACACCTTGGGTGGAAAGCTTTTAGATACACGATGATCTAGACAACAAAACTCAAATGAATTTCCAACCGATGGCTTCTGCCTTTACCATTTCAATGAATATTAAAACTAATATCTCAAAACAACTAAGTGCTTAACTTGTTACCATTGCACCATCTCCTTCCCCACTCCACCGCCATTGCCTATATCATCCCCACCAACTGTGGACATCTCCTTCCACCTCACCTATACTTCTCTGACAATACCCGTGGTCATGGCTGATTCATCCTCCTCGACCACATCTCCCCTATCTTCTTCCTCGCTCCTGCCTCCATTGCTGAATTTCTCCACATTACCACCATTGTTCATGTAGAACCTATTTCATTTCCTAACACCTTCGCTGCTTATTTACAACACAAACCTCAAACCATTTTGACTCCTGAGGCCAAATTCTTCATGGCCCAACTTGTTGCTTCACTACCTATCCCTCCACCTCCTACTAAGCCACCAAAGACAAAGGTGTTGGAAAACGTGCCTCAATCTTACTGGCATGAAACTCCTGTAAGAGAAAATTCGGTGTGACATTCTTACTGTCTGGCTGACTAGTAGTTGGTTAACCTTGTGGAAGGCTCATGTCATCGAGACATTGTTGTTGTCTTGCCAACTGGTGTTATTGCTATGACATTTCTATCTCTCTCCACTCGGGGAGATCTTTGGCCGAAAGGTTTGCTTCGGTATGATGTCTCATCAATAGCAGTAGTCTTATTGATAGAGCTACATATGTTTATCATCAGTATGACATCTCAATGATATGGTATGTCTCGCTGACAATGTTACACTCAGAGTCATCGGGGAGAGGCATAGAGGCTTGGTGAGAACTCTTGGTGACGGATGTAAGTCTCGCCGATGGGTATGGACATCGGTATGACCTCTTGGCGATAGTGTTTCTCTTGCTGATGGATATATTGCTTCAGTGTGACCTCTTGGAAAAAGCGGTAGTCTCTCCAACTATTATGTGTTCGGTATGATGTCTTACCGATATCGGTAGTCTTGCCGATAGCACTACATGTGTTTGTTGTCGGTATGAAGTCTCAGTGACATGGCTAGTCTCACTAAAAATTTTGCTCGATGAATATCGGTATGACATAAAGATCAATGAGACTCTTGGCGATAGAGCTTCATAAGATGTATTTGCATTCCATGAAACCTCTTGCCGAAGGTGATGACTCTGGCTGATATCGATAGTTGGGTCTTGTGGCATCAGGGAGACATGGTTGGTGTCTCACCGACATGCGAATGATGTTGACCATTTTTGGCTGATTGGAAGACTGTCCTACATGGTGTGTCTTTGACCAATCAGAGAAGAAGAATGGGAACCGTTGGAAGTTAGATTGTTGTGGTTGTTCCTGTGAGGAAGATCAACCAGTCATGGGTGACATGGATATACTCAGGAGTTGAAGATGATGTTCGGTTGGATGAAGGATTCCATGAGTGATCAGTGTGAATTTAAATTTGAGAGTGTCTTGTAAATGAGATGTTCTATACAAGGTTTATTTTGAATCTGCTACTATAAATTGACATCAGAGAGTGAAGCCCGTACTCTATATGTAATTTTGTTTACTGTAATACAAAGGGGTTTTTCTTGGTGTGGTGGGTTTTTCTCCCGTAAGGGTTTTCCCATGTAAATCTGGTGTTCATCTGTGCATGTTTATTTATTTGTTTCTGTTATCTCTTTCAAGTGTATCTTAATTGGACTGTAGTTGAAAATTTAAAGTCACCTCTGCATTCTTCCCTGAGGTTTTGACGTTAGGAGAGTTAGTTCTGACCTTAGCTTTCCTTACAAGTGGTATCGAGCCTGGCCATTTGTGTTATCCTTGTGGGTACGTTGGGTTTTTGTGTCAATTTTGTTCAGTGGGAGTCTTGTAGAAGTTTGGTAGAATTGTATTACAGGTTAAGATGGAAAGCATTTTAAAAGATTGAAATTGAGAAATTCAATGGCAACAATTTTGAGTTGTGGAAACTTAAAATGGAAGATCTGTTGGTTGATCGTGATCTTTGGATTGTTGTGTCTAGAGAGAAGCCTATAGGCATGAAGCAAGAGGATTGGGACCTTGTAGATAGAAAATCAAAGGGCGATAAGGCTCTGTTTAGTAGACTCTGTTCTTGAATGTTCATGAAGAAAAGACTGCATCTTCCTTGTGGAAAAAGCAGCTATTTATCGGCAAGTCCTTGGTGAATAAATTGTTCTTGAGGAAGAAGTTGTACACTTTGAGAATGTAGGAGGGAGGATCTGTTGATCATTTGAATGCTTTCAACATGTTGATTGCTCAGTTAGCATCTGTGGGTGTGAAGATTGATGAAGAAGATCGTTGTATGTTGTTATTATGTTCTTTTCCAGATTCTTGGGATCACCTGGTGATGGCTATTGGGAGTACGACATCCACTTTTAAGATGGAAGATGTTGATTCTTTGTTATCAGAAGAGATGAGAAGGAAATCTTATGAGATGGCAAAGGAGGCTCTTGCTGTTAGAGGCAGATCAAAAGAAAAAGGTTAGAAGAAGGACAAGAAATCCAAATCCAAATTAGAAGGGAGATCAAAGTCTCCTGGCAAGAAGTCCAAGGTGAAGTGTTGGAATTGTGGGCAACCTGGTCATGTCCGAAAAGATTGCAAAGAGGAGAAAAAAAGAAGAAGAAGAAGAATTCTTCCGATAATGATGCAGAGTGATGCAAAAGCCTTCATTGCAGCCTTGGCTACACAGGCATCAGATGATGTCTGGCTGATTGATTCTGGAGCATCTTTCCACATGACATCTCATAGAGACTGGTTCACAAAGTATGAATATTACGATGGTGGAAAGGTGTATTTGGCAAGTGATTCATCTTTGGAAATAGTTGGTCGTGGAAGAGTCAGGATTCAATTCCCTGATGGAAAAGTGAAGGGAATCAATGATGTAATGCATATACCAGGTCTGGCTCGAAATTTACTTTTTGTAAGTAAGCTGAATGATATTGGAGTGCAAGTCACGTTCTCTAGAAATGGCTGCAAGATGACTAGATGCTCTATGGTGCTAGCAAGGGGTGCTCGAATTGGTACCTTGTATAAGTTGGATGCACATGCTGTATAATGCAATAGTGTCTCTGTAAAGTCATAGAAAGCTACTCATGGGGGAAAAGAGGAAAAAGTTCCTGATAGTGTAAACTCTATGGAAGTTAAACTTCCAGGAGAAAAACTATGCTCTGGCATCATAGGCTAGGCTACATTGGAGAGAAAGGTTTAAAAACCTTGAAGAATAAAAACCTGGTTGAGGGCTTGATGATTGTAACATTCGAATTCAAATTTTGTGAACATTGTATATATGGTAAACAACACCATGTTTCATTTTATTCTCACAAATCTTCTGGTTTGCTTGATTACATTCATTCTGATGTTTTTGGTCCAGTAAATGTTCCTTCTTTGTCTAAATCAAGGTACTATGTATCGTTCATTGATGATTATTCAAGAAGAGCATTTGTTTATTTTTTGAAAAGTAAATCTGAAGTATTCAGTCAATTTAAGGAATTTAAGAACCTTGTAGAAAATCAGACTAGAAGAAAAATAAAATGTTTAAGGACTAATAATGGCCGTGAGTTTTGTTTTGATGATTTCGAGAGGTATTGTAAAGATCATGGGATTAAAAGACATAAAACTACACCTTACACTCCGCAGCAAAATGGAGTTGCAGAAAGGTTCAATAGGACAGTGATGGAAAGAGAACGAAGTATGTTGAGTAGTGTTGGCTTGGAGGAGAAGTTATGGGTTGAGGCAGTTGCAACATCATGTTACTTGATAAACCGTTCTCCAAATTCTGCTCTTGTTGAGAAAACACTTTTGGAAGCATGGTATGGAAAGAAGCCCTCTCTGAGACACATTCGAGTCTTTAGTTGTGAGGCATATGCACATGTGTCATATGAGAAAAGATCTAAATTGAAAAAAAAGGCTATCAAATGTACTTTTATTGGTTATAGTGCAGGCATAAAAGGATACAAGCTTTAGAATCCTGATACAAAAAAGGTTCTATACAACAGAAGTGTTATCTTTCGTGAGCTAAAGCCTTCTACCTTGGATCTACAGTCAGAGAAAAAATCAAAAAACAAAAGGGATGTAGTTGAAAATCCTCCGACACCAGATAAAGAGGAATTCAAAATTCAAAATGTACCTGAAACTGAGGAGAGCTCAAGTAGTTCTGAAAGTTCTGAAGAAGAACAACAACCTCAACCTCAGCCCATGAGGAGGTTAACTCGTGAAAGAAAGCAACCTGATAGGTATGGGTTTTCTTTGATAGATTCTACTTGTGCCTATGCTTTAATTTCTAGCACTGATGAACCTAGGACTGTGAAAGAGGCATTTGGAATGTCTGATTCAAACTCTTGGTTGGAAGCCATGAATGAAGAAATGGCATCATTAGAAAAGAATGATACTTGGAGTTTGGTACCCTTGCCTAAAGGCAGAAAAGTTGTTGGCTGTAAATGGGTATTTAAAAAGAAAATAGGTCTAGATGGCAGTGTGGAAAATTACAAGCCGAGGTTGGTTGTGAAAGGTTATTCCCAGGTAGAGGGAATTGATTATGGAGAAATTTTTTCTCTAGTAGCTAAGCTGAAATCTATCAGATTCCTTTTGTCACTTGCACCAGCGTATGACTTAGAGGTTGAACAGATGGATGTGAAGACAACATTTCTTTATGGTGACCTTGAAGAAGAGATCTATATGTCCCAACCTGAGCACTTTGTGGAGAAAGGTAAAGAAAAATTGGTTTGCAAGTTGAAGAAATCTCTGTATGGATTAAAGCAGTCTCCTAGAATGTGGTACCAGAAGTTTGATAGTTTTGTTTTGTCATTGGGATTTGTAAGATCAAAATCTAATCATTGTGTGTATTACAAAGCTGAAAGTGATCGAGTTCTTATTATTGCTCTCTATGTTGATGATATGTTGTTCATAGGTGATAGTAAGTTAATGATTTTTGATCTTAAGTCTCAGTTGTCAGCAAAGTTGAAATGAAAGATCTTGGTGCAGCGAGGTATATTCTGGGAATAGAAATAACCAGGGATAGGAATAGTAGAAAACTTTGGCTTAGTCAGAGTAAGTATATTAAGATTGTTCTAGAGAGATTTTGTATGACTGATTGCAAGCAGCTAGTTGTTCCAGTTTTGTAGGGAACGAAGCTATCTATTGAGACTGTCCAAAATCTCCTACTGAGATGGAGGACATGACCAGTGTGCCTTATGCTAGTGTGGTTGGCAGTCTAATGTATGCAATGGTCTGTATAAGGCCATACATTTCCCAAGCAGTGGGAGTACTTAGTCGGTTTATGGCTAATCCTAGCAGAACACATTGGGATGCTATGGAAAGAGTATTCAAATATTTGAAGGGTACTTTAGAATATGCATTGTATTACCATGGAAACTTGGTTGAATCACAGAGAACTCTCAACATTCGAGGCTATGTGGACTTTGATTGGGCAGGGGACATTGATAGCAGAAGGTCCACCAGTAGATATATTTTCATGTTGAAGGGTGGTACAGTGAGTTGGATGAGTAAGCAGTAGGTTGTAGTCGCTTTGTCCACTACAAAGGCAAAATACATGGCAGCAACACATGCCTATAAAGAAGTAATCTGGTTAAAACATTTTTGTTCTAACATTGGTTTTGATGCAGGGAAAATAACAATTTACTGTGACAATTAGAGTGCTATTTGTTTGGCAAAGAATCCTACTTTCCATGCCAGGATGAAACATATAAATGTATAGTATCATTTTGTATGAGATATGGTGGAGGATGGAAAGGTCTCTTTAGAAAAAGTGGATACTCTGGAGAATGTTGCAGATGCATTGACGGAGCCAGTGAGCACAGAAAAGTTTAGGTGGTGTACCAGTTCGATGGGCCTAAGTGCCCATCAATTTCAGTAGTTTTTTTGTGCTCTGGAGGTGTCAATAAGATCTTCGTCAAGTGGGAGATTGTTGGAAAATGTGCCTCAATCTTACTGGCATGAAACTCATGTAAGAGAAAAATCGGTGTGACATTCTTACTATCTGGCCGACTAGCAGTTGTTTAACCTTGTGGAATGCTTATGTGGCTGAGACATTGTTGTTGTCTTGCTGACTGGTGTTATCACTGTAACATTAATTTCTATCTCTCTCCGCTCAGGGAGATCTCTGCCGAAAGGTTTGCTTCTGTATGATGTATCACTGATAGCGATAGTCTTACTGATAGGCTACATATGTTTATCATTGGTATGATGTCTCAGCGATATGGTATGTCTCGCCGATAGTATTACACTCGGAGTCATCAGGGAGAGGCATAGAGGCTCGGTGAGAACTCTTGGCAATAGATGTAAGTCTTGCCGATGGGTATGGACATCGATATGACCTCTTGGCGATAGCGTTTCTCTCGCTGATGGATATATTTCTTCGGTGTGACCTCTTGGTGAAAGCGGTAGTCTCTCTAACTGTTCTGTGTTCGGTATGATGTCTTACCAATATTGGTAGTCTTGATGATAGCACTACATGTGTTTTTTGTCAGTATGAAGTCTCAGCGACATGGCTGGTCTCGCTGACAGTTTTGCTCGATGAATATCGGTATGACATAAAGATCGATGAGACTCTTGGCGATAGGAGAACTCTTGCCAATAGAGCTTCACAAGATGTATTGGCATTTGGTGAAACCTCTTGCCGAAGGTGATGACTCTGGCCAATATCGACAGTTGGGTCTTGTGGCATCGGGGAGACGATTAGTGTCTCACCGACATGTGAATGTTGTTGAACGTTTTTGACCGATTGGAAGACTATCCTACGTGGTGTTTCTTCAACCAATCAGAGAAGCAGAATGGGAACCATTGGAAGTTAGAATGTTGTGGTCATTCCTATGAGGAAGATCAACTAGTCATGGGTGACATGGATATACTCAGGAGTTGAAGATGATGTTCGATTGGATGAAGGATTCCATGAGTGATCAGTGTGAATTTCAATTTGAGAATGTCTTGTAAATGAGATGTTTTGTACAAGGTTGATTTTGAATCTACTACTGTAAATTGACATTAGAGAGTGAAGCTCGTACTCTGTATGTAATTTTGTTTACTGTAATACAAAGGGGTTTTTCTTGGTGTGGTGGGTTTTTCTCCCGTAAGGGTTTTCCCACATAAATCTGGTGTTCATCTATGTATGTTTATTTATCTATTTCTGTTATCTCTTTCAAGTGTATCTTAATTGGACTGTAGTTGAAAATTTAAAGTCACCTCTGCATTCTTCCCTGAGGTTTTGATGTTAGGAGAGTTAGTTCCACACCTTAGCTTTCCTTATAGGAGGAAACTATGTAGATATGTGAAGAAATGGAGAGAAGGAGTGAGGAGCAACTCAAGGAGACAATTGACATAGTTGAAGAGCCCATTGATCCAGATCATGATGATTAATTCAAGGACGTTGACAAGGGACTAAAAATTATTGATCTCAATGAAATTGCTTCAGACGAAGAAGGGCAGAAAATGCCCCAAGATGGAGATTTGAGTGGGCTCAACAACTATTGTGATATTGAAACTTCTGACAAGGAGCCTCATGATGAACAAGATAAAGAGCATGATGACATAGGAGCTAGTCCTGATGAGTGCCACCCTGAAGAAGAAAAGAATGACCTAGAGGTTAATATAATACAAGAAGAAAATGTTGGAAAAGATGATGAACTTCTAGAAGCTAGCCAAGATGAGGGCCAACAAGATGAAGAGATACATCTGGAAGAAGAGAAAAGTAAAGAAAAGGAGAGTACTGGTGAAGGGAAGGCCAAGATTGCTTGGGAAGTTGAGATTAAGCAGCCAGTGCAGGAAGGAAATGTTGAGCATAAAACTGTGGAACCTACCCAAAGGGTAGAATTTGAGGTTGATAAAGGGAAAGCAATAATGCAAGAAGAAGGGCAGGATGAAGGGGAGAACATCAAAGATGCTCCTAGGCATGAAGAGGAAGGGATTTTAAAGGATCAAGAGGATATGAAGAATGAATTCAACAATACATCCCTTGATCAACAAACATAGATCCCCTCATGGCTAGAGAAACAATTAAAGACCAAGGCTCTAGTGCTTTTGGACCCAAAGGATCATTTGGAAGCCATACTAGCTTGAGCTCAAGTCAAGACATGAGAAAAGAAGCCAAAGATCATATCCCATATCACTACCAATGCATCAGGATCCTGCATACTCCAAGTGGCAACCCAAATAGAAAATAAGGATGCGAGGACCCTTCGGGCCAGAGATTATCAGGTAAAAACCATCAATCTAGGCCCCACATAGATAGCATAGAAAATCAATGAATTCCAGGGATCTATCAATAGCATTGTCAACCAAATGGATAAAGATCAGACTACAAAGGAAGAATTGAAAGTGTAGGTGATAGAATTTATGACCTTCATTTAGCAGTGGGCTACTTTCAGAGAAAAAATTCTAGTAGAGTCCCCAGCATCTACCTTGTTATCCAAAGAAGAAATCAACAAGATGGAAAGGATGAGAACTTGGAGCAAGTTCAACTTGGATTAGCTCAAGAAAGTGACCAATGTGGGCACCAAGGCCATCTTTCATGGGGTTGAAATGAATAATTACTTCTTGGTTCTAAAGGAGGAAATTACAAAAGAGGTTGAAGCTAACAAAGATTTTCCTACTTTCTATAATATGACATGCCCCAAGCTGAAATGTATCCTAAAGCTATCTGCAAAGGTCTAGGAGCAAGAGTTAGCTCTACCCAAAGAGGATCACTAGCTACTCGATGCATGGTTGTTCAATTTTGAGTTTAGAAAAGGAGACTTGGAGAGATTAATAGGTGAGCTAGATGTTTTTTTTTCTTGTGTCATCGATAATTTGTTAGAATGTGAAAAAATCCTGGAGTTGCTCACTAGAGCTAAAATTCCAGCTCAGGAGTTGGATTGTGAATTAGTAAAACATGAATTCTAGAAGAAAATGAAGCGAGGAACCAGTGATATTTTGACTATAGATTTAATGAAATTTTCTACACGAGCCTTCACACGATCAGAGCAAATCATTTAGGAAAGGAATACATGTGTAAAATAACATATAGAACTAGTAGAATAATTCATAATGATAGCTTACAATATCAACAACTATGATTTCCTGGAGCAGCCTAAGCTCTTGGCCGTGATAGCGAAATTTGTCCAATATGCTTTAGTGCAAAAGGAGGCTGGAAATGAGATAATAGAAGATAAATATTTATAGTTTCCAACTAAAAGAAAAAAGTAGCTAAAAGACAAAATAAACAACATGACGAAATTGGCTAAAGGACAAAATAGGCTAAAGACAAAACATCTACCAATTTTATATTATGAAATATTGTATTTGTATTGGACAATGTGCAAACTCTAGGCTGTAATAAATCTGGGCCATTCATAGTAAATCAACCTTGGTCATTCATTTGGGTTTTGGAAAACTATAAATAGGGGCATCCTCTCATTTTCAAGAGAGAGAGATGAGTTCTTGTAAAATACATTCTACAACTATATATATATATAAGAAAGCATTGAAAGTTGGTGATTTCTTTGTGTTGCTCTTAATGTGTGCATGATTCAGTTTCCATATGTTATTTCACGTAGTTTATTTATTGTTTAATTATATGTTTAGCTACTTAGTTAGTGAATAACTTTAATGGTGACCATGTGTTATAGTATTTGATGCACTTCTAGCTCATGCTTTTGGTATTCTATTGATGATAGATTACTATTCAAAGATAGTATGATCTCATTTATTTATTGCACTCTAGTTCAACTGTGTATGTGTATGCTTATGTATTCATGTTACAATCTAAAAATCTAAAGTAAACCTTAGAAGATTGCATTGGTTTTGTGACACTGTAGAGTACTCTTGGTTAAGAAAAACTTGGTTTGGGAAGTCTGTCTATTGTAGTACTAACCATTTTTGTTGTTTTTTATAATTTTTAAACTTAGGATAACCCTCTAAACCTTAAATATTTTGATCTTTCTTTTAAATTTGAGTTAAACTTCAAATTCTAGAATCATAACAATGTTAAATTTTAAGATGGCGTCCGCAACGGCTTTGATAAGGAATGGGCACGGGTTGGGGATTTTGAATTCCTTCGGCATTGCAGAGGAAGATGGCATTGAATTTGGTGACAAAGATGATGAAAATCATTTGTGGTTGGTCTACTGGCGATGGCTGGATGTGTTTGATTGGCTTTCTTCCTTGATTTCATGGTTGCTCAAGACGTCTGTTTCTCAAGAGCTTTGTTGGGTTTTTGGTTGGGGCAGCCTGGTGCGTTGTCCACTTCTGAAAGCTATGTGATTTCCTCTTCGTGGGTCTTGGCTTCCTAGACTTGCGCGTTTGGGGATCACCGTGTTGTGTGGTGTTGTCGTTTCCCCTGATTTCTACCTTGCTATGTGGCTGGGGGTGTTTGTCCACCTTCTCTTTACCTCATGGGTTTGTATTGTGGTTAAGTTCTTGCCTTGTCATGTCTTATTTGCTAGGTACGTCTATGTTGTTTTCCTCTACAGGAGCCTTCTCTTTGCTTCGGGTTTCCTCTTTGGTTTCATAGTGTGGTGTGTTGCGGTTATGCCCTAGCTTTTTATCACGCTTTGTGAGCTGCTCTACTTCTTGGGAGTCCTGGAGTTGTTACTTCTTTCTCCCTTGGGTTCCACAATCTCGTTGGTGATTCTGAGATCATGCCTTGATATTTCCTCAGAGCTTTCTGCTTGTAGTGGAGTTTCTAAATAGGCTTCTACCTTGGCCTTGGTTGTTTGGGGTCTTTGGTTCTATTAGGCTTTGCCTAAAGTTTGGGTTATGGAGGATCTTGTTAGACCTATTTCGGTTACTCCATGGATGAGATGGTTCCATGGTTTGGTGTTGCTGTAGGTGTTTGACCTTCTTCAACGGTGGTGCTTAGTGGGAACTTTTGCTTGTCCCTGCCCTGTTTTGTGGTGGAAGTTTTTGCACCTCTAGAAGGCTTCTTGGTTGGTGGGAATGGTTGGTTTGGTGTTTGTTTTTATTTGGGGGAGGAGGATTTTCCCTACTAAGGTGTTGTTTACCTTTTTTTCTTGCTACTGTGGCATAGCTGGGAGAGGCTTTGTTCCCATTGTTGGCTTCTTTTCTCTGTGGTTTGTAGTGGGTTTGTTGTTTATGGGGATTCCCATGGTTTGTTGGTGACCCTTTGAGGTGGATGGTGCTATTTTTGAGGAAAGAGTTGATTGTATTTTGGTGTTGTGGACTCATTATGTGGTTGACCAGGAAGTTGTTGTTGTCCTTCTTTGTGCTCCTTTGGGATGGATTCCTTGGGAGGAGGTGGTTGGTTGTGCTGTTGGAATTCTTTCTTGCTACCATGCTCTACTTTTGTTGTATTCTTTAGAGGTGAATATGGTGGGGCCATCTCCTATTGAGGTGAAAATGGTGGTTGTAGAGATGGTGGGAAGTGCTTCCTTTCTTGGTAGGTCCCTATTGAGGTGGTGTGTGCTTGCTCTAGAGGGAGGTGTCTTTGGTAGTGTTGGTTCCCACTTCTTCCTCTCCTATAGAGGGGAGCCCCATCTATTTGAGAAGGTTTCGAGGTTGGTGCATTTTTTTGAATGTTTCTCTGCAACAACTTGTGTTTATGGAAGTGTTGTTGTGGTTCATCTGTTGTAGGTGGTTTGTGGACTAGCTATTTTTGGTAGTTGTTCGGGCTTACTGGTTTGGGTTACTAGAACGGGTTGGTTTCTATTTGACTCAGGTTTTCCTTATCTAAGAAGGAGGTTTGCTATAGTTCAGTTGCTACAGGTGGTTCATGGCCTAGTTGATCTAGGATGTTCTTTGGGCCCTAGGTCCTATGTTTTGGGTGTTAGTATTTCGGCTATAGGCCTTTGATGTTCCTATGTATTTGACTTAGGACTGCTAGTTGTTCTAAGTGCTATTTTCCCTTGGTGTTTGGTGCGAGGTGGGATGTTTGTTTGTGGTGTTTTAGTGGTGCTTCCGCTAGTTCTGCTTTTATGCTTCTCTTCTCGGTCATTCAAGCTCTTTGTGTAAAGGGTACGACACCCTATAAATGTTTCTTATCTTATCAGAAACAATGTTAAATTTGATGAAGATGAGTTCAAAATACTATTTTAGAATTTTTTGCTACAACATATCCATTTCCAAAATTCTAAAACTTCATTATAGACCCATAACTTCCACACTTTGTGAACCATAAAGGCCCCTTGTGATTACTAGAAAATCACACATCAAATTGAGTTGTTATGCATTGTCATGATCTAACATCCGAGAAACCTTGGGTATTTTCTGATACTTTTTGTAGATTATTACCTTTCAAGAGAGATAGAGGACTTGTGTTCTATCTATGTTGAGGAGTGTAAAAACACCCATCAACAGAAGTGATGCTAGAAGTAGGGGCTTTAGACGAAGCTTGATCGAATCGAGTCATTCTCTCCATAGAGATTTTATAGGGTTACCAAATTCACACCAGATAAGGAGATTTTCAAGAATTAAAGACCCCTACTAGGGATAGAGAGCCAATAAAGGGGAAGCTTCAACATCAATGCCACATATCCAACCTCCATCTCCCTCAATCATACCAACTACTTCTCCATTCATAAGCCACATTCAAACTACCACTTTCCAACTACAAATTTCTACAACTCAACCATTACCACCCCCACCCCCACAAATGGCTTAGTTGGGAAACAATCCCTCACCATTTTCCTTCAATGACTACCATGATATGCCAAAAAATCCAAAAAAAAATTTCTCCAAATTTTATACCAATGATCCCTAAAGGATAGCTGAGGAACACATCAAAATTTTCCAAACTACTCTCAACGACAAGAAGATTGAATATGAGGGTGTTTCTTGCAAACTCTTCCCATATTCATTGGGGGAGGAAGCATTTTATTGGTATATCCATTTGCCTACTAGTTTAGTCACCTTGTGGGACCACATGAAAGACACATTCTTGAAGAAATTTAAAATTCCAGTCAGCCCCATAGACTTGTACCAGTAGTTCATGTCCATCAGAAGGGAAGTAAATGAACAAATCAGTTCCTTCAACAATATATTTCATTGAGATTACACAAGGTTGCAACCACCATATGTGGTTGATGATGCTTCAATGAGAGATGTATACTATTTTGGCATAGATAATCTCACCTTGGCCATAGTCAAATGAATGCACCAACCTCTTGCATGATTGGTAGATGCATATGTAGAAGCATCCAAGGAAATCATGAACTTGGGGCATGATGTAGAGCATCATACCAAACCCCTCAACACCATCTTTTCTTCAAGGGATTTCAATCCCAAACAGAATCAGGAGAAGATCAAATATGTAATCATCAACTTTCCACTTAACTTCATCAAAAACACTTTTCAGTCTTCCAATCTTCACAACTTCAAGGAAACAAGTTAGTGTTCAACAAAACCATATTCTACACCATCAAGTTGATCAAAAGTAAACAAAACTCAAATCAGGACCTTTGAAAATAGTCTTCTCATTCACCATTAGCATCTTTACAAAATTTATCAAGTTCAACAAACTCAGCAAACCACATCATTAGTACACCAATATATCTCATTCTTCAAGGAAACAAAACACTTATGCCAAATCCTTCAACTTATGCATCATCAAGATGTTTGTACCAAACCATAATCAGACTTAAATCACTGAAACAGTCCATACTCTTCTACCAACACCTATTCAAGTAACCACCAACAAATACATTCACCAAGGCAACACATTATACTTACCAAACCTTCAAGTATCTCCATTGTCATTATTGTGAAAACAACCATACCTCTATTCTCAGACTTCAGGACCACTGAGAACTCCATCAACAAGCCTAGAACAGTCCCTTATATCACTACTCTGTCTGATTATCAAGTTTTTGCATATAAACACTACCAAACACATTGAATTCACAAGTCCAAAACCACCATACTATCAAAATCTTCCTTCACAATAATATCCAAACATAGTTACAACTTCAATACCTTTGTGCAAGCAATTTTCATCACAAACTAATCACCATTATCATTACTTTTTGAACAGATCACTGTTTTAGTAGTCATTCATCAAATCACTTTGCAAGTTTCAAAACCCTTAATCGGGTGAATTCCACAACCCAGATGCAAATACCAAGATTAAAATGCATATTTAGAGACTCTTTTATGTCCACATCAACATAACAAAGACCTTCCATAACCTTCCTTAAAGAAATCATTAGTTTCTTACATTGTACGTTGTGAAAAGGCTAGTAAAATAGGCCTTTTTTACAAAGGAAGTCATCTTCACTCTACTTTAAATCACTCAAAACCCAAAAAAAGTCTTAGTAAATGTTACAAAACTCTCGATTTATCCATTTTCAGGGATTAAAAGACCCATTGTCACAACATATTAACAAACCCTTGTTTGTAGTAGAAAATCACCAAAAACAGTGAGGGTTTTATGAAATACATACTTACAAGCCTCGAAGACATCTATCACTACTTCATTCTCATTTTTTTATGTCTAAAAATTCTCAAGAAACCTTTCCCAATCCTGTACCATGAATATATCAGCAAACCCTTGACTGTAGCAAACTCTTTTGCTTGGAAAACCTTGCAAATACCCTGTAACAACAACTCTTCTTCAATGTATTTTTGTTCCCCTACACAAAACAATATAACCAAACCCTAAAAAATCCTAATTCACTCTACTCCACCATTCTACAAAGCCTAATTTGGTGGAGTAGAGGACATTCTCCTATTTGACTCTCAAAACCCCAATTTGAGGGTTACAAACTGAACTTCAGAAAATATGCCCTAACAATTGATAAACTCAATAAATTTCCCTCTAAATACACTCAAATGAGAGCTAATTTTTTTTTTCTTGAATCTACAAAGATCAAGGCTTGAATCTACCGTATAGGTTGTATAAAAGTCAACAAAGCAGAAAGAAACATAGAAAATTATAACAAAGTTCTTTTATTTGATATATTTCTTCAAGAATACAATGGAAATCCTTTTGCTTGAACTTTTCAAGCTTTTTAAAGAAGTTTCCAACTATATTTTTGTCTCCTCAATAGTTACAACTACCTCTTCAACTTCTTTGAATGACCTATTTCTTCAAATCCCTCTTTGTCTTTTGCATATTCTTGTTTTTTCCTCTTTTTACATATTAGGCAATATCACAAGTTTTGTATTTTCTCATCTCTTTGACTACCTTAGACCTATTACATGGCTTTAATATATTCAAATTATTCTTTACATAGCCTTGACATATCATTTTTAGGCTTCAACACACAAATTTGACAAATTAGCCTTTCGAAGGCATTTACAAGATCTAGGTGCTCCCGCACCAAGAGTGTTTTCCTCTTCTTTCTCCACATTGAAAATGCACATGTCATTTTGCCTCCAATTCCCGCACCAAAAAAAAAGATTTGAAAATGACAACTCATACTCACATTGTTTGTACTATCTAAATTGCATTCATACTATTTTGTAAAATTCCATGTTGCAAAACATTGGTTGTTCGAAATATGCAACCCACATAATGTTTTAAAACCCTTTACAAGTAACAACCCAATTAGTTACTCACCCCTCACCTCAATTTGGTATGTTTTGTGATTTCCTTAACAAAATTTTGTGAATTAGATAGTAAGAATGTAATGACATTGGAAAACATTGAGTTTTAAGAAATCTACAACCCACACAGTGTTGTAAAACCCTCTAGATGTAACAACCCAATTGGTAAGTCAGGAAAACTGAGCTGAAAAACCTATGTACATATAGTCATTTAGAAACCCCTCACCTCAACTTGCTTGGTCATCTCCCCCACCTGCAATGCCCCCATGCTCTCCAATGATTCACTTTCAACCTGCAAAATGAGAAAACCCAGAACACAAAGTGTTTTCCAAGAACAATACTTGTTACAATCTAAAACACATGTCTTAATCACATCAATGCCCTTCCCTCCCATAGTGAACGAATAGCTTCTCGCACAAGGAAATTTTTTTTGGCATAATTCAAAGCGATGGGACACCTCCTCGCTTTCCTTGCCATGATGTTTCCTTCCATTTTTTGGTTTCCTCACTTTTATCATCTGTTTGGAAGGTCCCACACCATGTCTACTCTTCATGTTATGTATGTTTCCATGTATGTTGTTATGTATGTTTCAATGTGTTTTTGTATGTACATAGGTGTGTTTTTTAGGAGATTAGTTGATTTTGTAGAGGGTTTTACAACATTGTGTGGGTTGGAGGTTTCATAAATCATGCACTCACCTCCCATGGTGTTTTCCAACTTGCAATTATTCAGAGTTTTAATGGTTGTTTGAAAACACTGGGTGTTTATAAAACATTTCCTTTCATTGCATTCCTACTGCCTAATTAACAAAATATTTTCAAGACATTCCCACCCGTGCTCTCAACCACGTAAGTTTGAATGTACAAAATGAAATAAATGGAAAACTACATTGTGTTTTCCGACCTATAAATTATATTGTGCATTTAGTTTTAAATCATATGATGAAATTGAATTTCATTTTTTTTTGTGTAAGAGCTGCTATAAATTGTGAAGGTGAATGAAATTTAGTACATTCTTACTATCTACAAACTTTAAGGTTTTCATTAGAAGCATGCTATCTATATATACTTTCATGTTGGAAAATAGTATGTGTTATAAAACCTGCAACCCAAATATTGTTCTCAGCTTTGAGAGTGTCTTTGTGATTGGATAATGTAGATGTCTTATTTTTAATAAGTTGTTTATAAAATTTGTCTACATTTTCACATAGGACTCTCATGTCTCCATCCAACTAATTCTCTTTTCTGCATTGACATCCTATTTTTCCTTCTTTTCATGTTATGTATTTTTTTGTGTACATTTTTATTCATTTTTGTATGTACATAGGTGTTTTTTTGTCGATAGATTAGCTGCTATTTTTTGGTCAATAAAGGTGATCGGCAAGGCTTTTGTTGACTTGTTAACCTTTGTTCTTACAATGATCTATATTTTTTCATTCGTCTGTACAAGTAATGGCTTGGTTTACAATATCATTGAACAATGGTTACAATACCGATATGTCATTTAGATGTTCATTGAGAGACACAAGATATAAGCAAAATTCTGATAGTGGTACGTGGTATCCTTCTTATCTGTCTTCTATGCCATTATTGATTATTGCAAGTTATGTCCTCTTTCATATGTTAGGAGAGATGAGTTATTTATATATCCAAATGAATGTTTAGTGCTTCACAGTTCCTATAGAATGGCATATATAATTGGTAATATACACTACTAGTGTTAGCAATAGGTTAAATTGGAAATTAAATTCCCATTGTATAGTTTAATATGTTTGTTTATTGTTTGTGGAAGCTATAATTTTTCACTCACCACAACATATAAATTGTATGTTGGTGAAATTTGGAATAAAAAGAATTCTTTGTAGCATCAAATGTCTTTAATTTTCCAATTTAATATACCGCTAATTCTTGTATTCTTTCTAGGTGGTTGATATATTTGAGGAATTTTTTTTGAAGAAAACAAGGGTGGGTGGATTGAGAAGGATGCTTTAGGAGATGTGAAGCTTATCCACTAAATACAGGTGATTCTAGCTATCATAGCTTGAATTTCAAGTGTATTGGTTAGTTAAACTTCCAAAATTTATTCTACTTTAAGAAGTTATGATATTTTTATAGATGAGATGCTTACTATGGAAAATGCAAAGAATTTCCAGTTGAATTTTTTTATTCTATATAAATAGAAACAACTATGCATTTGATATGAAAACCCTACATGCAAACAAAACATTTTATTTTGCTATCAATGAAAACCCTTTTTCTTTAACCAATAGTTATTCAATGCTTTTCAGAAAACCCATTTAACTGTTGTTCAATGCTTCACAAAAACCCATTTAACAGTCGTGCTTCATAGTTCCTACATAATGGAAAAGTGGCATATACAATGGCAGATATACATACCTGTTGGCTAGCCACCACACTTGTCAAATGTGTTTCTCTCATTTTCCTCCATTGCATTGCTTACGCTCCCCACCAAACTACAAAATGATATGTCACAAATGGTGACTTTTAGCTCTTCGAACGCAACAAAAATGTAGACAAACGCACTTATGTACATATAAAAATGAAATTTTTTTACTCTGGTTTGGCCGTCTACAACTCCATTTTGTCACCTGCGTGTCCCTACCCACCCAACAAACCACAAAATGAAAATGTGGAAAATGGAGATGTTTAGGTGTGCTTTGTCTAGATTTTTGACTTTCCTACTAAGGTTGCACATCCTTTTCTGGCGATAGACACGGGACATGCGACAAAGCATCTGTCAAGTCTTTCCATTGGTACCTTTTGTCTAGTGCATGGGATGGGGGGTTAGATATCATGTTACATACATTGGTGTTTTTTGTCTACGAGTTAGCTTCTCCCATTAAGACATGTGTTTTAATATGTAAGAAGTACTATTATTGGAAAACACTCTATGTTGTGGGTTTTCTCATTCTACATTTTGAAATTGAAAGGTTGGAGAGTAGGTGGGGGAGATGAAAAACCAATGGAATTTAGGTGAGGGGTTTGTAACCAATTGGGTTGTCACTTGTAAAGGGTTTTAAAACATTATGTGGGTTGCAGATTTCAAAAAACTAGTGTTTTGCAACCTGGAATTTTACACAATAGTATGAATATTTGTCTTGAAAATATTTTTTTATTTAGACCATAGGAATGCAATGAAAGGCACCATTTTTAAACACCCAGTGTCTTCCAACAACCATTAAAACTCTATATAATTGTAGGTTGGAAAACAAAGTGGGATGTGAGTGCATGATTTATGAAACGTTCAACCCACACAATGTTGTAAAACCCTGTATGGACGCAACTAATCTCCTGACAAAAAACACCTATGTACATACAAAAATGCATTAAAACATACATAACATGAGGAGATGGCATAGTGTAGTGCCCGCCAAGACGGATGATAAAAGTGATGAAACCGACAGACGGGATGAAATTTCACGGCGAGGAAAGCAAGGAGGTGTCCTGTTGCATCATATTATGCCAGCATTTTTTTTTCTTTTTGTGAGAAGCTATATGTTCACTACGGGAGAGAAGAGTGTTGTTGTGATTAAGACATATGTTTACATTGTAACAAGTACTATTCTTGGAAAACACTTTGTGTTCTGGGTTTTCTCATTCTGCAGGGAGTTGCAAGTCAGGGATATGTAAGACTATCCAAATTCACCTAAGGGGTGAGTAACCAATTGGTTTGTTACTTGTAAAGGGTTTGAAAATAGTATTTGGGTTGTAGGTTTCATAACACCCAATGTTTTTGAACCTACAATTACACATAGACAATATGAATGTAATGAAAATGTTTTGGTTACTTACACAATGAGAACCTAATTGGTTGGTGACACCTTAGTTGATTTTGGATACTTTTATGTATCCCCCATTGGAAATTATATTGATAGTATGAATGTATTCATCAACCCTTACTTTTAGCAAACATTCTATTTCAATATTGTCGTAGGTTTGGAACGGAAAATGCACACAATAGTTGCATGATGGAAAACACATAGGGTTGTGACTCAATTCTGAATTCTTGTTTAATGAGCACTTTCTATTATTTGGATTGTAACAAAAAAATGTTTTGAAGTTCACTTTCATATTTTATAACCCTTACTTTTAACAAACATTCCATTTCAATATCCGTTCATATGTTTGGAACACAAAATGCACATAACAATTGCAGGATGGAAAACAAACAAAGTTGTGACTCACTTCTTAATTCTTGTTCAATGACCATTTTCTGTTATGCAGACTGTAACAATAATCTTTTGGCTGTGTTTATAATGTGCATTCTATTTATGTTAATATGAAATATACTAGTAGGAAATGCCACCTGAAGTCTTATTGTTTATGGTAGCTTGCTTATAAATGAAAGAAAAAGGTTGACATTTAAATCGTTTGAGGTTGACTATTTTTCTCATCATGGATACTTTCAAATGAATAATCGTATTAAATTCTATTTGTAATAGTAAAAATGGAATTTCACTATCTTTATCTAATTGCAAGAAAAAAATGCTCACATTATTTGCAGTGTTGGAAAACACACTGTCCCCTGTCTGTTATTTGCTTGTCAAAAGTTTTTGTTTCCTACACACCAAGAATGTAAGGAAGTCCACCTTAAAATTTTGTTTCTTATGATTGAAAAACTATATGCTTGCTTACAACAAATGGTGCAATAAATTTTGGAACTTTAAATGTCCCATAACACTTGCAAATTTTTTACATATTACAGGCAACCACTGATTCGTACTTGGAAAGGGAAAGTGGAAGAAAGCGGGAGAAAGGGTAATTTTGAAATATGCTTTTTAATGTGTATTTTGATATTTTGAATGAGTTGGTTGCAGTATTTGAATTTGATGTGACATTTACATTCCTGGCATTAGAGGGAAAGGATCGAAAAGGAAGTGGTGGGCGTGAGCAAGTTAGTGCCCATTTGGGATAGGAAAATGTCCCTCGATAGGGAAACAAGAAGAAAGGGTGCTTGGGGAGGAGATCATTTTCCTAGGAAGAAATCTTTGAGAAATAGGAAACTCTCACTCTCTTGCACTTTCCATTTTAAAGTACACATTCGTGGTTGCATGTAAAATGTGTCATTGTAGTTGCTTTTTGCTTAGATTTTAGAGTGTCTTTGTGATTTCATTTATATTATGAATATGCTGATTTTGATAGCATATTGGAAAACACACTGTCCCTGGTTCTTTTAGAGGAAGAAAGTGGAAGAAAGGGTAATTTTGAAATCTGCTTTTGAACATGTATTTTCATAACTTGAATGAATTTGTTGCATGCTTTTGAATTTTATGTGACGTTAACATTCTTCATGTTAGAGGTCAAGGATGAAAAAGGAAGTGGTGGGTCTAAAGAAACGTCCCTAATAAGATCAAGGCCCAATTTTATTGATTCTTGACACTATCCTTCTCAATAAATGTCACAAATAAGATCCAAGCCTGATTTTATTGATTCTTGACACTAGCCTACTCAATTTCTCAATTTCCTTCAATTTCTGTCAAAGAAGTGAGAAAATTGGGCCTAGATTATTTGTGGCGTTTCATGGCCTATCTAATTTTTCCTTTTCCTTCTCATTTATTTTCAATAGTATTTCTCCTCCACAAGTACATATACATTATTTGATTATATACGTATAAATGTGTTATGAAAGTTGTCTACATTTTTAGATAAGACTTTCATCTCTCTCACTACTGATTCTCTTTCTCTGTGCTTAGATTTGATGTTTCCTTTTCCTTATATCCATACGTTAATTATTGAATGTAGTCATTTATATTCATGGGCTTCTTATAGGATAAAGGTGTTGAACGTGAAATGATCGAAGTAGAGGCTTCCCCGAACTCTCCTACAAGTGGAATGACCCCACCATCAATTCCAAGGACCCAAAGAAGCCTATAAGATTTTATCTGACCATCTCCTCAATTGCACATAAAAGGCATTGTAGGAGAGGATGAGAGAGGCTAGCAATATTCATTTTCCATTCGGTCTTTGATCATGTAATTATTGAAAAATTATGGTGGAATTACATTATCTTTGATCATGTAATTATTGAACAATTATGGCGTGGAATTATATTATCTCTGATAATGTAATTATTGATAATTATTGTGTGGAATTATAGTACTTTGGTATGTTTGAAGACTACGGTATTCTGCCAATAGTGGCATGGTGCGACTGTTAAGTTGTATTGTTAATCTTTCCATCAAGGCTCCAATCCATTTGGGGTGTAGTTTTTGACAATTTATATTGGGGATGAGGTCCCCCATTTGTGACCTCACCAGTTCATATCTTCGGATCAAAAGTGTTTACCCTTCTTAATTAAAAAAATATAAGACTATGTTCTTGCATATTTCATGACACTTTTTGTTTCCATTTAAAATTTCATTATAAACAATGTCAAATGCCATCAAATAATGGTAGGCAATGCCCACCTAAAGTATTTTTATTTATGTCAAACTTACTTACAAATGTAAGAACATGCAATGAGAACTTTTTGTTATGCAGACTGTAATGAAACAATGTATTGAAGTTGAACTTCATATTTTTTAACAACCCTTACTTTCAACAAACGTTCCATTTTAATATCTGTTCATATGTTTGGAACTCAAAATGCACATAATAGTTGCAGAATGGAAAACACACTGGGTTGTGTCTCACTTCTCAATTCTTGTTCAATGAGCACTTTTTGTTATGCATATTGTAACAAAACAATGTTTCAAACTTCACCTTCATATTTTATAACTACCCTTACTTTCAGCAAAACACTCCATTTCAATATTTGTTGATATGTTTCAAACAAAAAATGCACATAATAGTTGTAGGATGGAAAACACACAAGGTTATAACTCTCTTCTAAATTCTTGTTCAATGACCACTTTTTGTTATGCACACTGTAACAAAACAATGTTTTGAACTTCTCCTTCATATTTTATAACAACCCTTACTTTCAGTGAACATTCCATTTCAATATCATTGTACGTTTTGTGAACAGAAAATGCAGAAAAAAGTTAGAGGAAATGGAAAACACAGAAGGTTGTGACTCACTTCTCAATTCTTGTTAAACAATGTATTGAAGTTCATAACAACCCTTACTTCAAGAAAATATTCCATTTCAGTATATGTTCATATGTTTGGAACATAAAATGCATATAATAGTTGTAGGATGGAAAATGCACAGGGTTGTGACTTTGTCAATTCTTTTTCAATGAGAACTTTCTTTTATGTAGACCGTAACAAAACAATGTTTTGAAGTTCACTTTCATATTTTATAACAACCCTTACTTTCAGAAAACATTCCATTTCAATATATGTTCATATCTTTTGAACACAAAATGCACATAATAGTTGCAAGATGGAAAACACATAGGGTTTTGAATCACTTCTGAATTCTTGTTCAATGACCACTTTTTGTTATGCACACTGTAACAAAACAATGTTTTGAACTTCACCTTCATATTTTATAACAACCCTTACTTTTAGAAAAACACTCCATTTCAATATTTGTTCATATGTTTGGAACACAAAATGCATATAATAGTTGTGTGATGGAAAACACATTGGGTTGTGACTCACTTCTCATTTCTTGTTCAATGAGTGATTTCGTTTATGCAAACCATAACAAAAACAATGTTTTGAACTTCACCTTCATATTTTATAACAACCCTTACTTTCAAAAAACATTCCATTTCAATATCTATTCATATGTTTCGAACACAAAATGCACATAATAGTTGCAGGATGGAAAACACATAGGGTTGTGACTCACTTATGAATTCTTGTTCAATGACCACTTTCTATTATGCACACTGTAACAAAACAATGTTTTGAACTTCACCTTCATATTTTATAACAACCCTTACTTTTAGAAAAACACTCCATTTCAATATTTGTTCATATGTTTGGAATACAAAATGCATATAATAGTTGCATGATGGAAAACACATTGGGTTGTGACTCACTTCTCATTTCGTGTTCAATGCTTGCACTTTCTTTTATGCAAACCATAACAAAAAAAATGTTTTGAACTTCACCTTCATATTTTATAACAACCCAAGTTACTTTTAGAAAACATTCCATTTCAATATCTATTCATATGTTTCAAACACAAAATGCACATAATAGTTACAGGATGGAAAACACACAGGGTTGTGACTCACTTCTGAATTCTTGTTCACTGACCACTTTTTGTTATGCACACTGTAACAATAGAATGTTTTGAACTTCACCTTCATATTTTATAACAACCCTTACATTCAAAAAAACACTCCATTTCAATATATGTTTATATGTTTCGAACAAAAAATGCACATAATAGTTGCATGATGTAAAATACACTGGGTTGTGACTCACTTCTCAATTCTTGTTCAATGAGTGCTTTCTTTTATGCAAGCCATAACAAAACAATTTTTTGAAGTTCATCTTCATATTTTATAACATCCCTTACTTTCAACAAGCATTCAATTTCAATATCTATTCATATGTGTCGAATACAAAATGCACATAATAGTTGCAGGATGGAAAACACATAGGGTTGTGACTCACTTTTGAATTCTTGTTGAATGAGCACTTTCTATGATGCACATTGTAACAAAACAATGTTTTGAACTTCACCTTCATATTTTATAACAACCCTTACTTTCAAAAAAACACTCTATTTCAATATTTTTCATAAGTTTTGAACACAAAATGCACATAATGGTTGCATGATGGAAAACACATTGGGTTGTGACTCACTTCTCAATTCTTGTTCAATGAGTGCTTTCTTTTATGCAGAACATAACATAATTTTTTTTTGAAGTTCACCTTCATATTTTATAATAACCCTTAATTTTAAAAAACATTCCATTTCAATATCTGTTCATATGTTTCAAACACAAAATGCACATAATAGTTGTAGGATGGAAAACACATAGGGTTATGACTCACTTCTAATTTTTTGTTCAATGACCAATTTTTGTTATGCACACTGTAACAAAACAATGTTTTGAAGTTCAAAATAGTTGAACTTACCTATAATGGTCTTGAAAATGTAGAAAATAGTTGTAGGAAATGTTCACCTTACCTATAATGGTCCAACAAAGCATTTTGATAGGTCAAAATTCAAAGGTGTTGTTGCACAACTTATAAAAGTTTGATTTGCCACATCAATAGTTGCATTGGAGGTTGGTGGAGGAGGGAATTTGTGTAATGTGGTATTCAATATGGAAAAGACAAGAAAAATCCCACTTCAAATAGGACATCTACATACAAGAGTAATGATTATCCCTTTAAACAAAATCCAAGCCCATGCAATTCACCTCCTCGCCAGTCACTTCGACCAATAGGAAGACCACTTGGCTGAAAAATGTCCCCTTTGTAGTATCTAAATTACTGCAAACTCATGCACTACAAAATACAAATTGCATAGCTAGTTCAATTTCATCTTCATATGCAACAAGAGATAGTGGTAGCCTTGCATTTCCATTGCTCAGCAATTTGGCCGGTGATTGTTGAGTTGTCAAGGAAATGGTATGGGCTTGGATTTTGTTTAAAGGGATAATCATTACTCCTATTTGAAGTGGGAGCTTTCCTATATTTTTTGTATCCACTACTATATTACACAAATTCCCTCCTCCACCAACCTCCAATGTAGCTATTGTTGTGGCATCTTAAAATTTTATTAGTTGTGCAACAACACCTTTGACTTTTTACCTATTAATTGTGCAACAACACCTTTGAATTTTGACCTTTATCAGTTGTGCAACAACACCTTTGACTTTTGACCTATCATTTGTGCAACAACACCTTCCATTGTTGTCTTTGTTTTATCAAATTCATGTCTTTTAAATTGAAGCTCTCTCCGAACAACATTAAGCTCTCTTCTTTTCACCTTGACAACTTCTTGTGTTTTAATT
The DNA here is from genome assembly GCA_007258455.2 of Sequoia sempervirens. Classification (NCBI taxonomy): domain Eukaryota; kingdom Viridiplantae; phylum Streptophyta; class Pinopsida; order Cupressales; family Cupressaceae; genus Sequoia; species Sequoia sempervirens. The sequence continues at coordinate 714,092,623 of VDFB02058242.1, read as the reverse complement.
CCTTTTCTAAGTGGTTAATTTTAGTCTTCAGTTATTTTTCTCCACTTTGAGCATTTCCAACTATTATTTTTGCAGTGTCATTATGATTAGTGTATGCAGATGTTTCTTTTTGCAAGCTCATTAGGGAACTTGTCTTCCTTTTCGGATAAGAAATTCATGCCTCCACCCAACTAATTCTCTTTTTCTGCACTCAGATCTATTATTTCCTTTTCCTTATCATTCATTTCCAATTGTATTTGTTCCATGAAATTGCTAACTTCAAGAATGATTTCCTTCATTTTTTCAACTCCACTTATAGCATCATCTATCTCTTTCTTTTCTTGCACAAATTCATATGCAATAGAAAACCTTTCGAGTTGCATTGCCATTTTCCCCTTGCACATACTGCACATGCTCCTTCCTCCACTTCTCATGAGAAGGAAAAAAGTATTCATTCAATACATTATCTATCTTGTTCACTTTGGTCTACTTCTTTCCAAGTTTTTTTAGAGTAGATTCCTTTTTTCATTACACACTTTCCAATACGTCCTCAATTTTTTATTACTATCATGTCATACAATTCTCATAACAATTTTTTTTAGATTATGTCAGATTTCTTACAAGCAAAGGGATAGAGTTTTAAATGTCCATATTCAAATGCAGTAATCAATAGTAATAAAGTAATGAGAGTAATAAAAAATATAGTAATAAACACTAATAAAGAGTAATACAAAATATATTTCATTGTACATTAGTATTTCAAAATAGTAGATATGGTTATACAACTGTGAGTGGGTTGCTATTTTTACAACACCCTATGTTTTATAATCTATAGTTTTACAAAATAGTATTCATGTATTAAATAGTAATAAATAGTAATAAAGAGTGATAAAAAATACAGTAAGAAACACAAATAAAGAGCAATACAAAATATCATTCATTCAACTGTAGTGTTTCAAAAGAGTAATACAAAATAAAATTTGAAGTTTCCATTTTTCATTTAATAAGTCTTTGGAGATCCTAATTAGATTCACTCTTTACATTTTATGTCTTTACATTTGTGCCCTCATTGGAACGGTAGGGGCATCCTATGCCAAGCCACTAAATAACCTTTTCATAATTTGTTGGAACTGGCACAGGGTGGTTAAACAATGTGCAGAGGGCATGATACATCTCTTGTATGTCCTCTTTGATGTGTGGCTCAACAACATGACCATGCAATCACATTGCTTGGTAAAAAAAATGATCACCCTAATGTTGTATGTTGCTGCTAAATGTTGTTTGTACACACCTCATATCCGAGGATGATTGAAGCAACGAACGTGAGAAGATGCCACCAAAGAGGTAGACATTGCGATCAACATCATATATTTCGAATGCTTTCTCAAGCTATACGTGATTTACCACATGTATCCACACATATTTTGCACATAGAATCTGAACCAGAGGATAGTTTGTGAGCAGGTCCATGGAGTTTGACAGGAACCCGCATGCTACATCAACCTCTGAATAGGGGAGTGTAGGTTTGGTGGTCTCTAAAAATCTACCGATCTTATGAATCACATCCTTCATTGTATGGAAATTGAATTTGAAAGCAAAATGAAACATCTCCATACTGAATGGACTACCATTGTGTTCCTAATTGTCGTAGGGAACCTACCTGATGTGAATCTTTGAGTTCAAAATTTTTAGCTGTACTGTCAAAAAAAGGAAAAGAGTCGGTAACAAAGAGCATTGCAGGCATCTATAAAAAACTATTATTTACTTGCAACTACTAATTCATCCACTATTTGAAAAAATAAATAAATATTGTAATACATTTATGAAAATAAAAGGTCTTAGTTACATGAATACTATTTTGTAAAACTATAGATTGGAAAACACAGGGTGTTATGAAAATTGCAACCCATTGACTATTGTAAAACTAGATGTAAGTGCAAAAAAAGAGAATTAGTTGGGTTGAGACATGAAAGTCTTATCTGAAACATATGAATTATGTAATCATAAATACACTTGTTGGAAATAACTTGTTAAAAGAAACATATGAATTATTTAATCATAAAAACACTTGTTGCAAATAACTTTTTAAAAGAAACATATGAATTATTTAATAATAAAAACACTTGTTGCAAATAACTTGTTAAAAGAAACATATGGATTATGCAATCATGAATACACTCTCAAAGTTGGGAAAAAAGTAGTTGCAAATGTACATGAAAGTATTCAATACATTCAAAATTCTATCCATTTGCATGCAAAAAATCTGACAAAATCTGAAAAATATTTGTTATGATAATTGTATGACATGCTAGTAATAAAAAAATATGAGGACATACTGGAAAGTGTGTAATGAAAAAAATGAATCTACTCTAAAAACACTTGGGAAGAAATAGACCAAAGTGAACAAGATAGATAATGTATTGACTGAAGAGGTTGTTCTTGCTCATGCGAAGTGGAGGAAAGAGCATGTGCAGTATGTGTAAGGGGCAAATGGAAATGCAAAAGTGGATTAACTTGAAATGTTTTCTATTGCATATGAATTTGTGCAAGCAAAGAAAGAGAGAGATGATGCTATAAGTGGAGTTGAACAAATGAAGGCAAGCATTCTTGAAGTTAGCAATTCCATGGAACAAATATAATTGGAAATGGATGATAAAGAAAAGGAAATAATAGATCTAAGTACGGAAAAAGAGAATCAGTTGGGTGGAGGCATGCAATTCTTATCCAAAAAAGGCAGAAAAATTCCCTAATGAGCTTGCAAAAAGAAACATCTTCATACTCTAATCATAAATACACTGCAAAAACAATAGTTGGAAATGCTCAAAGTGGAGGAGAACAACCGAACACTAAAATTAACCACTTAGAAAAGGAATTACAACACAAGAAGAAGTTGTCATGGTGAAAAGAAGAGGAACTTAATGTTGTTTGGAGAGAGCTACAATCTAATAGATAGGAATTTGATAAAGCAAAGACATCAATAGAAGGTGTTGTTGCACAACTGATAGGTCAAAATCAAAGGTGTTGTTACACAACTGGTAAAGGTCAAAATTCAAAGGTGTTGTTGCACAATTGATAGGTCAAAAGTCAAAGGTGTTGATGCACAATTGATAAAAGTTTAAGATTCCACAACAATAGCTGCATTGGAGGTTGGTGGAGGAGGGAATTTGAGTAATGTGATAGTGGATACAGAATAGACATGAAAGCTCCCACTTCAAATAGGAAATTTGCATATAGGAGTAAAGATTATCCCTTTAAACAAAATCCAAGCCCATACCATTTCCTTGACAAATCAACAATGACTAGCCAAATTGCCGAGCAATTAAAATGCAAGGTTGTCACTATCTCTTGTTGCATATGAAGATGAAATTGAACCAGCTATGAAATTTATATTTCATAGTGCATGAGTTTGTAGCAATTCAGATGCTGCAAAGGGGAAGTTTTTTAGCCAAGTGGTCTTCCTATTGGTCGAAGTGACTGGCAAGGAGCTGAATTATATGGGCTTGGATTTTTTTAAAGGGATAATCATTACTCCTATATGCAGATGTCCTATTTGAAGTGGGAACTTTCTTGTTTGTAACAAGCGAGGAGGAAAAAAGGGTACAAATCTGCAAGCTCAAAGCATTAACAATAGGTGAACATCACAATACATGTGTTCCTCAACTTGTTGCACATAAAAAGGAAATGCAAGATTCATAAAAGCATCTACTGACATCCCACACTATGTTTTCCAACCTGCAATTATTCAGTGCATTTTGATTTACCATCCTATCATGATTTTGAAACCCAAATTTTAGTCCACCGAAGAGTTGTTATAATTTTTTTAGGTGGCTTTCATTAAATTATTAATGTCTAAAAAACACAATAGTTTCATTAGAACCATACTGTCTCCATATAATTGCAAGTTGGAAAAAATTGCATGATATACAACCTACAACCCATTGTGTTTTCTAGCCTACAATATGAAGGTGGAATTAAATACATTGTTATAGTGCACAGAACATAAAGTGGTCATTACAGAAATCCATTTCTTAATCAAGCGAGAAAAACCATAAACCTACCATTGAAACTTATACCCAACTCATGTCACCATCCATGTCATCCTTTTCCTCCATTGACAAGGGAAACCAAAATTTATTACATGTTGAACCAACAATTATCCATCCTATTTCACCAAAGGAACACCAAAAGTCACCCTATAAGGAATATAATACCCAATGCAAAATTCTATTTCACAAAATGGTAGTCGTAGTCTTCTAGTTCCACCCACTTTCACCTCATCCATCCCATGTTTATCTAGCTCATCCATTTCATGTTTTTTCACCTTCATAGCACCTATATAAAGTCAACCATGTCACACACTTGACCTCATTGATCAAAAGCATGACATCATAGATCCCCCTTTATGTGAAGATCAAAATATTCCTCTCATGATCCTAGTCCATCTCATCATTCCATTCCATGTCATGATGCCATACCATCTCATGATTGAAGTATGTCAACTCCATACCATAATCGTAGTGTATATATTTATTAAAAAAAGATTTTCATCCATTCAATAAGTCAATACCCCCAAGGTATAAGCATTTCCCTCACATCACATGATAATCCTAAACTTTCACAAGATCCCATTCATGAACCACAAACATATAAGCTTGGTTCATCCACCTTTATAAAAGTTGGGTTTCTCATACAATACCACACACCTTCATGAGTTCCATTTACCTGCACACCCTAATATTAAAACACATCTAAAATCTTATGGCCTTGGCTTCATACCTGCTTCTTAAGACGTTGGTAGGTCTTTCAAACACAAGAGGCCTCCCTTTAGATCAATACATCCACCTCCTCCATCATCTTCACCATCTATTGTTGGACCATATCCATGAACCTTTCCATCCATCATGGGCCCATATGTTCCAAATTCATATCCTTATGTTCCCTTTCAAGAACAAAAAAGGCACATACCCTTGAATTCATTCCAACACCTTCCACTTCAAAACCCTCTCATTTCATAAAATCCCTCTATGGCCTATCCAAGCAATTGGGATACCAAACAAGAAATGCATAAATCGAAGAATCCACAAAAACCTAAATATCATCATGTCTCACTAAAAATACATGCAAAATTAAAGAAAAATATGCTCCAAATAAAAAGAAAAATAATTCCAAGAAAATGGAAGGTTCCTATTAAGAAAAAATGAAAAGGCTATAAAGAAAAATGAAAAGTGAAAACAACGTGGGTTCCAAAGAAAGCAAAAAAATCCATGCATTCAAATAAAAAATCAAAATTGGTATCCCTACTTGCTAATCTGAAAGACCCCATTATTCCACCATCATCCATTCCTCCATTATTCATCCTCCAAATCCATTTTCTATCCTTATATTCCCAACTCTATTCTCCCAACCCACTCTCAATCCTTCAAATTTCACCACCCTTCAAGGTGTGTGCCAATGTTTTTATTTCCCACATTTCCTCATAATGACTCCATTCCATACTTCCATCCAAGCTTCATCCCTCATTCCATAGCTTTAATCTAATCCTTTGCATGAATCCTTAACCCCCTTCTACCTACCCCTATCCATTCCATTATCTTTACCAATTTTCCTACCAACGTCTTTAAGTGGGAACACATTAGCCATGGTCTATATATAAGAAACATTTAGTCAATGGGGTACTATCTTCTGCAAAGAGATAGTTGATTCCTCCATTCATATCCATGCACCTTCACCAGCTTTCGTTTCCATGGCCATACATATCCATTCATATCCACTAGCTTTCACATCCATACACTCACCCTTGTGTGTACACTTGGGGGCAAGACTTTTCCATTCGTACAATACATTATTGATTATCCTATTTCCACTTAGCCATCATATTCCTTCATTTGTATTCCAAGCTATCCACTTTATCCATTCACCTTCCTTTGATCTTGCATAAAGTATTGGGGAAAAATAGCAAGAACAAGAATCTAATGCATGCTTTATACCATGTGTGTCTTCCATCCTCCATATCACTTGTCATCCATTTCATGTTTCCTTTCATGTCCATTTATCTTCCATATCCATGTCATGCCGTTATAACTTGTCATACCTCTTACCATGGGGGCATGTTATTACTTTGACATGCCATCTTTGGAGTCCTCCCTAGGTCCTCTATTTCTCCTTTGTATATCATTATCTTTTTATATCTTTTATTTTCTTGTCACATCTTGAGGAAGTTCAAGGATCTATACACCTTGTTGTACACAAAGGAGAGTGAGGAATGGGGTATGAGTCTTTCTTATTTTTTTGTATTGAGTCAATCCATCCTATGATGATTACAAAAAGCATAACTAATAACAAAGGGGGATTCGTTCTAGTCTATGATGAAACAAATGGTCACTTCATAACCTTTCCATTCCATTTATTTCCATATCCAACCTTCCATATCCTTTCCTCCCATATCGAATACATTTCATAAGCCATTTATATGCTTTCCTTGCATCACATCAATGCATTGCATTCCTTTCTTCTTTGGTTCCACCTAGGTCATTCATATTTCTAAATCTTGCATATCATTTTCTATCTACAACTAAAAAATGACCACTTTACACCCTTTCCATTCCATTCATTTTCATATCCAACCTTTGATATCCTTTCCTCCCATATCGAATACTTTTCATTAGCCATTTATATACTTTTATTGCATCTATCAATGTTTCAAATTCCTTTCTTCATTGCACCCACCTAGGTCATTCATATTTCTAAATCTCACATATCATTATCTATCTATAGCTCAAACATACCTTCATCTATCATAATAGGATTGACACCATACCATATGAAGAACAATATAAATGAAATATCAAGGTTATGCAATCAAAGACTGAGGGAAAAAACAATATCATGAGTCCATGTTCAATGTGAGTTTGTTTCATTTCATGCATGCATTATCTTCTAGCTCTTAGAGACAATTGAGGCTTACAATTGGTGTTTACAGATCTCAAGTGATAACATGTTCATATAGAAGTCTAAAATATGTATCTTCTTGCTTGAAAAGTGTTACGAAAGTGTTCTTAGTTGTTGTGAGTGACTAATGTATGAGTTACAATGTTGTGTTCTACTTGTATACTTCAAACATACCACATGCCTTATGTATACTTCAACATTTTTTAGACATGTCTACGTTGATGTTGTTTTCCATTGATGTTAAAGGTAAATGGAGTTGGTAATGCAAAAGATGTTTGATGCCAACTACATGCAAAGTGAGTTGCTTCATTGTGTTCTCATGGATTGGTTTCAAAGAGATTATTCATACATTTGGTGATCTAAAGCCAAAGTGGTTGTTGATATTCATATCAAATTCCTTATTGTTCACTCATTACTTGTTCACATGGTGTTGGTGAAAAATATATTGATAGTTGTTGCAAAAGTTTGATAGATTTGTTTCATGAAAAAGTCAGAGGTATTGAACAAGTACTCATTACACATTCAGCATTCACATTTTATTCTTTATGGTTAATACATTTTGATGTTGTGACTCTAAGGTATTCAGTGGATAGGTTTTTGGCATAAAGACATGATTGGTGTTTGTTGATGATATCTTCATGCTTCTACAAGGATCTAAACCCATGTCAAAAGCATAATATTTTGCATCAAAGGTATATGGTTAGAATGAAAGGTTATAGATCAATTACATGTTTTGAAGCTCATTGAGTTTGTTTGAAGTTGGTTTACATCCTTTCATTGCTTACAAGTTTGTTCTTAAACCCTATATGAGGTTCATTATGCAAAGTTTATAACAAGTTTACTCTTGTTTGCAAAGGTTCATTATGCTTGAGTGTAATTAAACTACCTTTTAAGGGGTACCTGATTGAGTTCATGTGATTGGATTTTTGGGTTGTCATTAATAGGTTTACTATGTTCAATATTTTACTATTATGCTTTGATAGATTTTTTGCAAGAATGTGTAGCTTGTTCAAAAGCACATGTTTTAGGCTTTTATCCATAGCAACAAGGAACTCAACTGTTTGATTAAATGCTTTGGTAGACATGTATGAAAAATGTGGTAGCATAGACAAGGAAGTGAACTGTTTCATAAAATGCCTCAAAGAAATCTAGTCTCATGGTGATGGAATTCCATGACAATCCATATAGCAGAAAGGTAGCAATATGGATTGTCATGGCATTCCATCACCACATGACCACATTTATTTTAGGAATTTTATCAAACACTTCACTGCCTTTTCTATGTTGTTGCTTACTATTATGCTTTGATACATTTTTTGTAAGCATGTGTAGCTTGTTCAAAAGAGCCTATTTTAGGCTTTCAACCATAGCAGAAAGGAAGTGAACTATTTGATAGAATGCTTTGGTAGACATCTATGAAAAATGTGGTAGCATAGTGAACTGTTTGGTATAATTCCTCAAAGAAATTTGGTCTCGTGGTGAAAGAATGCCATTACAATCCATATTGTAGTAGCTGCAATATGGGTTGTTACAATATGGATTTTCATGGCATTCCTTCACCATGATACCACATTTCTTTGAGGCATTATATCAAATTGTTCACTATGCTACCACATTTTTCATAGATGTCTACCAAAGCATTCTATCAAATAGTTCATTGCCTTGCTGTTATGGCTGAAAGCCTAAAACAGGTTCTTTTGAACAAGCTTCGCATGCTCGCAAAAAATCTGTCAAAGCATAATAGTAAATATGGATTTTCATGGCTTCCAACACCATGTCTAAATAGTAAATATGGATTGTTGAAAAAATGTATCAAATCATAATTGTGAATATGTATTTTCATTGCATTCCAACACCATGGTCTTGGAATGTGATGACAAACCATAGAAAATCAACAGAAATAGTTTATTGCCTAGTCTATGGCTTGTCATGGCATTCCAATCACCATGGTGTTGCAATGCCATGACAATCCTTATTTACTATTATGTTTTGATAGTAAACACCCAATGTTTTCCAACAAGAAGATACATGTACAATATGATTGCAAGTTGGAAAACATAGTGTGAGGTGAGTATATGTCTGCCAAAACATAGTGGCAACCCATAGATAAACAATCATACATAGAAACAATTCATTTCCTAGTCTATGGCTTGTCATGACATTCCAATCACCATGGTATCGCAATTCCATGATAATCCATATTTACTATTATGCTTTGATAGTAAACACCTGATGTTTTCCAACAAGTATATACATGCACAATATGATTGCAAGTTGGAAAACATAGTGTGAGGTGAGTATATGTCTACCAAAACACAGTGGCAACCCATAGATAAGAAATCATACACATAAATTATTTATTTCCTTGTATATGGCTTTTCATGGCATTCCAATCACCATGGTGTTGCGATGCCATGAAAATCCATATTTACTATTATTCTTTGGTAGTAAACACTTGATGTTTTCCAACAATCACATACATGCACAATATGATTGCAAGTTGGAAAACATAGTGTGAGGTGAGTATATGTCTACTAAAATATAGTGGAAACCCATAGATAAGCAATCATATGCAGAAATAGTTCATTTCCTTGTCTATGGCTTGCCATGGCATTCCAATCACCATGGTGTTGCAATTCCATGACAATCCATATTTACTATTATGCTTTGATAGTAAACACTCGATGTTTTCTAACAAGCATATACATGCACAATATGATTGCAAGTTGGAAAAAATAGTGTGAGGTGAGTATATGTATTCCAAAACACGGTGGAAACCCATAGATAAGCAATTGTACACAGAGACAATTCATTGCCTTGTCTATGGCTTGTCATGGTATTCCAATCACGTGTTGTAATGCCATGACAATCCATATTCACTATTATGCTTTGATGCTAAACACATGATGTTTTCCAACAAGCATATTCATGCATAGTATGATTGCAAGTTGGAAAACATAGTGTGAGGTGAGTATATGTCTGCAAAAACATAGTGGCAACCCATAGATAAGTAATCATACAAAGAAGAAATCCATTGTCGTTTCTATGGCTTGTCATGGCATTCCAATCACCATGGTGTTGTAATGCCATGACAATCCATATTTACTATTATGATTTGATAGTAAACACTCGATGTTTTGCAACAAGCATATACATGCACAATATGATTGCAAGTTGGAAAACACAATGTGAGGTGAGTATATGTCTGCCAAAACATGGTGGCAACCCATAGATAAGGAATCATACACAAAAATAGTTCATTTCCTTGTCTATGGCTTGTCATGGCATTACAATCACCATGGTGTTGCAATTCCATGACAATCCACATTTACTATTATCCTTTGATAGTAAACACCCAATGTTTTCTAACAAGCATATACATGCACAATATGATTGTAAGTTGGAAAACATAGTGTGAGGTGAGTATATGTTTGCCAAAACATAGTGGCAATCCATAGATAAGCAATCGTACATAGAAATAGTTCATTTCCTTATCTATGGCTTGTCATGTCATTCCAATCACCATGGTGTTGGAATGCCATGACAATCCATATCTGCTATTATGCTTTGATAGTAAACACACAATGTTTTCCAACAACCATATACATGCATTCTATAACTGCAAGTTGGAAAACACAGTGTGAGGTGAGTATATTGTTGGAAGAATGAGTAGGTTATCTATATGTTGTCATTGATGTCAGCATGTTGGTAGATTTTGGTAGTATCATTCAGTACTCTAAAACTAGTGTGTATAATTGACTTATCTTCTCCAGTGGCTGATCCGGTATTTTTTGGTGCCTCTCCGGTATACTAATTTGCATTTCTCCACAGTTGACATGTTATGATTGCAGTTTTTGGAAATTACTTATGGATGTTAAAGGAATGCATGATTAGGTTATTTCATGTCTTGGTGCTCGCACGACGAAGTGACATTATTCTAGTTGCATTGAAGACTATTCTTGGCTGACTTGTTAAGTTAATTTTGATATGATATGAAAACTTATGTGTGATCTATTTTTTGGTCTAAGCCGACATAATGTAACATGCTAATGGTTAAATTTCCTTTTTGGAAAATATTTTGTAATCTATTGGAGCTAACAATTGATATCTTTTAAAATTGAATTACATCTAATTAGGGTGACCTAATTGATTCTTGCGATGGAGATCAGATATAAATATATGGCGAACAATTTCTAAAGAGTAGAGAGAGAGTGGGTGAAAGATAGATTGCAAAGAAGAGATAGAAGAAATAGTGAGCAAGTAATGAATGTAAATGTGTGATCAGAAAGGCAGCAATTGATGTAAAATGAGTGAAGAATGAAGGGTGTAAAGTCTGAATACTGAGCATCTCCAGAACTATATCAACACATGATAGGTGCATCTTTCCAATTTATTTTGGGTTGTAAAGCCTTATTCTATTTTGTATAATCTTTTGTAGGTAGTGAGCCTCTCTGTTGGATAGTGAGTCCCTTTTGTAGGCAGTGAGCCTTTGTACTTGGACAATGAGTCCTTCTTTTGGTAGTAAGCCTCTTTTGAAAATACTATATAGTGTGAGTTAACCCTCACCATGGTTTTTCCCTCATTGGGTTTTCCATGTAAAAAATCTGGTGTTCTTTGTGTTGATTTACTTTATGTTATTTGTGTTTCATGCTCATATTTAATAACAGAATAGTGTGGTTGAAGAATTGATAAGTGGTAAAGTTTAAGTTGTTATTTGTGTGACAATTGATCACCCCCCCTCTCAGTTGTCCTGCGCCTATTTAACATATATGTTTTCCAAAACATAATAGTAAGCCATAGATAAGCAATCATACTTACAAAAAGTTCATTGCCTTGTCTATGGCTTGTCACAACATCTAATCACCATGAAACCACATTTCTTTGAGGCAATTTTCAAACTTTTCACTACCTTGTCTCTATTGTTGCTTACTATTATGCTTACTAATATGCTTTCATAGACAAGGCAGTGAACTATTTGAAAAAATTCCTCAAAAAATGTAGTCTCTTGGAATTCCATGACAAACAAATGCAATTTGCAGCTGCAATTATCACTCTAGTATGAATGAATTAATATCTTTGAAAATAGTATTTGGTTGCATAGGTGGAGATCTCTATAGTTGTGGGTATAGTTTCACAATATATTTTTGATACCTCTACTGAAGATGACAATATATATCTACGATCCAAACTGCATTTCTTGTTAAATAAGGTGTTTCCCATTTTCTAACAAAATTTGGTTAGGGGGTCTCCATCTGAAAATATCACTCTAATTATTATTATATATTTGCAATTATCACTCTAACTATCTACAATTATTTTGGAAAAAAAAGTGTGAGATGAGAATGTCTTTCAAAACATAGTGGCAAGCCATAAATAACCAATAACACATAGAAATAGTTCATTTCATTGTCTATGGCTTGGCATGGCATTCCATTGACCATGAGACCACATTTCTTTTAGCCATTTTTCCAAACAATTCACTACCTTGTCTCTACTATTGCTTACTATTATGCTTTCATAGAAAAGGCAGTGAACTGTTTCAAAAAATACCTCAAAGAAATGTGCTCTCATGGAATGCCATGACAAAAAAATACAATTGGAAACTACAATTATCACTCTAGAATGAAGAAATTAATATATTTCAGAATAGTACTTGGTTGTGTAGGTGGATTTCCCTATAGTTGTGGGTATAGTTATTACCTATACAATGTGAAGTAACTACATAACTAATTTAAGGTTGACTATGTAAAAAAACTATATTGTAATTTAAATTTTGTCATCTATCTATGAGCATCTACTTATTAGTTATGCAATGTGAAGTAATGATTTTGGTTTGAAATATGTGCAATGCAATGAAATGGAAAACACTGGGTGTTTATAAAACTACAGCCCACATCACAACATACCCAAACCCTTGTGGTTTTTAAGCCTGTATATGTACGTGTACATTACAAGTAGCAAGAACACCAATTTCTTGACATTATTGTTGATAATGAGTAAACTTACAGAAAGTGGTGAAACATAGAGTGTTAATGCTTCTTGGAAAACAATGGTTGTTTATAAAATAGTGCTTTCATTACATTGCTAACATCTAAATAACAAAAAAAATTAAAAACATTCATATTCTTTTGTAAAATTCTAAAATGTGAAACACTAGGTTTTACAAAACCTGCAACCCGCTTAAAGTTTGAAAACAATTTACAAATAAAAACCCTCATAACATTTTAAATCCCTTTACAACTAACAACCCAAATGATTAGAAACCCCTCAACTCACTTTTTTTAGTCTCCCCTTGCTCTCCAACCTTTCACTTTCAACCTGCAGAATGAAAGAGTACAATACATAGTGTCAAAGGTTGTTGGAAACAATGGGTGCTTATAAAATGGTCCATATTTCATTACATTCCTACATTTTTAATAACAAAATCTTTTGAAGACATTCATATGTTTTCTAAGATTCTAGGTTTCTCAAAACACTGAGAAACCTACAACCCACAACGCACCTATATACATACAAAACACATGAAACCATACATAAAAACATACACCCTTGCACCTATATGCATAGTCGGTTAGAAACCCCTCACCTCAAGATAGTTGGTCCTCTCCCCTGCCTACAATGCGCCCTTGCTCTCCAACATTTTGATTTCAACCTACAAAATGAGAAAACCCAAAGCACAACGTGTTTTCCAAGTGTTTTCCAAGAATAATACTTGTTACAATGTAAACCGCATGTCTTAATCACATCACTGCCCTTCCCGCATGTAATGGATAACTTCTCACATAAGGAAAAAAAATGTCGGTGAAATTTAGTGACAGGACACCTCCTCACTTTCCTCGTCATGACGTTTCCTTCTATTGTCAGTTCTGTCACTTCTATCATCTATCTGGCGGGCCCCACTCTACGTCATCTCTTCATGTTATGTATGTTACCATGTATGTTATTATGTATGTTTTCATGCATTTTTCTATGTACATAGGTGCTTTTTTTCTAGGAGTTAGCCGACTCCTTATATTACAATACAATATATTATATAATATTATAATATATTTATATTATAATATTATAATATATTTATATTATAATATTATAATATATTTATATTATAATATTATATTATATTTAATAATATAATAGGTGGGGGATTGAGATTTATGAACTCCAGATTATTTATTTTGGATTCCATTTTGAAACCTTTTTAGCAGCAAAAAAACCCACCCTAATTTTATTTTAATAAACATACTATAAAACCCTCATCAAAAACCTTATTAACACACTACAGCTCACCAAGATTGGACAAGTGAAACATCAATACTAGCAAGGGAGATTTTGGAGGAGCAGAATCCAAAAGCAATGGGAAGATAATGAACAAAAGAGATTTGTTTAATCGCTTTACATTGATACAGATGTATAAGATATCCATTGATACGCCTTAACAGGTTGTTGACCTAAATGTTGGGAATTATGAGCAAGTGAGGAATAAGTAGTGGTGAAGGAAATCAAAATGAGAGTGAAGGGGTTATGGTAGGCCTATTATTTATTTTTATTTATTTTCCTTTTTACTATGGATCCACGTTTTTCAGTGCCTAACATGCTTGAATCTGAGTGTTTTTTCTTCTTCCTTTTATTTTTTGTTGAAGGGAAACTAGCCTATATGTTGGACTACATAGGGTAAGGGAGCCCAAATGTTGAAACCTGAATGTTTTCATTTTAAGGATCTTGGTCGTCGTCTTCAAAGGAAATAGTAATGTTAAAATCTAAATGTGCTCATTATTGGATCTTGGCCATATTTTAATTTTAATAAACATAATCTAAAACCATCATCAAAACCTTATTTTCAGGTTGTAGCATGCTAGATTGGAGAGGTGAAAGGTGAATACCAGTGAGGAAGAGTTTGGAGGAGCCAAATCCAATAGCAGTGGGGAAAACAACAAAAAATGATGGAAAACAAATAGGTAAAAGGATTCTATAATGTAAAAACCTAAATGTGCTCATGATTGGATCTTGGCCCTATTTTCATTTTAATAAAAATACTCTAAAACCCTCATCGAAACCTTATTTTCAAGTTGCAGCTTTCCAAATTGGAGAGGTGAGCATGTCATCCTTCTCATTTGAATCCTTCCAATCTTCTCTCAAGGGTTGTCCAGCTGGAATGGGAGGGCAGGGCTGCTTTGAATTGGGCTTCCCTTCATAGCAGCAAGAGAGGCGGGGGTAGAAGTAGACCCCACATATACAACCAATGGAGAGGCAGTAGGTTATGAGGCAATAGGATTGCTTGTTTTTGAACATTGTGAAGATATATGCACCAAAAATAATATAACTATATTTACTATATATTTTCATGTCTTTTCTCCCTTCAATTTTTGTAGCATTTGTATTGTATCTTGGATTTGTCTTCCATGGCAACCAAGAGTGCACTGAAGGATGTTTTCACAACAGATTTAAAACAACTTGGAGGTTGAGTTCTATTGTGGGTAGTTTATGGTTTTCGGCTACTGCTTTGTTTTCTAGTCTTGTTCTCTATGCTCTGTTATGCTCTGTACAATAGAGTATAGGTGGATTTTTTGGATCTTTGTTTATGCAACTGTATAATGTTTGTAATTCATTTTATTATGCAGCAAACAAGTTGTTTGCTGATTGTATATTCTTTTTTCTCATGTTAATCCAATACAAAAAAAATATTGAATATCTATGATACTTGAAGTTTATATGCATAAATTTGTGAGGATTAATTAAGTTAGATTTGATTTGTAACTTGAATCATTGATTCACCCAAATAAATGACTAAACCATGACTAAATAAATGACTACCATGACTAAAATAAATGAATACCATGACCAAATAAATGACTACAATGACTAAATATATGACTACCATGACTAAAATAAATGACTACCATGACTAAACAAGTGACTACCATGAATAAAGAAATGACTACCATGACTAAATAAATGACTACCATGACTAAATAAATGAATAGTTAACAACAATCAATGACTAAATTAACAGCTAAATATACTACCAAATTGATCAATCAAAACAACCAATAAATGACTAAAAATGGTTTATTCATGAATTTGGTCACGTTATAAATGACTAGAAATAAACTACTAATGGTCACATGAAAAAATTTAAGTAGTTTTTTTAGTCATTTATTGTTGTTTTTATACTAGTGTTTGATAGCTTCAAAGAATTCATGTAGAAATGTGTACAAGATCAACTCAGTTTAGGAGCTAGGATGGATTTCAAGGAGTTGCTACTACCCAATTGGTTTAGAATACATGATGCTTCTCACTCTAATTTTGAATGTTGCCTTTATCCAAACCGTCATAGTTTAAATAAAAAGGAAGTTTTCTCCAGTAGGATTTTAGGAGAAGAAGCCACAAGATCAAAACCAATCATAATCCAAACAAAAAAATAATATGGAGATAGGCTTTCCGCAAAGGAGCGAGTTTTTCCTTATAAGTCTCGAGGATGAATGCGCTTCCAGATATTGGACTCTACGCTTTGATGGATCCAAATCAAAGCAAGGAGTGGGAGCAGGCTTCAAGCTAATTAGTCCTTATGGTAAGACCTTTTTTTCTACACAGATTACAATTCTATCGCACCAATAATGTAGCAGTGTATGAAGCATTAGTACACGAATTGCTAATGGCATTATGAAAAAGGCTCAAAAAATTGCAAGTATTTGGGGATTCAGAGCTAGTAGTTAAGCAGGTAAGAAAATTATACTCACGACATGATCAAAGGCTAGCTAACTATAGGCATAGGGTATGGGATCTGATAAAGGGATTTGATGCATTTAATATCCAGCTGATTCCTCGAAGTAAAAACCAAACTGTCAATGCATTAGCACAAGAAACCAACACTCTACAACCTTTGTCATTGACTTGCCTAAAGAAATTCACAATAGAACTAAGCCCAAACTATTTGTACCTAACAATATAAACAATTTCCAAGAGTTCAAGGATGACAAGCATATCTTAGAATTTTCACCAGTTCAAATGTGTTTGCCTCTCAAATTATAGATGAAGTAGAGCCTAAAGAGGAAGAGCTTGATATTGAAGGTGTCATTAACTTAAAGACCAACACAATACCTAGAGGAATGGTCCAGCTATAGAGGATCTTCAACCTTGACCATATAAGAGATCATGATCAGCAAGCCAAAAAGAACTCCATAGATAGCCAATGTGATGTGCATAATTTGGGGACCAAAGAAAATATAAAGAATGTTTTTATTGGCAAGGTCCACACTCTAGAAGAAAGGAAAGGAATAATTGATGCATTACATACATACTATGATATAATAGCTTGGGGTTACGAGGACCTCAAGTTGTATGGTACCTCAATAATTACCCATAATATTCACCTCAAACTAGATGCAAAGCTCTTCAGGCAATGCCAATGACCTATCAATGCACTACTAGAACCTATCATTCTCAAAGAAGTGAAGAAGTTGTTTGCATGTATCATCTTCCCTATTTGGCATTCCACCTAGGTGGTGAATCTAGTTTTGATCTAGAAGAAGAATAGAGAAATTAGGCTATGCATGGATTTTAGGAATTTAAACCAGGCCTCGAAAAAGGATAACTATCTAATGCATCATTGGATGAAGTATTACAGATCGTCAATGGCTCATAGATAATGTCCTTCCTAGATGGCTATTCAGCTACAATCAAGTGATGGTACAATATGAAGACAGACACAGGACCACTTTCACTACAAAATGGGGTACCTTTGCATACAGAAGGATTCCTTTTGGCTTAATCAATGTGGAGGTGACATTCTAGTGTGCTATGGGCATTGCCTTCAAAGATCTGATAGGTAAATGCATTATCATCTGCATGGATGACCTTACAGTGTTTTCAAAGAAGAGAGGATATCATATCTCTGATTTATGCAAGGTGTTCCA
This sequence comes from Sequoia sempervirens, assembly GCA_007258455.2. Taxonomy (NCBI): domain Eukaryota; kingdom Viridiplantae; phylum Streptophyta; class Pinopsida; order Cupressales; family Cupressaceae; genus Sequoia; species Sequoia sempervirens. The sequence goes on along the minus strand of VDFB02058242.1, from coordinate 714,074,783 downwards.
AAAGTTTAGGGAGTTTGGTATTTCATTGAACCCAAAAAAATGTATTTGTTACCAAATTTTCACCACAGCTCGATTGGTGGAGCTGGCTGAACATTGTTATATCTTAAGATGTAATTACATATTATGTTTAAGTGTTGTTTGCATCATGTTCATTGTTCATCAAGTGATAGTTGTGCATTTAGAAGAAGAATCAGAATTTCAGAGTGCCATTCAAATGTTCCAGAATTAAATGAAGTACAAAATTGAGCATATAAACAATAGAGCATTTCAGATGCTTTCATTTATTTCATGAACTAATTCATATTTACATAGCTTCATTTGATTGCAAGAATCCAAATGATATTACAACATTGCATTGAAATGAATTTTCTTTTCAAATGAAAATAAAAAGATTGAAATCAAATATCCACACAAGCCGTGGATGAGACTGTCACAATACATCATTAATAGCACACTACACTATTGAAGATGCAAAAGAAGAAATCACATAAGTAACGACATAATCATCATTTCCTAATTGGCAGATGGTCGACGCTGAAGTGGCACACCTTTGTCTTCTCAAGTTCCATTGACCTGTAAGAGAAAAGAGGGGCGTGTCAGAGGCTCCGATTATGAAGATACCTATATGAGTCACCAACAATAGTGCAACCTACTATTAATCATGCAATGAAACAATCAAGAAAGTACAGAAGAAATGAGCTGAAGGAGAAACATCAATATGATCATTATATCTTGTTTTTTATTCTAACATTGTTTGTTTCCTTGTGCAGGTATAGGTAAAATCATGATGTTGTTTATTATTCGAAGACCAAGCACGTGGAGAAAAATGGGCTCCCACAAGGGTAGAGCTTGACATGCTACCCTACTCATTACAAGTGGGCTAATAAAGAGAGTAATTACATCATCATATATTCATCAAAAGGAATGATATACAACTAAAAGAGTTAAACAAAATTATCTATCAAGCTACTAAACCAACTATGCATTCATAACAATCAGGTTAATGCTTTCTGAAAGCTACAGGTGAACAATGAGTTTAATCCGCTCAATCATCTAACTGAGTACAATTATATCAAACATTGTTGTATGGTTCACGTTCTTTTGCTATAATGTTATTTACTCATCATGATCAGATGTCATGCAAATTTCAGTTCATCAGTGTTCTTTCTCACAACCAAGGATAGTGAACATGCATACATTATGCCTTAATGAAGAGTTTTGTTTCAATTTTCATCTTAGGAGAGAATAAATTCACGGAACAGTTTATTAAGTGGAACATAAAAATGCATGAAGAATGCCAGACATAAGCAGTACAGTCGTTCATGTGGTGTTACAATCAAGACTCAATCTGTTGGCTGACAGTGAAATGTAATAACCTGAGGTACACTGTTTCTTAAATTTTGTTTCATCATTTATTATGTGTTCAGGTGGAGATATGGCAGGAGGACAGTCATTTCAAAATAAACAGAGGTGGTTAAAGACAAGTTTTGATGTAGCTATAAGCCATGACAAGTTTTTTCTCAAGAAAAATAGCATGGAGTTGATATTTAAGCAATGCAGATAATAGAAGCATTTCCAACATTCATGAGCCTGTGGAGGGTGTTAAGCAGCAATCCAATCAGATGTACTTCTCTTCACAAAGAGAAAAATACAGAAGTATGTTTTAAAAGTAAAGAATTCAAATGCTAAAGAAGCCCAGTTTTACACAAGTATTGAAATGTACAGACTTTCCATATTACAATTGAACTCATATGGTGAGGGTTTCAAAAACATGTTTCACAAATGCAAAAATAAGAGGGCAGTTCGAACCCAGTTTTCAAGGAAATGAATCAACAATTTTCTTCATTTTAAGAAAGCCCACATTGGGGTTTTAAAATGCAGTCCAGATTTAATACAATTCCCAATTTACCCTTGAAGGGTTCAATGTAAAACACAAAAATTCAAAGATTCAATAAATTGCTATTATGGGTCTGACTCATAAGTCTCCATACACCCAAAATCAGACATATATGGCCGCAGCCTGCATAATGGCCAGAAAGTTACAAATGTTGATTATCCACAGAGAGATACAGCTCTTACAAGCTTTATGTGTGAAGGGAAATACCAATAGGATAGAAATATCTGGCTGAGAAGTAGCTTACCAGTTCGAGTTTGTAGAGAGTGCTTATAGCCGCGGCTAGAGAAAAACACAAAGAGCCCAAGCTCAAGATTCGAGCTCTTTCAAAAAAGCATAGAAAATATAAAGGAAATGCATTAGGGACTGTCTTGGCCATGGCCACAAAGCCAGAATGAACCAAAAAGAAAAGCCATAGAAGCTATAAATTATAGCTTACCTTGTGCTTAGTAGAAAGAACAATGAGAACCCTCAACAAGTTTTCTCATGAAGCTACAGACAAAGCCTGAGCTCGTGCATAGCAGCCAAGAAGAGTTGTACAGGAAATGTAAAAGAAATCAGAAACAAAGCAAGCAGGCCATAGCCTTAGTAATCTTTATTGCTTTTCGAATGAAGTAAGAAACTATAATAACATAAAAATAAAGCTTACCTAGCCAAGATTCGGCTATCTGAAGACGGTAGTAAGGATTCTCAAAGCACACGAGCTCCGCCTAAGTTCAATCATGGTGGCGTGCTCTCTCAGGCAGAGCTCAATGTTTTCGAAATGATGAGTGCAAATGAATCATTTTAGGGTTTGACATATTTTTCTCATGCCCTAATTTGAGCCAACATTATGATTATCCAGAATATTCATATTTGACATTGGCACATGGGTTAATTCAAATTAGGGTTTCCTTGCATTATGTAATTAAAATCTGAAGCTAATGTTTGGTGGTCGAAAATTCATATGCCTAGGTTGATATATTAAGTCTTTAGGGCTTGTTTTTTGTGCCTTAAAAGAATTAGAGACTTGGGTATCCTAGCTTTAATGTTTTGTGAGAAAAAAATGAGAGTATGAATGGTGAATACCTTATGACCTAGGGGTGGATATGTTTTTTTATCACTTAGGCTGTTGTATCTTCAAGAAAATCAATTATCTACTTAGGTTTTTTGTTTTAATTGATTTTAGAGAAATAAATTAGAGATATTGATAAGAGGAAGTGATATGTATTGATATTTTTATGATTTTTTAGAAGAAAAATCAAGCATTGTATTGATGAATTAAGCATGTAATTCTTTTTTGCAAAAGATTTTGCAATCTTTAAATTGCAAAAATAGACAAATTATAAAATTTGTAGTGATGTAAAGGAGAATCGTAAAGCAATATTTTATAAATTGTTTTATGATTTCTTGCTATTTTTAGCAGATTTTATTGACTTTTTCCTCTTGGTCGAGTTTGGGCTTTATCTTGGAGAGATAAGGTGTTTTTCTAGATTTTAAAGCAGATTCAGCCTATTTTTAGAGGCTTTACAGTTGGGTCATAAAAGCAGTATGTTTTTTTCTACTTTTATGCAGTTTTTGAGATAGTTTGAAGCCTTTTTCCTTGAGCTTCTTTGTGAGCTCGGATTAGGGTTTCTTGGGTGATATATTCTGAAAATACTTGGTCTTTTTTTTCTTCTTACCAGTTCAGATTTTCAGTTTCTTGCTCTTAACACTTTGGAGCTTGTAAACTTTTGTGCTCAATTTTGAGAGTTTCACTCCTTGATCTAATTAAAAAACAATATTCCTATCTCCAATTTCTGTTTCAACTTGCAGTTTTAGTATGATATTGATGTTGTGATTCTGCCTATAGATCCTCTTTATGTCCTAAGTATTGCAAATCATCAATGCAGAAAGTACATTGTTGCAGGTTGCATGTTGTGTTTACTTCTGAACCTTCATGCAAATCAATTTTGCACTATTGTTCATGAGGGATTGTGAATTCGTTGCTTTTTTCTAAAGATTGCTTTGTGAGAGAAATATCAGACTGTTTTGTGAGAGAAATTATCAAAGTCATTGTTAAGTTTTGTGGATCATTTTAAGTCATAGGTTTTACTTACAAGTTATCTTTCTATCCCTTTCCTCAGAGATATTTAGAATAGGATCGATCATTTAGAGAACCAACTCACTCTGGAGATTCCTTCTTTGTTCAAATCACCCACATCTGAAGAAGGTTTCCATGTTTTAGTAGATTGTTGAATCTTGCATTCAACAGGGTGAAAATCTAATTGACAACAGTATCTTCGAAGTAACTGAGGGAAAATTGCTAGGGCATGTAATATCAGAGAGTGGTATATCCATTGACCTAGAATGTATTCAAGCCATCCTGAAAAATCCAACCCACAAGAAGAAAGAAAGAAATGAAGTCCTTCTTTGGGAAGATTAACTTTGTAAGGAAGTTTATCACAAGGTTTGCTAAAATTGTGAAACCATTGAATTCCATTCTTAAGTAGGACGCTTAGGTTGAATGGACACCAAAGGAAAATCAAGATTTCATAGAAATAAAGAAGGAAATTTCTGACGCTCTCATCTTAGTCAGCCCTGATTATTCAAAGCCATTCTATATATATTCATTCACCTCAGATCATTCATACGCTAGCATGCTGACCCAAAAGGATGATAAAGAGAGTGAGCATCCTATTTCTTTCATGAGTGCTCCATTGAAAGATGCAGAATTGTGTTATCCCAGTGTTGAAAAATAGGAATACACTCTAGTCCATGGTGTCAAGAAATTTAGGCACTATATCCTAAGGAATAAGGTATTTTCCATTGTCCCAAACCCAATAGTCAAGATATTGCTGATGCAGAATGAACTAGGGGAAAGGTGAGAAAAGTGGGTTATAATACTGCAAGAGTATGATATGGAGATACAATCGATGAAGCTAGTTCGAGGTCAGGCTCTTACGTGTATGATGGTAGAAATTGATCTAGAACTCACTGGCCAATAGTACAACTTGGAGGATTTTTCTCTAGATGATTGGTATGATGGCATTGTATATTATTTGCTAAACCACAAGTTCCTGCCACACTTGCAAGAAGTCCAAAAATGAGCTCTTTGGCTAAAAAGTAGGAGCTATATGTTGAAAGGTGCCATGTTGTACAAAAGGAACCATGAGGGAATTTACCTTTGATGCCTTGGGAAAGCTAAATCGGTTGAGATACTCAAAGAATTTCATGATAAATTTGGAATGGGGCATGGATCAAGTCCTTCAACGGCTCACCAAATCCTATGCACTGGATATTATTAGCCCACATTGTTTAAAGATTCTCATAACCATGTTCGAGCCTACCATGTTTGTTAGATTGTTGCCACCTAGGAGAAGTATGTTGTTGTTCCATTGCAAACTGTTGTTGAGGTAAGGTTGTTGACATAGTCGGGACTAGACTTTATTGGTTTGGTTAACCCACCATCCTCTATGGAACATAGGTACATTCTAATCACAACTAACTATTTCCCTAGATGGATAGAAGCTATTTCTTGTAGACAATGTACAACAGAGGTAGAATTAATTTTCTTGAGAGCTATATTTTTAATCATTTCAGATGTCCTTTCGCCTTGGTATGTGATAATGGTTTGACATTTTCCTCCTTAAATTTTGTGGGTTGGGATTTTGATTATGGAATTGTGTTAAAACTTGCATCAAACTACTACCCCCAAGGTAACAGGTTAGCCGAGTCCACTAACAAGAATTTGTTGGCAGTCATCTGTAAGCTATTAGATAAGAACCCAAAGGATTGGCACACCCAATTATGGTTTTCTCTATGGGTAGATCACACCCGACATAAGGAAGCCTTAGGAAACTCCTCGTACCACCTAGTTTATGGCTTGGAGCCCATTTTCCAAATCCACCTTAAGATCCCCACACTAAAGTTCATCAATGAATACCATGAGGATGGAGAACATCTTGAAGCCCATCTGGCTGAGCTGCTCCATTTACAAGAGAAGCCAGATGAAGCTATAGAATTTTTTTCCAAACATTAGGGCATATTCAAATAATGGTTTGATCGTAGAGCTAAGGTTAAGGCCTTTATAGTTGTTGATCTAGTGTTATATTGGGATAAGGCCCTTGAAAAAAAAGAGGGACATGATAAATTCAACAAGCTTTGGCTTGGACCTTTTCATATTTCTGAAATCTTAGGAGATAATTCCTTTCGCTTGAAGACCCCCACTAGAGAAGATGTCCCGTTACTAGTTAATGGGCAATAGCTGAAGCATTATTTCCTTGTCTAAGCTATTCTATCTCACCCCTATACATAGTTAGAATAGGTGCTTTTCTTTTTGCATTTGGTTGTTTTCATTTGTTCCTTCTGGATTTTTTTTTTTAGGGGTGTTGCTCGGTCTTAATGAGGTGGTTGTGCTTGGCCTTGTCAAAGGGTTGTATTTTCTACATGTTTTCAATTGTTCCATGGATAAGTATTCATAAGTTATTAGGAATTTTTTGTTTTCTTCCATGAATTGGATTTCATCAGCCAAACTCTTGCTTGACCTAGAAGGAAACCCTTGTTTGAATCCTTTCACATTCATCTCAGTTCTCATAGAATACTCCTAATGGGTTGTATGGTACTTATCATGAAGCCTTGACAAGTGAAAAATCTTAAATCTACTTTAGTGACCACTACAATTTCCAAACCCCACTATAGGATTTACAACATATTCAATTGCATGAGAAAAAAGCATAAAAAAAGCATGAAATAAAGAAAAGAGAAAAGGAAAAAAAATATTAAAATAAGGCAAATGTGTGGGTGTGCGAACAACTCTATCAGGGCTATGGATGCTTGGCTAGAAATAGAGCAATGTTTGTTGGAATTGCAGCGACAACCTCATTGGAGCTATGGACGTCTAACTAGCAATGAGGTAATGTCCATGTTACTTTTGGAGTTAGATTACCTATGTTGCCTGTCTTGGTTGATTTTTTACTTCCCTCTACAATTTCTAAGGGAATGGAATTAACTCATCATGCACAAACATTCTCGAGATGCTTGTGACTTGATTCAGTTAAGGATTTTATTCTCCTTTGAGCCTTGATTTTACCTGATGATTCCTTGTTTCTCATCTACAAAACTAGATATTCCAGGTTCCGAATAAATCGTTATCCCTAGAACGCTTTGGAATGTTGCCTAGTGGAGTCACCATTTGTTGTGTGTTTCGCACACATGCCCCTCTTGGAATGGGGAACCCCTCTTTTTGTGTTACCCTTTTGTCAGGTCAATTCATGTTTTCTCTAATTTTGAACCCATGCTTCTAGACCTAATTGGTGAAAATTCCTTGAAATTGCAAAATCCCACCATGCCTAGCCATTTTCCAAAATTTCATGAAGTCTAGGGATTTTACAAAAAAAAAATTGCAAGTTTTTGCAATGCAGAAGTTGTTCCTCCTGTTGTCGTTTGTAGGAACCTCCTCACAGGTCTCTTTTTGTGGGATGCCATTCACATGGTGCTATGGTTAACAACATCTGCACCTCATTTTTCTACATGGCCTCTACACCCCCAATGCATGTGCCACATTTTTTGCAAACCCAATTCGTGAAACTTTTCTAAAAGTTTTGAATTAAATTCCCGCATTAATGGTGGTTGGGCTTATAAATAAGAGGGTTTCGATAGGTCATTTTCACATTTTTATGTTTGAATTTGGAGAGCTTATCAAGTTGTTGATTGCATGAGTGGATTCTAAAATCAAAGCAACATCTTCCTCCTCCATTCATGTGACAATAGGTATGGGTCTAAATCCCTTTCACCTCTATATTTTCTTGAATTCACCAAGAATCACTTGCTAGGGTTTGTTGTTAAATTTATAGTATGGGTTTTTGTTGGAAATCAAGATTACACCCTTAGCCAAGTTAGACTTTCCTATCCTATTGCAACATGGAAATTCTCTCATATTTGTGGGTAAATCTGTAGGTGAGAGCGAATCTCTAGAGTGGGTTGGTTCCCCCAATAAAACACATAATCTACTAGACCTTCAGGGAAAAGGGGTAGAAGGAAAAACTAAAAATAGAGATCCTAAACTAAGGTGATTCACCAACAATGTGAAGATTCTAACAAATTTTTCCACTCACAACAATATCTTAAACTCTAATTCTCACAATCTCACCCTAGAGACACATAATCCAAAAGTAATTTGCATAGACGTCAATTGAACAGAACACATAATGCAACCTAGATCACATGAAGCCCTTTCAAACAAACTTACAATGACAAGACATAAAGAGGATTATGCATTCAAATCATAGTTAACATCAAATTGTGATTGTAAATTTTAAAACAAGGAGGTGAGAAAGGTAATCTTGTTGCTTTATTGAACTGGAGGACTGGCCATTTTTAGAATCTGAGTACAAAAGAGTTTACAAAAGTTTCTGAGTGAATAGGAGAGCAAGAAACCATCAATCTCCACCTAGAAAAATTAGAATTTTCTCCAATTTATAGCCTCCAAGTGTCATAATAGTGAAAAATAGCCAAAAATCAACTCCACTGCATCTTTGCATAGCAACTTTTCCCATTTTTTAGCTCGAGGGAAAAGCCTAAAAAATAGTGTCATAAACTGCTCCAAACAACATCAAAAAGATAAAAACTTTCCATCTCCCAATGGTTGATCCAAAAAATCCACAAAATCAGGTGCAAATAGCTGGAAACTGAAAATGGAAACTTTAGTTTGCCTCCTTTTCTCCAAATATGCCCAAGTGAACTCAACTCAAAATAGAAGGTTTAGTGTAGACTCGGACACCCAAACTACATTTTAGAAAACACAAGAAACATTAAGGTAATTTATAGAAACATTACCTTCATGATGTTTTACATCATGTGTAGTTCATAAAACAATACAGAAACCCTTCCCTATTACATCTATTTTTTTGCAATTTGAGTCCAAATATTTTGATATTTTGCAGTTTGAGTGAAATTTGATATTTTGCAAAAAAAATCAAAATATTATGTAAAGACTCCTATACATTTGATTTTTCTATAAAAAATCTTAGGTGTCCATCAAGTATGTTGCTCCAAGGGAAACTTAAAGTGTTAAAGACTTAGGAAAAAATTGAAAGGACCTAAGGTTATTGTCTTGACTTTAAAAAATGACTTAAACATCTCCCAAGGTATAGAAGGTTCATCCAAAAAATGAAAAGGGAAAGAAACATATGGTCAAAAAGCAATGTGAATATAGTTTGATTTTCCTCAAAAATCAAGAAAAAATGACTAAGGAAAGGTTTCGACCTAGGCATCATGGGCACAAGGCATTAATAAAGTATTTGATTTTTTAAAAGAATGTGATAAAGATCACATTCAACTTTGGGCATGGAGGAAACCCTAGCATCAAAACCAAAATGAATCCCTAATCTTTAGCATCATTTTCACTTGGCCGATTTGGAGAAAGAAAGCTCTACACTTGGACACCATGAGGAACTAGGGTTTGAGGTTGGAACTTCACTATTTTGAGCTGCATTCTTGTCGAATCTTCTCCTGAATTTGATGGTAAGTTATTTTTCACCATTTTGATGTATTTTGGCTCCATTTCGAAGGAGAAATCAGGCCTCCAGGCCTCGGCCATGACTAGATTTTAATGCATTTCTCTTTTGTGTTTTTCTGTTGTTGCATTGTTTACATTGGCCGCCATGAGAGGGCTTTGTTCAAAATTTTTGAAGGATTTTCCCATGGACTTGAATTGGTTTTCTCTATTTACAAACTTGGGTAAGCTTCATTTCTCTTTTACATTATGCATTTCCCTCTTTAAAGGCTCGATTTGAGCTCATTTCACAAACATAAATGAAGGAAGAATGAATTTCAGAGTTTGGCCATTGTATAGGCCATGGCCTCACCATATGTGTTCTCTTATTTGTACAAAAATAACCTAGTTTGGGCTCGACCCATGATGCAAAAGTGATATCAATGTTGAATGAAGGATTTTATTGTGTTTGTGTTTACCATTTTTTGGGTTTTGAAAACCCTTCATGTCTGTGACCATTGACTTAATTATCTTCATTTTTCTGAGTTGTTTCTCTGGTAAAGAGCTCAAAAGCTTGTTATTTCCTTCTATATTTTCATTTTGAAAAGAAAACCCCAAGCGGGTATTCTCATTTTTGAAGAGAAAAAACTCTCCCAGGTCACAGACATGAGAGAAAATTTGTGTTTCTTTGCATTCTTGTATATACTCAAGCTACTCCATTTCTATTGCATTTGAGATCTTTCAACATAAGCCCATGTGGGTTTCTTCTTTTTTCTATCAAAACTCAAAATGGGTACCACTGCATTTGCCTCCATTCTATGCAAAATGGACTCTTTTCTTTTTACTCACACACAGATGCATTGTATGAGTCATGGTGAATTGTTTCATTCCACACTTGTTCATTACCTTCATTGTTTGCTTTCGAGTAGCATGATGCATTTATAGACAATAAAAATTTCTCTATTGTTTATTTTAATCCACCTACATTCTGAAACATGTATGAGACATTATTTCTCTACACCATATAGAGACATCAAACATTTAGCTTCAAACTCCCATTATAGCATTGGTTCACTATTTTGAAAAGAAAAATGATCTCCTTTTCATGTACATGTTACTGTAGCTTCACTTGTTTGTATTCAAAATGTAAGTTCTACTTCACCCAAAATTTCTTCTTAATGAGTAAGTTGATTTCTTTGTACTATTTGCTTTCAAACGAACATGTTGCTCCAATGACATTTGTATTCTCTCCTTTCAATGTATAGGTTGTTAATTAACAATTGCTTTCTTTCCATTTTTTTTGAAGTGCATGAACACAATGAAACTCAACTCCATTTGAAATGGAAGAAGAAGGACCATAGTTGGTCTAAAGAAGGAGAAGTGATGCTTCACAAGGTGAAGCTAGTGTGAAAAGAAGAAGGTTTGAAATTATTGATAGTAATAGTGAAGAAGAAATTGAGGAAGAAAAGAAGAAATTTGTAGTTCATATGAGGGAAAAGAAGAAAGAAGCAACCAAGAAGGCTTCTCTAGAGAACAAGAAAGGAAAATAAATAATTCAAAATAAGACTTTGGGTGAAAGAAGAGAACAAGGACAAACAAAACTAGTAAGACCTCATTCCCCTATGAAACTAGAGGCATTATTCAATAGTATTCTATAGAATGAGATGTTAGGAGAGACTACAACTCTATACAAAGAAGCGGATGAGGTGGATAAGGCCACTATTGTTGAGGCTATCATAAAATATATTGTTGTCCTTGAAGTGGACATGAGAAACATCAAGAAGAAAATACATAAAGAATTATGGAATTTTCTATTAGAAAGAAGGAAATTTGTAGAAGAAGAAGCAAGTCTTAAGGAAGAAGCATTGGAAAGATTAAGTGCTCCTCTCTTTGAGGATAACATAGCTACTTTAGCTACTATATTCGGTAAAGAACTAAGAACTAAGCAAAGGGTGAAAAACCTTATGGGTAAAGATCAGAATGATCTTGAAAGACTTAGAAAGAAAGCATTGAAAAGCAAAAGAAATAACACAGAAACTAGGAATGACACCAGTGAATGAAGATTAAGTGAATGAGGAAACCCCTACTCTGAAACAAAATGTTGAAGATGTGTAGAAAAATTATGCTCAACATGATCATGATGCAAATGAAGAAGTTACACAAGACAACATGCCTCCAAAATTAGAGGACATGGTAGAAAAATATGTTGAGGAAGTAGTGATCGGAGAAGACATTGCAAAAGAGAATACTAGTCCTCCTTTGGTACCAAAAATAGCTACTCCTTTGGTTAACATTGAAAAATACTGTAAAGGAAGAAACCAAGGGTGGTGACAATATAAATGTTGATGCGGAGAAGGAAGGAGAGAAATAAAAGAAATATGAAGATAAGGATGCTTATGGAGATGTATAAACAAAAAGAGAGAAACCAATAGACTCTAGAAATACTAACGAAAAGAGCTCAAAGGGAAAGGTTGTACAAATTAAAAATCCTTCTAGTGAATCTTTCGGCTCCTCTAGAGATTCCTTGAAGAATCTACTAAGTATGTATCCCAAGTTCCAACCTACTGTGTCATCACAACTACTGCAATTGTTGATGCAACACCGTAATGTGGATTTGGATAAGATCTCTCTCCTCCACAAGCTACAATTGGGAGATGTATTTCATGAATCCACAAGAAAGGAAATCATTGAGACATGCCAGAGAAGTAGAGAACTGATGGAGGAAGCAGTGAAAGCATTACAAGAGACCATACCCAATGCAAACATAGATACATCACTATCCAATATGGAAAATCTAAAGTTGTTAATTGATTATTTTAAGGTGTATGCCTCTAGACTTAAATATGAAGAAGAGAAAGAGGTTGAGAAGAGAATTATTAAAAATAAAATGTTGGAAATAATTGAGAAATGTGCTCTTGCACATCAAAAAAATTCAAAATTGTTGAAGGATGCACAAGGATGTATTGACGAGGAAAAAACTCTATATCCATATGGAATGAAGTGGCTCGGAACCACATAGAGCAGTAGAAAGGAAATAGACTCCATTGAGTATCAAATCAACATTTCCTCAAGTGCCTATGATCCGACACTCAACCTAAGTGGAGACACAAGGAACACCATTGAATATCTACATAAGAGATTCTTTTAGTTGCAAGCCTAGAAAGAACATATCATTCTATAGTTTGGAGAAATAAGGGACTTGGTCAATCCCAAACTATTACTTGTTTCAAAATCCCTCTTAAGTACTGACTTGAAGCTAAGAAGATGAATTCAATACCCAACACTCTGGAAGAAGGAGAAGAGCTACTATTGGAATTTGAAACACAATGTAGATTGCTTGCGGGAGCAAAGAAAGATTGAGAAGGTAGGGAAGCATGGTAGGACCATGTAGAAAATTTGTAGGCATCAACCTCCTCCAGTTGATATATTTCTCACTTTTTCATGCATTTTATTATTTTTATTTAGACTCTTTATATATATGTAGACTATGTAGAGTTTTTTTCTAGTAAAATTTTTGGTTTTTTCTCTAGTACATAACTCAGGGGGAGTCAATCCAATATTTTTAGTTTGTATATATGATTACATTTCTTAGGGGGAGTTTCAATGAAAGACATAATAGTTTTATAGGTACCCTTTTCCATTAATGTCAAGTGGGAGAATGTTGGAGAATGGTTTGGATAAGTTTGGAGATATTTTTGGCATGTTGTCATCAATGACAAAGGGGGAGAATTTTCAAAGAATGAGATGTTTGTCAGTAATGATGTTGTTGGAAACATGAGCATTACAATGTTGTCATTAATGTCAACATTGTATTTGAATATGAATATTATGATGTGAATCATTATGGTTGGCTCTAATAGGTTTTGGAGTATTTGTGGAAGGAGTTATTGCTAAGTGGTTTGGTCTAGTAAAGATGGTTGTAATGGGAAATCAACTAAGTGTCAATATTGTTGATTTAGTGTAATAGTGCTTCCATTTTTGGGTACACACCAGTATGCAAATAAAGGTTTCAATTTGCGCTTATAACATTATTTTTTTGGATGTTAGATGTATTTGATTCCAAGTTTTCATCATGTTTTGGCTATTGGATCAAAAGATATGAGTAAAAGAAGTTGATCTGGAAAATTACAATTATTCTCTATACAGTGCATTTGTGTGGGAGAGTGATTTGCACATTACCATGAATAAGTTTTTGGCTTTGTAGATTTAAGGAAAAATTGATAGATGGCAATATCATGGGAGTTCTAGTTGGTATCAAGCTTTGAGGTCCACCTGTCCACATGTAGATACCAGTTGAAGGATTTTTTTATTAGGTCTTATGCCATGCTGACCTAACAAGTTTGAAGGTATGCGAAGGATAAATAATTTTTTTGCTCTTATGTGGGATCTAATATAGGTCCATGCCAACCTATTTTAAATTGTTTTGAGTTTTGAATCTTGGAGTGAGATATGTATGATTTTTGGAGCCGAAAAGTTATATTTTGAAGTACTATATCTAATTAGGCCAACCTAATTGATGTTAGAGTTTATGTAGATATATATTTTAGATCTTTTTGGTATCTTGAGGTATGGAAAAAAATATATGATGTGTGATGTGAAGACTCTACATGTGAATATTATCAAAGAATTGCAAATTTAAGTTGTGAATGTTGAGTAGTAGATTGAAGTGATGTGAATGCAAAGGAAATTAGAGTGTTAGATCTAAATCAGATGAAGTTTTTAAAGCTAGTTTATTGAGCTTCATTGGAATTTTATTTCATGCATATGATATATGCAATTAGAATAGTTCAAAATAGGCTATGAGCCACCATCTCTCTTCTATCTTTTTCTCTATGGGCAGTGAGTCCACCTACAATGAGCACTTATGTAGATATAATATAACCGGTTATAATATATTGTGAGCTAACCCTCACTATGGTTTTTCACATTTTGGGTTTTCCACCTAAAAATTTTGGTGCTCATGTGTTATTTGGTGGTGTTAATGTTTCATGCTTTCTTTCTTTATTATAGTTGAATATGCTTTGGTGATTGGATGTTTAATGTTTTAATGGTTTAAGAGAATATTGATTCACCCCCCTCTTAGTATTTTGGGTGTTTAATAGGGATTACCTCCCAATGCAATAAAGGAGGTTTAGTACATCCAATCATAATAAAGTGGCTCAAATGAGTTCAGCCATGTAAAATGTAAGGGTGAAAGCTTATATCTAATAAGAGGCCTCTTATTGGTAATATAATGTGATAAACACAAAGATGTGTAAACCAAGAAGGCTTGATGCCCCCAAGTGTAAAGATATCACAATGATGGCACAAATATAAAAGGGGATACATGATTCCCAAAATGTAACTTGAAATATGTATCAATGTAAGCTCATAGTCAAAGTGTAATAATAAAATAAGATGGTCATAAATGGCCTAATAAATATTGCACGGTAACCAATAATGTGTATTGTTTCAAATAGGTAAGCATGAAAGCATATATGTAAATAATATATGAGTGTGATGTGAAATTATCTCTCTATCAATAATCTATCTAAAATATATAAGATAGATAATATAATAAATGTGCATGACACATTCCATAAAAAAAATAAAATCAATGACAAATCACCACACTTGTGGACCCAAGGTGTCTTAATGTGTATAGATAAGTGTGAAGACATAAAGATGTAATATGTAATGATATGATCACCAAAGCACATGAAAATAGATATTTTTCCCTAGATGGGTAAAATAACATGAAGAATCTTATAAAGTAACAAGGGGTATGTTATCCTTGAATCCGACTGTGCTTGATTCATGGGATAACCCCTATGAAACTTGTCTGTTTCATAGTCCCATGTACTCTAAGCATGAAAAACAAGGAAAATATCAAATTTCCCTTGTGCGTTGTCCTAAGTCTTGGAACATCTTTTGAGTGATTACCTCCATCAGTTCGTCAAAATTCACCTTTTTGCACGAATTTCAAAGTTTAAGTTGTCAAGAGTTAGAAATTTTTGTATATTTGCAAGATTAGGATTTTTCCTCGACCCTACAAGTCAAGTTTACAAAATGGACAAGTTTTTTGTAAATTTATATTTTTTCCCTGACCTTGCAAGTTACATATGTTTTTGCATAATCGTTAATTTTTCCCGACTTTACAAGTTATATCAAATCTAACTTCTAAGCGCGCCAAAAATTCCCACTCCTACAATCTTATTTTTCGTACGCGTGCATTAATTTTTATTTTTAATTTCTTTTTTATCAGTATTTTAAATAACTTTTATTTGTTTTCTTCTTCATTTCATTTGTCATTCCTCTTTTTCAACTCTCTGCGAGTTTGATTGAAATCTTGGAGATTCATTTGTTTAGAGTTTGAGCAGATTCAAAAGGATTTCAGTCGAGTTTTTGAGCTAGGTTTTCATGTCTTTCCTGAGTATGTTCATGTTTATTCCTTTTCTCTGTTTGTGATTAGCATTAAAATTTTATGCTTTAATTTCTTTCTTCCTATGTATTAATTGACTTTTGTTTTATTTTTGTTTTATTTTATTTTTATGTGTCAAACTATTTATCTAGGTTTCTAAAAACCCATGTTTACCATTCTTAGTTTTCAATAGGGTTTTCTAGTTTTAAATCTACAATTTCGATTTATGATTATCCTATTACATTTGTGGATCTTCCCTAATTTTGAGACAAAATTTCATTTTTTCCTTATGTTTATTTTCCCTATTTAATTAGTGGCTTTTACCAATTAAATTTTTTATAAATCAAGTGAGTTCAGTGTCGATTTTGAAAACCAATCTTTGACTTGATTTAGATAAGCCAAAACATTTCATCAATTACCATTGTACGCTCATAGTTTTTTCCTACCATTAAATAAACAACTTTTTCCATGTGTAGGATCAGTTTTAATCACTGATGATACATAAGAAAAAAATTAAAGATTTGCATCATCATTATTTTTTACCGATGATACAACTATTTTTAGTTGTCAAACCCCATTTGTAGGGTTGAGGATTTTCCCCAACCCAAGAAATGATACTTTGTATTACTTGTCACTTGGGAAATTTCTAGTGAAGGTACAAACTATGACACCCTCATTTGTATGGTCAAGGTTTTCCCCGACCTTACAAGTAATTCAATTTCTTTTGTAAAAGCGTAAGAAAACTTTGATCATACAAGATCAAGACCCACTGTTATTTGTTGGATCGACAATTTTGGCTGAACTCACAAGTGCAAAGTACTACCCACTTGTAGGGTCGAGGATCTTCCCTGACCATACAATAAATTTGACCAACTTTACACAATTGGTAATCTTTGCTGATAGTGCAAGAAATGTTAACCTACCCCTTTGTAAGGTTGGGGTTTTTCCCCGACCTAACAAGAAAATTGAAAGATATTTGTAGGGTCATTGAATTTTAACGACTTAACAAAAAATTTATTTGACCCCATTTGTAGGATCGAGTTTTTTCCTCGATCCAACAAATAAAAACAAAAGATACTTGTAGAATCATTGAATTTTAACAATTTGACAAATTAATCAACAATCATCTACCCATTTGTAAAATCGGTAATTTTTACTGAATTTGCAATAAAACAATTCTTCCCACTTGCAAGGTCATTAAGTTTTAATGACATTACAACATTTTGCAAAGCTTCATTTCCACTTGTAGTTTTATCACTTTGCAATGCATATACACATTTCTTGCCAAATTTTCCTAACATTAGAAATTTTCTTGCTTTGCCAAGCTAATCCTTTGCACTTCATTTTCCACATTCACCACACTCACACCCTAGTTTTCATGCAACCACTCTATTATCAATCCCCGTCGCTATTTCCTAAATGAAAAAAATTTCCTAACATTTTCAATATGTTAATCTTGTCCTATAGTTTCTTTTTGTGCGCTTCTCAAGATCTTGCATCTGTATTTTTGTAAGTCCATTCTTCCACCAATGTCAGATCCATCTCCTTCCAAGAGGAAAGTGATGAAGTACAATACCAAGGCGTGCTTCCTCCTATAGTGGTTTCATCGAATGTGGATAAAATCAAAGATATAGAGATTGGTCATGTGGACATGGGAAAGTTTGTTGAGAGAACTGGGCAACAACCTGTAACCAATGGTCAATAATTCACAGTAACATACACCTTGTAGTTTTATTCCTGAAAGCAACTCAAAATCTAGAGTTTGTGATACAAGTCACTTCTCACTATAACAAGGATGACAAGAAATTCAAGGATTTAAATGGAAATGTGGTAATGGAGTTAGATGCAGATATATTTGATAAAGTATTCATGTGCTTAGGTGCTAACACATATGTGGAGGTTCCTAAGGAATCTAGAAAGAAAAATATGATAAGGATCCTGATTTTGCAAAGTGTATGATCAATAGTAAATGGCTAAAGGCTCCTAGACTGGGTATCACACAGTGGCCTAAAAATTCTCCTCATAGTGATTTCATTGAAGAGGCAAATGACCTTATTACTCTTCTCAGTAGAGTACATGGTTTGCCTACTTCATTTTATTTTTAGGACTGGATGTATGTGTACGTCAAGATAATTTTGAAAGGGAAGAAAAAAATATTTTGGGGAGAGGAAATCAACAATTCCCTCCATGAGAAATTGACCCAAGTGCATACAACATACAAGTTTTACATGACTTCATATTCGAACTATGTTTCATCCTCCATGAGGAAATTTCTAGGTCTGACTACTGAAGGTGATAGAAGGGTTACATAGGTTTTCAAATATTTCCCACAGATCACCCTCAAGGGAAGTATCAAAGATTTTAGAAGGGTAAATGATGCCTTCTTTGGACCGCTCATGTGTTCCTTCGATCCTGAACTAGAGAAAAAAGAGTATCAAATGAAACATGGAAGTCTGTAAAAAAATATGGATGCATGTATTTACAATTTCTAACTTTTACCTATTTGAGAGTAGGGTGCTTTGATAGCTATTCATATATGCTTCCATGTTATTCAAGTGATATTTTTTTTCTAATGGAGTTATGCATGCATATTATTGTGGTTCATAATAAACAAATGGAACCCATAAGCTAGGATTCAAATTTCCATTGGTAATTGGAAGGTACTCCATTCAGACTTCGCATAAGGCCAAAGTTGTTGAATTAGAAATGCAATAGGTGACAATAAAATTGTACAAGGAAAGATTTTACTTTGACTGCAGGGACATGAATTATCGAATAAAAATGGATTTCTCTCATGTACATCAAGTCAAAGATGTTTGGGATAACATTTGAATAGTGTGGGAGATCGAGAGAATGGATTTTTGTAGGTTAACTTTGGACCAGATAAGGGATTGGATCTTGTTGATATCTCAGAGGATGTTGAGGATGAAGATACTATTCTAGATGTTGAATATGAAAGATAGAACATTGCAACTTCTCCTCTTCCTTCAATCCAATGGTTTCAGAAATAAGTGATATTAGTCTGAGAAAGGTTTCAACCAATCTTGGACAATACAAATATTTGGTTGGATGAAAGGGATATACAATTGAAGCCTTTCTTCAACGGATCAAAAGATGAGTCCCAAATGCAAATAGGTAAGAAATCAGAGCTAAGGACCAAAAATAGAAGTGATGCTCCAAGCTCCAATAGATCTCCAAAGCCTAAGATCAAGTTTGTGGTCAAAGGTGGCAAGAAGAAAAATGGAAAATATGCAGAGGAACCATCCATAGAGGCCTAAGAGGAGCATGTGCAAGAAGAGGGATAGATTGATGAAGAGGATCATGAAGAAACAAAAATGTCTCCTCGTGAGAATATTCCGGAGGAACCACCTATCACCTCATCCCCCATTTCCAATGTCATGTCTATCCATGCTCCTCTTCCTATGACCTCATCTACATCTAATGTTCTTGCTAATCCTCCTCCCTCAATAACAAGTGTTGTGGCACCTGATGTTTTGATTCATTCTACACATTCTTCTCCCATCTCAGGACTTCCATTTGAAAGCCCAAGACAAGGGTTAGACAATGTGACTAGTTATCATATGTCATTGCCAAGTTTGTCCTCACCATATTTTGATCTCACATCACATTCTAATTTAGAGAAATTCTTGAATGATTCTATGGAAGTGTCTAGGGCTGAAATTCCTAAGGTTATTTTAACTAACACATGTCCCATTGTAACTACCACCTTTGTGCATACATATACATCCCATCCAATGGCTACACAACCTAAGGATATTTCACCATTTCCACCATGGTTGTCTTCACAAGCACCAAAGAGGAGGAAAGAATCCATCTCTCCTAATGAGTTTTACTTTGTAAAAATTACGTCCACCAAGAAAAGAACCAAAAAGAAAGCAAAGAATCTTTCTAGGATGATTTTTGATAAAGAAGGTAATAAGTATTCAAAGATAGATTAGCCTTCCTCTATTAAAACTTATGAAGAAGTGAATAGTGTAGACTATTCTATCACGAGTGTAGAATTGGGAAAGGTGACTCATGATAATGTGAAGGAAGATGTTCAATCAGCCCTATATTCTCTCATAGAGAAATCTGACAAGGAGAAGAAGATGAAAGATCACTACAAGGCTAAAAAATAGCAACTCATGGTTGTGTTAATGAAGATCACTCAATCTTTTGAATCCATCAAACCTAAGGTAATTGTAGTTGGTGCTGAGAATTCCATCATTCAAAATGTGGAAAAGGTACATGCTAGAGGCAGAGTGGTGAGTGAGTATCTTGATCATTTGAGTGTATTGGGAACAAAAATGCTAGGTTCAAGCATAGGGAAACTGGAAAAGATGGAAGGTATAAGAGAAAAATTGGAGGACACTGTGAATGCTTTCTCTCAAGAGAAAGAAGATATGGAAAAAAAGTACAGTCTTGGATCAAGATGAGGAAACTCAAAATAGATAAATTTGAGGAATTTGGGATCATTCCTAATCAAGACATGTATGTGGAAATTGAAGATTCTTTGATTCAAAAAGACACTATTCTCATGAACTTTCTTAAAGATCTACAATCTACATGAGAACTTGGTGAAAAAAATGACTTGTAGCTGATTAATAAAATTGAAGAAATTCCATGTAAGCTGCGAGATGACAGTCAAAAGCTACTTCTCCCAAATAATGTGGTTGAACAGTTTATCAACATGATTCTAAAAGGTGAATATTTTTTTTGTGAAATCAAGACTACTAAGAGGTTGATTGAGGCTTATGAAAAGGCATCTAGGAAACACATTAATCTTCCCAAGAGTCAAATTTTCTTCCTCAATACCCTTGAATTTCTCCAATTGAAGCTTGATAGGATCCTTTATTGCAATCAAGGTGATCTTCCCTCAACCTATTTAGGGCTCCCCTTGTGTATTTCTAAGACTCAAAATTCCTTATCACTCAGACTTCTAGATAAGTTCAGTAGAAAGCTGGAGGGCTAGAAGGGTGTGCTTCTCAGTCAAGCGGGGAAGGTACAAAGTCCATCTCTACTACTCTTTATAATCTCCCCTTGTATTCCATGAGTCTTATTAGAATTCCTATTAAATTTGAGGAGAAAATGGAATAGATTATGAGAATATTTTTTGGTCAAGCGTTGAAGCTAAATCTAGAATTTCACTTGTGGCATGGGACCTAGTTTGTAGGCCTAAGAAGTGGGGTGGTTTGGGGATTAGAAATTTAAGAGCTTTTAACAAGGCTTTACTCTCAAAGAACATCTAGAGGCTTGTCTATGGGGAAGTAGGTTGTGTCTCTATGGTTAGAAATAAATATTTGAATGGTTATGGGAGATCTTGGAATATGCTTGCTTTTGATGACATCCCTACTAGTTCTTGTTTTTGGAGGAATATTATCCCCTGTAGGGACCTGATTGCTAATGGTTTTAGGTTGTTGCTTCTAGTATTATTTTTTGGGAAGACACTTGGTGTGATTTTGACCCTTTAATCAATCATCCTTGGGCCTCTCCTATTGTTCCATTATGCAAATTCCTTTTTGGTGACTTGGTGGCATACTATATTCAGAATGGGGTGTGGAAGTATTTTCAAGAATGGGACCCATAATTGAATGTCCTTCAAGATTTCATGTGTAATATCAGAGTTCCTCTCTATCCGAGACTGGATCAGGTAATTTGGACCCCCTGTGCTAATGGTAAGATTTTGGTGGCCTCTGCCTTTGTCAATTTGTTGGAGAAGCCTAACACTTTTTCGTTCTAGGGGAAAATATGGAATAGTTTGTTGATCCCTAAGTTGAATGTTTTATTTTGGATGCTTATGCAAAGTAAAGTATTAACTCAAGATAATCTTTGTAAAAGGGGATTTGCAATTCTGAATAGATATGTCCTTTGTGAATCTGATGCAGAGAGTTCCTTTCACCTTCTCCTTGGTTGTAGTTTTTCTTCTCTTCTCTAGAGTAAATTTCTTTGCCTTTGGAATTTGGATTGGGTTTTCCTAGACTCTCTTTGTAGTTTTGTTGAACAATAGAAGTGTCCTTCTTCCTCCCCCATTCTTTTTCAACTATGGGATCTTATGGCCTCACATGTTGCCTAGGGTATTTGGAAAGAATGTAATAACAAAATTTTCTATGATTCTAAACTCAAGATAAATAGCATCTTCATTAAGATTCGTAGTGAAATCTTGGAGAACTCTTCTCTTATTGGTTTTGATGCTCCACGCTACACCCCATCCTCTTGTTTGGCTAGGTATGACTTGTTAGTGATTTCTAATTGGAAGATTCCCCTTATACTGGTTGAGGTTGCTAAGTCCAGTTTAAAGGCTAGATTAAGTACTAAGTGGAAGCCCCCTCCTTCAAGGTGGGTTAAAATTAATTTTGATGGGGCAGCCAAGGGTAATCTTGGTCCTATTGGTTGTGGGGGGTGTTGAGGAATGAGGATGGTAGGCTCTTGGGCATGGTGGAACTCTTGTTGGGAAATCATACAAATCACTATGCTGAGGTTGAGGGTGTATTTATAAGTATTAAATTTTCCTTGGAAAAGGGCTACTCTAAACTATGGGTGGAAGGATACTCTTTAAACATCATCAACTATCTATGTGGAAGCCAAAAGCCTAGCTGGAGTTTTGATTAGTTTATTAAGGATGTTATTATGATGTTGAGATCGTCTAAGGAAACTCATGTTTCTCACATATATCAACAGGGAAATTTATTGGCAGATTTTTTTTGCTAATGAGAGTATCAACATTAATGAGTATAGGGCATGGGAGGAGTACTCTCTCCTTCTAAAGGCTGCTAATATTTTAATGTGAAATGATGGATTTGGTTGAGATTATGTGTTTGCTTTATTTTACCATTAGTACCAGTATTATACTCACACATATTGTGGGTATCACTTGGCTTGTTGGATCTCAATTGAACACTTTTTTCCAAGGTTTTCTACTAATGGTTTTAGTGAATATGGGGGGGTGACCGAAGTATAATTGAGCCCCATTCTTGTGCTAGTTTGAGGAAGAAGAATAAAATTTGGAGGATACTTGAGCATGGAAACTTTACACCTTTCTTGGAAAGGCTTCATGGACATGACCACAACACTTTGGTGGAATTTGTTTCATATTTGCACAATCATAAGCTCTAGATCAAGGGAATGGTTTTTGACATCAATGAGGAGCTTATTGTTGTTGTGATTGGGATTCCTATGGTTGGCCACAAATTCTTCAAAGATAAGAAGATAAATGAGGAGGTAATGGCTCAATTCTTTAAGGATGATGAATGAAAAAAAATCATCAAGATGCAGTCTTAGGGCTATGAGCGCACATCTCTCAAGAAAATTTGGGTAGATGTTGTAGAAATTATCATGTGGTATGTGAATTTGGAAGGTAGATTTACTGCAATCCTAGGCCACCATTTTACTCTTTTAAATCATTTTAGGCATGGGTTATTTGTTTCATTTCCTTTCTTTCTCTTGTCCTTGATGGAGGTCTCTGTGTATGCACATTTGAAAAATAGGAGGGCTTTGGTCCTGCATGAGGGCCTCATCTTGTTAATTATGGAACATGTGAAAGCCCTCATTTCTACCACTTCAATTTAGGGAAAGGAAAAGACTTTAAGTGATGACTCTAGCTCATCTTGTTTGGACATGAGTGTGGCTAAGGAGGAGTGGAATGAGGAGGGAGAGGATGTGTCTCATTCCCTTGCAACTGCCCCTTCGAAGAAGAGGAAGAAGGGAAACCCTAAAGGAAAATGGGAAGCCAAGAGGCTTATTCTTCGAGAGTCAGAGTCCAAGTCTTTTGGTGTGACCAATAGATTAGCATGGGCCAATTACGCTTGATCCATGACAAATCAAAGCATAATGAAGCCACTGACATCAATCTCAATAGGACCAATCAAATGCAAATTAAACCAAGCATACTAAACTACGAAAGCTTTAAAATGCATACTAACTTACCCCATTATAGGAGTGGTGTTGCGTTGATGTGGAACGACAACCCTTTCCCAATCCTGTGGATAAATGAGCTTGTTCCAATCAATTTTATTGAAGAAAATTGATGGATGATTGTGAGATGTGTATGATAACATTCTTTTAACCTAAATGAACATGATGCAAGCTAATTTAACATGATTTTATGGTAAAATGATCTAGATATGTGAGTGCAAAGCTAATCTAGATGGATTTGAAGCTAAAATATTGAAAACCTATTTAATAAACAAGCTAAATGTATGCATCTAAGTTACCATGGAAGCCATTAAAGGAAACTAAGCTAATATGCAAGAAATTAAACTAAAAATATGCTAAACATGTGCTAAAGATGAGTGTGATTATGAGTGATTTTAACAACATAACTCTGATGTTAAAAGATGGATCCATTTGTCTCCAAATAGTGACCTATTTATAGGAAAACAAATGACAAATGGAGGGTTGAGATAAAAAAAGGCTAATCAATGGTCAAGGATGGAAGAAGTTGGAGGCATGGATCACAAATTCTCATCAACAGATGAGAATGAAAGATGAGATTTTAATGAAGTGTTAATATTCCTTCAAACAAACACACTTTTGACTTATACAAGAGGTCACAAGTTAACTTGCACAAGAATTTTGGAGTTAAATTACACATGAATCCAAGTAAATTTTTTGAAAAAGGTATATTCCACTTTTTCAAATGAGTGAGGAAAGAGAATATTCTTTGGAATATTCTCATGTGTGAGGGAAAAGGATACTTAGAAAATTAAAACAAAGTTTAATTATGCAAAAGGGGAAGGAATATTCCATGGGCATATTCCTTTTGGAGGAATGTGCAAAGGAGGAATATTCCCTTGCAAGTCGGGGGAATTAGATTAATTAAGATAATTGATAATTAAACAATGTTAATTATGCAATTAGGGGATTAGAAGAATTAGATAATTTTCATTAAATCAAGTGATTTAATGAAAGCGGGAAAGGTGATGAAATTTAATTAAATAAATTAGAGTTTTTTAATTAAATAAGAAGATTTAGGGATTTAAATTAAATAGTTTGATCTATTTAATTTAACAGGATGAAGTGTTAGCGTGAAAGGGGATGAATGAACCTAATTAAATTAATTAGGCTAATAGATGCAAATGATGCAATTAATTAAATAGCTAGGATAATTTAAATAATTAAGTGAAAAGAGGATGGGTTTTAGGAGGAAATGATGTTAGTATATCTTATTCGAGTGCATGATATCATTCAGGAAATTCTTAGTGTCTACAGCTTGCAATGATATAGAGGTGGGTTATGGGGATTTTAGGTCCAAGGACAATGTTGTGGATATTAGACAAGTTGATGCTAAGGCATGAGGCAAGGAGGAGGGTTTACAGGAGAATGTTGTGATTATGGAGACCAAGGAGAAGCCTAAAAGGACTTCTAAGTGTATTGCTAAGATGAGGAACTAGGCCACAAAAGATATGGTAAAGGACACCATAGAACATTGCAAGGAGAAGACTCTAGAGGAGAAAACGGTTGAAATTGATGACTCTCTAATTTGAAACACACCAAGTGTGGAAACCGTTGGTGAAAAAATTATGCAAGAGGAGAAGAGTGTTAATCAGAATCCTGGGAAGCTAGAACTTCTTAAGGTTAACCCCTCTGTCAGAGGACTTCTCCTACCTAAATGATGAATCCACCTCAATTTTTGAACTCCTTGAAATGGTGAGGAAGGGGGCCGTTGGTACTTTTAAATTGGAAAAGTGGACTCTACAGGAATTCAACAGGGTTAACATCAAAATTAGCAGATTGAAAGAGAATATGCAAAATATTCCTAAAGTCACAGCCTCAAATATTCTAATTGATAGAATTGTTGATCTTGAGTGTTCATTCTTTGATTTCAAGTCCTTATGTGAATAGCGCCTAGTAGATTTAGAGGCCAAGGTTTTGGATACCAATACAGACATCAAGAAACGGCTACATGCATGTTGTATTTCTATGAAGAATAGCATAGATTGTTTGGAGGTCCTGTTCCACAAGATCAATGAGCTAAGAGAAGACCAACTATATTTTTTTGAGCTGATGAAGGATCAGGTGACTAAAGGAAATGGGAAAAAAGTTGGAAAGGATGATGTTAAAGGCCCTACCGCTAGAGGGATGAGTAACCTAAGGAAGACTTTTGAGGATGAGAAAAAAGAACTATTGGACATGATTGGACTTCATAGGAACCATGAACCTGAGGTGGCCAACCCCTTAAGAAATATGAAGTTAGTTTCCTATTATTTTGTTGATTTTTTGCTAATGGATTCTTTTGATAGTTTATTATTTCATCTTTAGAACAAAATTTTGTATCTATAGTTGTAAAGGGTTTTGGGTCCCTTAAAAACTTGTTTTTCCCATATAGTCAAAACATGATTCAAAAAGAGTTTGAAGACCTGGTGTTTTCAATACCACTAATGGATCGAATATTTGATCTTCAATTAACTTTGGATAATATAAAATAGTATCTTGGGTTACATGAAAAATCCTACAACACTGTTGGAGATTCAATATCAAGAGCTCGAGGCATCATCAAACATACTTCAGTGCCAACTAATGCAGTACTAACGATCTTGAAGAAACATGATGATTTCTTAATGAAAAATGTTGAAGAAGGTTGATCATGCCTTAGTTTATATTTCAAGTTTTTTTCATTTACAAGTTTTTGTAGTTAGATGAAGACAATTTACATGTCATTTATCAAATTGTAAATACATGTAACAACAATGAAGTCCTCCAATAATTTTGGACTCCATAAATGAATAAGTGAAAGTAGTTAAACTTTTTCCTAGATTAGCTCTTGACTCTCATCTATAAATATGAGAGAGCTCATTTGTATTTTTTCACCTTTAATCGTTTGCAACGAACTACTAAA
Organism: Sequoia sempervirens; assembly: GCA_007258455.2. Taxonomy (NCBI): domain Eukaryota; kingdom Viridiplantae; phylum Streptophyta; class Pinopsida; order Cupressales; family Cupressaceae; genus Sequoia; species Sequoia sempervirens. The sequence continues at coordinate 714,048,202 of VDFB02058242.1, read as the reverse complement.
ATTATTTTTCAACTTTGAGACTTTGTGTTCAAATTGAAAATACAAATCTATTAATGAAAAGAGTGAAAATTTTGATATCAAACTTTGTATTGAATCAAGATTGTTAGAGTGAGTGTTCTTATGTAATTTTTGCTTGATATTTCTTATTGTTAATGGAATAAGTGGTGTTTCTCTATTATGATTAGAAGGGATTTTGAGATAAGCTTTATAAAATTTGTGTTATATTGATCTCTTGGAATTGTGTGTGTGTTGAAAGTGTTTGTTGTTGAAGAATTATTAAGACTTTAAGACTGTAATTACTTATTTCGTGAATCATTGGTATTGGTAGTCGATAGACTTTGTGCTACAACTGGTGATACAGTTACTCTCGGAATCATCTTAGAATCATCATGGGAAAGCAGTTGGAGGCTTTGTGTTTTGGTGGGTTTTCTAAATTACTTTTTTTCACTAGTACTTGTGGGTATCGACTATTATTTCTCTAACTAGTTGTATTTGAGAATATCATCATTATTTTTGTTTCTCTTATCCTGAAACAAGAGGATGTGTTAATGAATACACCCCAATGGATAATCACAATGTATATATTTTAGTTTAGTTTCTAGTTAATTGTAGTGAGCAATAAGAAGGGAGCCTCCCCTTTTTGAGAGGAGAGATTTATCTCATAACAACTATGGCTGAAATCACTATTTCATAATCCATAAAGGGATTACAAAATAATCACCCGATAGGGTACAAGGAAGACAATAAGAAATGAATAATCATTCCCTCTAATGTAGTTACAATTCTAAAAGATATGGAAAAGAAAGTCCAAGAAGTAGGGGAAAAATATGATGCCCTTGACCTGAACATAATGTCAATGATAGAAAAATATTGAGGGGGAAGGCATGATTCCTTTAATGTAAATATATAGCAATAAATACATAATATGTGGAAAGAGGGGAGACACAATTCCCTTAATGTAAGGATGTGGAAATAAGAGTCCAATATTAAATTAGGGTAGGCATGATGCCCAAAAATATAAGGAATTCCAATGAATAATGAGGGAGAGAACAATATCTCCAAAGTGATGACAACTCTAGAAGTTTGATGTGGTAGTGTAGGGCTAAAGCCTATATTCTAGATAAAACAAGGTAATCTTGACAAGTTACACTAGGAGTGTGACATATCAATACATAGGCAATGAAAATGATCTAATAAGAATAGTGCATAAGTATAAGATCAATGTATATGCTCTAGTAAGGATGAAATAATAATAAATATTTGATAAGAAATATGCAATATTCAATGACCAAGGAATGACAATGAACTTTAGAATTATATACCAAGAAATAAGAAATATGATAAAAGGGGAAAGGTTATAGAATAAAAAATTAATAAAAATAAATTAGGAAACCCAAGTAGGAAAAAAAAGAAAAAAGGTAATGGTGGGTGAAGCATATTCATCTAGAGGATGTAAATAGAAAAATACATATGAGAAACTAAATTTGATTCCCCAAGTATAGAGCAAACAAACAATTAAAGATGGAAAGTTAAATAAGTGTGAAAATAACAACAAACAAAATGTAATCAAGAAGGACAAAATATATGGAAACACAAGGTGAAATCAAAAATAGGTGAGGGAAATGGAATAGGGAAAAAGGACCGAATATAAGTGTAACACATGCTCAAATTTATTTGTGTTAACATGTAACACTAAATGTGTGTTTATGTCATTCACATGCTAAGTAGGAACATGGAAATACAAAATTACAACATATGAAAGGGAATAAAAAACATGAAATATGGTGAGAAATTATAATGATATCTAAGTAATTCATTTCATATGGAAAACCAAACTTGATTCCCCAAGTGTGGAATAAGCATGTGGACTAAGCATGATATTAAAGATAGCAAGAAAAATGTGTGTAAAAATCAAAACAAAAAATTGTGATCAAGAAGGCCAAAAGACAAGGCTACATAAGATGAAATCAATAAAAGGTGAGGGGAATGGAATAAGAAAAATACCTAAATAAAAATATGAAAAATGAAACGGAAGAGGTGATATGAAAAATAACACATGTTCATTGTTATTTGTGTCAAAATACAGAACTAAGTGTATCTTTATGTCATTCACATGCTAACCAACAACATGGACATATGAACATAAAGCATAAAAATGGGAAGAAAAATCATGAAATATGGTGAGAATTTATAATTATATATAAGCAACTTATTCATATCTCATATTGAATGGTTTTGTTTTATGTCATATGCAACCTCAATATAGGGTGTGTTATGATAAAACATAGATCTAGTGTATTTATAAGACTTCTAGATAGTAAGAGAATAGGGATCAAAAGCTAAATCATGAGAGAATGTTTTTGTCTAAAATATCCTCATGTGAATTAGGTCTAGAAAAATGTTAAAAAAACATTAGCCAAGCTAGAAAAATAAGTATAGAGAAAGAAATATGAATTTAATCATTGTAAACCTCTACCATTTAGGTAGAATAAAAAAATATTAATCAATACAATATTGTCATCTATGTGCATATAGTTAGAAAGTAAGAAATATTTCACTTGCAAGGATGCATCATTAGAACCATCATAATCATCATGTAATAATTCCTCACTAAGGCTTAAATTTCATCATCATGAAATGTATGGTATAGATAATAAAACATCAATAAATCAACATGATATGCTAATAAAGTATTATCAATGTATGAGGCATCATAATTTGAAGGAATTTAATATAAAGGATGAGTATTCATAGAATCAATATTATATGTAGAAGAATTATATTTTGGCATGAAAAAGAAATTATCTAGCTAGTTTCACTTTAGTACCCACTCACACCTAATTACTTAATCTTACTTAGGTCACTTTTTATGTCTCATATCAGAGGATTAAGACACTTGTCATGATATTAGATAAGTTTAGGGTTTTATCCTTGCCTATATATCAAGCTCATTTTATTGCATTGTGTGATGTGGGAAAAGGGATCTAGGGTCTAAACCACACCTTTACCAATATTACATTAGAGAGGAACCAAAATTTATCATGCAAGACCACTTGGCTACTATCCTCAATGGAAAAGCCAAAATAGTAGATCAAGGTTTTGGTCCCTCTTTTGAGGGGTTTGTTGAGGTTGATTTGAAATTGAATTAATTTAATTATATAAATGTAAAGCAAGGTCAACTATGAATCTACAATAAATTGATGTGATTTTAAGAAAGTACAAAACTACAACAAATAAATTGAAGACATAAAAGTAGAGTGAAAAGATTGAGGAACATGGCATGTAAATTGGGACTAAAACTACTTGGTCAAGGGTGGTGGAACACTAGACTAGAGAATACTACTTTCTAGAATTCATGAACAAGTCTCAATAGGTTATGGTCTGTAGGTTCTTCCCTCCTGGACTCATCTTTAGAACTTCATTTGTTGATGAATAATTCCTCTTTCCCTAATTTATTGAAGTATGAAACTTGAATGCTTCATTTTGCAATTATGTTCTCACTTTTTCCAAATTCACTTTAGATCTACCACCTACAAACATACAAGGGGAGAAAGGATTGTTCCATATAGGTGATTTCCTAATTCAAACTCTGTTTGGTTGTTTCCACCTCCACAATGACTATGATGATGTAAAGAGTGCTTATCCTTGGTTAGGCAGAGGAAAACAAATAAAAATAAGTGATAAATGACAATTGTTGCAACTTACCACTTAGATATGATCTCCTTGATGGACTGAAGTCATGATACACATCTCATGCAATGAAGATTTACTTGTTGATAAGAATTCATGCAAATATTAGTAATCATGAAATAAATGGACAATAAACATGAACAATCTTACTCATAAACTTGATGCATTTCTAACATTAATCTTGATGGATGAAAAATTCTGCTAATTCTACTCTTGATTGTTCTTGATTGCTCTTGACTTCTTTTCAAGATTCTTGCTTGTTCAAATTTTCATTAGGTGTTTATATGGTGAAAAAGACTTGTATTTATATGCATTTCCATATTTCCCACAAATTAACTATGAAAAGCAAACAAATAAATTTGAATTTACAAATATAAAAAATATCAACAATAACTTTCAAAATTGGGCCAAAATAGGTTGGTCAAGGGCAGTGGTGCCCTAGAAAAGACCTATATTGGGATTTTTATTACCATTAAATAAATAATTAATATCAATTCCCAATTGTATGTTTATTTTTTGAAGATGATAATAAAATAGGAAAATTATGAGCATAATTAGGTCTAGGCACATAAGGGGGAGCTAAACCTAGTGTGAAATTGTCAAGGTCAAAAATTTATGATGCTACAATTAGCCCCCACTTTAGTGAGAGTACAAACTTATGCTCATGCTCAAACTGAAGTAAGGAAATTCCAAGAAGGGTTCTTTCATCAAAAATTGGAGTGGTAGGATGACATTGAGTCTAAGGGATGTGCTATCTCCCAAGCTCAAGATCCTATGCAATAACAATATAAAGAAAAAGGAACACACACACATGATGTGCAATGCATCATGAAAAATTCAAAGCATACATAATAAAGACACATACTACAAAAAAAACATGATGCAAACATAATTCAAACATGATGCAAATATGATGTAAAAACAATACAAACATAATGAAAAAATGAAAAAGAGGGTATGATATCATGGACTAGGAAAAAATGCAGATTTCTTACTAGGATCCATACCCAAGGAATTCATGAATCACATGCTAGAAAAGTTTGATATAAATTCTAGTTGACCCTTGAAAAGAATCACAAGCTAGTGAAGATCGATATTCATTAGGTGAGCCTGATAAGAAACAACATAGGATTCTTCCTCTTACAATATCATAGGTCACACATATAACACTAGAAGAAATCAATCATTGTAATAAAATGGCTGAGGGAAAATGGCTTCCCAATAGTCATTTTTCAGGAAAAGACAAGAATTTGACTTGTTCTACAAACAATGGCTATAGGAATCAGGATTATTCTGCATAGGGTCCCATGGGCTATACAAAAAGATATCATGCAAGACATGAGGAACCTGTGATTAGGCATAGATTCTCTAGACCTAACTGGGTGTCATTTTATTATAGCTGACATTTAAACAAGCAAAAGTAGGTTGTTTTTGACATATATGAAAATGATACACCACCATTACTCTAGAAGGGTTTCAAGGGAAACAAAGAGAGGAGAATTCAAGGTTTCTTAATCAATTGTATAGAGAAAGTGAAGCTGACTATAGGATCAATCAAAGAAAGGAAGTGGAAGGGGCTAGGGTTTCAATAGAGAATCATACTCAAGGGAAAAAGTGCATGCATGCAACCAATGTTTCAAATCGTTCAGAAGATCCCTTCAATCCAACAGATAAGGCACATGCAAATGGGGGTAACAAAGAGAATTCATCAGCTCAAGAATGACATGCAAGCACAGATGCAAGCAAAGATTTTTGTGGGAAAGAAAAGCAACAACCATAGTTATAGAAAGAAAAATCAAATGATTATAATCCTAAAGTCCCTTCAAAACTAACTTTGCAACATGCAAAAGTAAGCAATAATGGTTCTACGATACAAATTGCCTATATCAAGAAGGAAAGGATCTAAAATATTTGTGTTAAAAAGCAACAACCGAATAAGCAAATAGGGAAAACTAAAACCAACAAGGAAAAGAAAAAGGTGAATAAGAAGAAGGGCATACGAAACATGGAAAATGGAAACACGAAGATATTCATCCAAGCTTCACCTACCAAAAGACTAAATACAATGGAGCAAAAGGTTGTTGTCAACGTCACATTTTTAGAGGACTTATTACAACATAAAATTAAGGATCTTCATCACTGGGCCTTAATATGTAATTTTGGGGACCTTATTCTTGATATATATACTCTAAAGATTTTCTATTTGATGAATGGGAAGGGGTATCAAAATTCTTTTATTTGGATCAAAAGGAGGGGATTTTTATTGTACTTTTTCATTGAAAAGAAGAAAGGGATGTTGTTTATAAAATGAAATTCTAGATATATAAAGGATCCAGTTTATGCATGAATCCTTGGATTCCTAATTTTAAATTAGATCAATTTATGTCAAATTTTGTGCCAACATGGATTCAATTAATATCCTTACCTTTGGAGTATAGGGAGTTTAAGTTAATAGAAATTTTGGAAAATCATATTGGTATCTTCCTTCAGCATGACAGAGCTTTTTATGATAATCCCACACAACCTGTTAGGGTTTCTATATTGCTTGATACTAAAAAACCATTCCTTGATGAAGTGCATATAAACTCTAAGTTTGGCACATGGATTCAAGAAATTGTAGTAGAAAGTAATGAAAGTACATGTTCTTTGTGTCATTCTATGGAACATTTGAAAGCAAAATGCCCTAATATGGCTAGTTGTCAAAAGAAAGAGAGCTCTTTACAATCTCCTCATAGTAAAGCTTTGTCCCCAATGTCTGAAAAGAAATCAGAAGTGATTGTGCCAAAAAATTTAACTAATGGGAGCATTCAAAAAAGAGATAGTTTAGCTTCACCTTATTAAGCTAGTTCAAAAATGGAAAACTTAAACATGGACAAATCAAAAGATTCTGGCACTGCCTTGTTGAATAATGTTCTGATCAAGCCAGTATATTAGTACAACACAGTTGGTAGTGGGAGGGGTTTTTCCTCTAAAGTAACATTCTCAGTTGATCAGTTGCTTGCACTAGCTCGCCAATTTCAGTTTAATGGTTTTCCAATTCAAATTTCATGCACTTCATTGGAAAAGAAGTTACCCATTCAGATCACATATAATTTTTTGAAGAAGAAGCATGGTATTCCTTAGAAGGAAGGTCTTCTAGTTCTTAATTAGGATCAAACCTCTCTTTAGTTGTAGAATCAAAGTTCATCTCAGTTGGAGGACAAAAGATCCTTTCATTTGGAGAATCAAAGCTCATCTCAGTGGGAAGATCATAGCTACCCAAAGTTAGTGGGTCAAATCCCCCAACTTCCCTCCAATAAGATTCTCTTGCACAAAAATTACTCACTTCAATAGTCTCTAAATTATTTTATGAGACTGCAGAAGAAATTCAAAATGAATCAGGTTTGAGGGAAGAGGAAAGGTTGAATCCTTTCAAAAATGTTATTGACCCAATAATATTGAAGAAAGATTTGATAACTGAGGGTTGCATGAAAGATAAAATGGAATTGGATACAGTTTTGGAGCCTAAGTTTGACTATTCTCAAACCTTATCCTTAGCACAAACAACTATCCATCAACTGCTAATTAAGAAATATCCAAGTAAAAGAGGCAGAAAGTCAAAAGCAGAAAAACTAAGGGAGGAAATTGAGTCAGGGATGCAAGCTCCACTAAATGGAAGATGCTTAGTTAACAAAAGGCTGAGGAGAGAATGTTGCTTCCCTCACCTGCAATGAAAATATTATCGTGGAATGTCAAGGGCATTAATTCCCCTGACAAGAGAGCCCACATCAAATGCCAAATTGATTCTTCAGAGGTAGATGTGGTAGTTTTGCAAGAAACAAAATTATCAACAAGCTCCTATGAGACCATTGTAATGAAATGGGGTAAATAGAAATATCTGCATATCCCAACACAAGGAGCATCAGGAGGATTGATTTCCTTATGGAACCCGAAGTCAATGACAGTAGAAGCTATGGGAGGAGATAGTAATTGGAAATTAATGATAGTTGAGTCTTTTAATTTATGCTTCAAACTCATTAATGTCTATGGTCCAATAGCAACGCAGGATAAGAAAAGACTGTGGGAAAATTTAACAAACATTATTCAGAGTTTGGGGACTGAAAAAGTGGTAGTGGCAGGGGATTTTAATGCTATTGTATCTCTCAAGGAGAAGCATGGAGGTATTTGTCCACCCCAAAAAACTATGGAATATTTTGAGAATTTTATTGTGGATAATTCTTTAAGGGATGTGCTACCAGAAAAAGGTAGTTTCACTTGGATGAATAGGAGAAGAGATTTTTCACAAATAGTTGTTTGGTTAGATAGATTCTTGATTTCACCAAATTGGGTTCTTGAACCTTTTCTCCTATCCTCACAAATTTTTCCATTTGAATGTTCAAATCATTATGCTATCTCCTTATTGATAAAGAACAAGAACATGCCCCCTCAACACAAGCCCTCCTTCAAATTCAAGAAAATGTGGTTCAGGCATCCATTGTGCTTTCTCTTGCTCAGATAATGGTGGGTGAGTGCACCACATTATAGGGGCATTAAAATGTTTAAGTTATTTAAGAAATTGCAATTCATCAAGAGGCAGATTAAAAATTGGAATGTGCAAGTTTTTTTTTTTTTTTAAATGAACAAAAAGAGATAGTAGCAAAACAACTGGAAGAAGTCCATGAACATATTATTCAAAATGGAATGGATTCCAATACATACGTTAAAAAAAAAAATCTGCAATTAATTTGGGAAGACATGGGGAAAAGAGAGGAAATTTATTAGCATCAAAAGTCAAGAGAATTATGGTTGAGAGAAGGAGATCATAATACATTTTTTTTTCATACATCAACACAACAAAAAAGAGCGACACAAACCATTTTCTCAATTTAGGAGATAGAAATAGGTAAACAATTGACAAGTGCAAATGAGATCTAGGAAGAAGGTGTAAATTTTTTTAAGAATTCGATCGTTCCTATTAAACTTGATTCTACACAACGAAGGCAAGATGATCAGGAGTTGCTAGCAATAATACTGACCCTTATCTCCTGAGTAGACAATGTTGAGCTAATGAATCCTTTTTCATTGGAAGAATTGAGAAAGGTGGTTTTTTCTCTTGCTCTAGACAAGGCCCTAGGCCCTGATGGTTTCACCGCTTTGTTTTTTTCAAAAATGTTGGGATGTTGTGGGTTTTGACTTACTTCTAGCCTTGGAGGAATCAAGGAAGTCGAGAAAGATCCTCAAGCACTTTAATGCTACAAATATTTCTCTATTACCAAAGGAAAAAGAGCCTAAAACTTTTGTTGAATTTAGGTCAATTTCTCTATGTAACACGGTTTATAAAATTTTCACCAAGGCAATTTATCAAAGGCTAGAGCATTTAATTTTGAAAATCATTTCGCAAGAGAAAAGTGTCTTTGTGTCAGGTAGAGAAATAGTAGAAGGGGATTAGGTAGCACATGAGGTTCTTCACTATTAAAAATAATAATCTTCCATCATTTATTATAAAGTTAGACATGATGAAAGCATATGATCGGGTTGATTGGAATTTCCTCTTGAAAGTTTTGATCAATTTTGGGTTTTCAAACAAGTGGTGTAAATGGATTTTATCTTGCTTATCAGGAGAATTCTTTTCTATATTAATTTATGGTTCTCCTTCAGGGATTTTTAGAGCCACACAAGGTGTAAGACAAGGTGATCCTCTTTCACCTTTTCTTTTTATAATTATGGCAGAAGCCCTAAGCAGGACTATAAAAGAGAAGCACAATCAGGGTTTATGGCAAGGGATACATATTCCACAAACTAGTTTGTCAGTTACACACAATATTTTTGTAGATGATAATTTACTGCATGGAAGGGAGAATTTTAATGAAGCTAGGCAGATAAAAATTATTCTAGATAGATACTCTAAGTTGTCAGGACAAAAGATAAATTCTCAAAAGTCAAAAGTATATGTCTTCAACTCTAAAGCAGCTTTAAAAAGAAATATTATTCACGTGCTAGGTTTTCAAGAGGCAAGTTTACCTTGTAAGTATTTAGGTATTCCTTTCTTTATGGGTGCTAATAAAACATCATTTTGGGCTAATGTTATTGAAAGAATTAAGCTGAAATTATGTGCTTGGAAAGCCCATTGGTTGTCTTTATCAGGGCATATTATTTTAATAAAATTTGTATTGTTAGCAATCCCCAATTATTTTATCTTAGTCCTCAAGGCACTTAGATCAATAATTGATCAAATAGAGAAAGCAATCAGGGGCTTTTTATGGAAAGGAAACATGAATGATGTTAAAATAAATTATTTGATCTCTTTGGATTCTGTGCCATCAGAGAAATAAAAAGGTGGAATAGGTTTGCATGATATCTCAAAGCGTAATATAGCCTTTGGGGGGAAATTGGTTTGGCAGATGTATACTAATCCTAATTGCAAATGGTGCACACTTATGTAGGAAAAGTATCTCAAAAATCAATAACCTTCAAGAATTATCACAGTCTCTAACCCACCTATAGGATCTACTATGTGAAACTTTATGTTATCTTGTAGAAAAGTAATCACAAATTATGTTTCTTGGGAGTTCAATAATGGGGAAGTAGTGAATTTTTGGGATGACTCTTGGAATGGCCATCCACCATTGAGAATTTGTCAAGACCTTCAAGTAGTCATTCCAATTTTGTCTTCTTTATGGGGTTCCAAATTAATTGATTATGTATGTGCAGTAGAGATCTCTTAAGTAAAAGTAATATGAATTTTTTTTCCAAACTCTCAGTTATCTAATGAACAAAAGAGTTGTCTTCATTAGGTTCTAGCAGCAAGAATATTCATCTTATCAGGAAAAGTGGTTTGAATTATTTGGGCTCCTTCAAAAGATGGAAATTAATCAGTCAAACAGGGTTACAAGGCGGTCCTTAACAAGGATAACCATTTGCAGTCTCAAAGAGCATATTCATTTTGTTGAAGTAATATGGTGTTACCAAAGGCAGGGAGTTTTGCATGGCTTGTGTTGAGGAAAAGAGTACACACAAGTGATCGTCTGGTCAAATTGGGTATAGAAGACCCATTTAATTGTGTTTTATGTGGTAAGTGTTTGGAAAATCTTGATCATCTGTTTCTACAATGTTCATTTTCCCAAAGTTGTTGGGAATTTGTGATGCAAAAGATGAGTTTTCATACTCCATTTCCAAACTCAGTATGGGATCTCTTTTCTTTATGGCCAGTGCTATATAAGACTTCATTTTTTTCCTGTATTTGGCATCTAATTCCAGCTACTATCATATGGTCCATTTGGTGGGAACAAAATAAACGCATATTTAGAAAATTTTCAGCACCAAATCACTTTGTCCATGCAACAATTGAAAAATTAGTTGCAGAAGCAGTCAATGCATATGTACAGGATTAGAAGAATGTTAGTTCTTAGTTTACCTCATGGGATCAAAGCATACTTAAGGGCTGGCAAGGTATTATTCTACCTTTTAAAGGGAGTATGAAACTGCCTTCCAAATTGAAGGTGAATAGAAGCGTAATCAAATGGCACCCACCGCTGATAGATTTTTTCAAGCTTAATTTTGATGGTGCATCTAGAGGGAATTTGGGCTCTTCAGGGGTAGGTGTTTGCATTAGAGATTCTTGGGGTAAATTGAAAGCAGCTAGATCAATTCATATTCCTTTGGGTACGAATAATATGGCCGAGTCACCGGCCATTCTTTATGGTTTGTAGTTTGCAAGGAAATTTTGAATCAATAAGATTCACATTGAAGGAGATTCACTTGTAATTGTAAACATGTGTAAGGAAAGGAAATGTCATAACTAGCATCTAAGGTATATTTTAGAAAAGGTGTGGGATTTAATGGATGATTTTTAACTATTCTAGATCTCACATACATATCATGAGGGGAACAAGCTTGCAAATTATTTAGCAAATATGGGGTGTCAAAAAATAGAGGTAACAATAATGGAAAATAATGATGATCTAAAAGCTTTTCCTAATTTTCAAGAAATTGTAGATCGAGAAAGCTTAGAAACTATACTCTAAGATTGGAAACACGAGCATGATATCAGGTCTCTGGGT
>VDFB02058242.1:713783729-714036373 GCA_007258455.2 Sequoia sempervirens | reverse complement strand
GGTGTTAGGTTGCTGGTTATAAATTTAAAGTGCAGGTCTGTCTAAATCAGAATCATCAATTTGGTCTCTGAGTGAAGTTATTGGTCTTGGCATCATTGATTAAGCAAAGGAGAGTTCTCTTATATGATGTAATGCTAATTTGTTATAATCCTATGCTCTTGGCAGGCAATCTCTTTCATATTGTAAGCTGCACAGTAGTATTGTCAGCAACTCTACTAATCTTGTTTTCATGCTTTGTAATATCTTACATCTCCGCCCTATGGTAGCTCCATTCCCACTCCGGGTTTGAAAGCACATTCTGGGTGTTGAGTTTACTTTCAGCATTCTCGCTTATTTCCCTTAATTGCATTGTATTATTAGCATCTCCATCATATGGTAGCTCCAATTCCATCTCAGGTTGGAAAACACATTCTTGACGTCGAGTCATTTCAGTTTATTAGTTGTTAGGGATCCTCTGACCACATGCTCGTCGTTCTCTAGCGCATTCTTGGTTAGAGTTCTTTGTATCAGCATTTCTTTAAGATCCTCTAACCAATGCTCACACCTTGCCCACATCCGGTGTACATTCTCGGTTAGAGTTGCTTTCAAAGCATCATTTTGGTTTAGGAGCTAACCTTTAACGGGTGCATTGTTGATTGTAACTTGTAATTGAAAAAAAAAAATTTGGCTCATAATATTTTAGTGGTATCGCTAAGTATCCTCAGCCATCCTATGAACAAACCATCTATGAGTGATAGAGAAAAGAGATACATAGCAAGGGAAGACAAGAAGGCTACAAATCAATTTTAGCTCTATCAGGCTCCAGAAGGTTAGACAGTGTCAGAGGTCTTGAGGGCTCATTGGGAGTCTTCTCAGGAAACTGATATGGCAGAAGGTGAGAGGTCAGTCGAGGGTAACGAGAGGTTTACCAGCAACAAAGATGATAGTGGAAAGGGAAGAGAGAGATCGATAAGTCTGAGAAAGAGATTTGAAAGGAAGATGGATGCCTTAATTGATATGGTATCTCTCATGATGGGGAAAGTGGGCCAGAACACAACTCCACAAAACAACCCAGGACATAGAGGAGAACACAGTGCCTCCAACCAGCATGATGGACATGCTGCTTAGCCTATTTCAAACAACACATACATTTCCTCCAGGCCATTCAAACCCACCTTCTTGGCACCAGTAAACACTCAACCTGATCCTGAAGAAAATGCTTCATTCGTGGAACAGTTGAGACTTGGCCATGTGGAGTATGATTCTCTCCCTGATGAAATCAAGATGGACATGTCCTATAATGATTTTATGGATCATAAAAGAAAGAATAAAGGACAAGGGAGACATTATGAGCAAAGAAGAACAATAGTTCAAGGGGATTTGTATCAAGCTATCAACAAGGTTATACTTCCACACTATGATAGGAGTGATAACAGTTCAGCTCAAGCTTGGATACAGAAGCTAGATAACTATCTAGCTCTTAGACCCATGGCAGAAGAGGAGGTTATTAAGTTCGCTACACTGCACCTAGATGGGGTGGCACATGAATGGTGGTACCATGGCCTAGTCACTTTGGGTCATCGGTCTATCACCACCTATGATGAGTTCACCACTAGACTCATAGAAAGATTCGAGAAGAAAGATCCAGAAGTGCATTTCAGGGAGTTGGCACAGTTGAAGCAGTATGGCACAGTTGATGCCTACATAGCTGAGTTTCAGAGACTCTCAATAATGGTCACTGGAATCACAGAGAGGTGGTTGGTGATTCTTTTCAGTGAAGGATTGATGGAGCCACTCAAGGGTTGGATTAAAGCCTTTGATCCACCCTCCCTACAGGAGGCAATGAAGAAAGCAAGAAACATGGAGTGGGCTGCTCCTAAAGCAAAGTTTCAATCCAAGCCATCATTTCACAAAGGGGATAAAGGAAAAATACCTCATCAAAGACCTCATCATAAGGAGTTCAATCAGCATAAACCTCATGTCACAAGATTGGATCCAGAGACCCTTAACAAACTCAGAAGAAAGGGGTTATGTTTTCGGTGTAGAGAAAAATGGTCTCAAGATCAAGTTTTCCCAAAGGGAGTCAAATTTCATCAGATTGAGTACTATTCAGCTGGTGAAAGTAATTCTAATTTTTCAGACCAACAGTCTGACTCTGATGGTAGTGAAGTGGAAAGAACTCTAGAAGAGTCTGAAGATGAAAAGGGGAGTGGAGGTACCTTGGCTCAACTTTCGAGCTTTCAAAAAAATGAATCCTTCAAAATTCAGGGGATCATTAAAGGGCAGCGAATAGTTGCTTTGATAGACACTGGAGCAACGCATAACTTCATTGACGAAGATGTGGTGGCAAAGAAGGGGTTGCAAACAGAAGAGTTTGAGGGCTTCAGAGTTATGGTCGCCGATGGGTTCCACATTTCTTGTACTAAGAAGATTTCAAACATGTCCATGCAATTGGGCAATTATGAAGTCAAGGATGACTTCTATGTGGTAAGTATTGGAGATACGGATGTCATCCTAGGTATTCAGTGGCTGCGATCACTTGGAGAGATCTCCCTAAATCTGCAAACCATGGAGCTTAACTTTCAATCCGATGGGAAGAGGGTAGTACTAAGAGGAATGTCCAATGGTGGTCCTCATATTGTGTCATTCAAGAGAATGGCAAGGCTGATTCGTCATGATCAGGCTGAGTGGGCTGCAGAATGTATGATTCTTCCTGCTAGTCTGGTTGAAACTAAGAGAGACTATCCTCCTGATATTCAGTCTTTACTCACAAAGAAGAGCAAGGTATTTTCTGATTTACCTTCTAGACCACCACCTGAACAGGGTTCAGAGCATATCATAGAGCTCAAGGAAGGAGCTAAACCAGTTATTACAACTCCATATCGGTACCCTAAGAAGCAAAAGGACAAGATTGAGAAAAACATTCAGGAACTCTTGGAGATGGGCTTCATTCATCCAAGCAAGAGTCCCTTTGCTTCAACAGTTGTTCTTGTGAAGAAGAAGGATGGTACCATTCACATGTGTGTGGACTATCGTGCTTTAAATCAAAGCACCATCAAAAACCGATACCCCATTCCGAGGATAGATGAGCTCATTGATGAGCTACATGGAGCCAAGTTCTTTTCAAAGATTGACTTGAGATTGGGCTACTACCAGATTCAGATGAGAGGATCTGATGTTGAGAAGACAACTTTTCGATGTCACTATGGCCACTTCGAGTTCTTAGTCATGCCATTTGGGTTGACTAATGCTCCTGCTACCTTCCAGTCTTGTATGAACAGAGTTTTTCAGAAACAGCTGAGGAAGTTTGTGTTGATATTTTTTGATGACATCCTGATTTTCAACAAGACATGGGATGAACATCTCAAGCACTTGGAGGAAGTGCTTAGCATCCTAGAATCTGAGAGCTTGTTTTCCAAAGCATCCAAATGTGAATTTGGAATGAAGGAGTTATTGTACCTTGGTCACATAATCAGTGCTGAGGGAGTGAAGGTTGATCCTAAAAAGATCAAGGCAGTTGTTGATTGGCCACCTCCTGAGAACTTGACTCAATTGAAAGGGTTCTTGGGTCTTTGTGGATTTTACAGAAGATTTGTGAAAGGCTACTCATAGAATGTTTCTCCTCTTACTGACCTCACAAAAAAAGGGGCTTTTTGTTGGTCAGAAAAGGCTCAAACTACTTTTGATAAGTTTAAGAGGATCATGAGCTCTTGTCCAGTTCTGGCTATTCCAGATTTTTCCAAGCCCTTCGAGCTACAATGTGATGCATCTGGTGAAGGAGTTGGGGTTGTTTTGATGCAAGATAAACATCCCATAGTGTTTGAGAGAAGAAAACTAAGAGGTGTTGAGAGGACCTACTCCATCTATGACAAGGAAATGCTTGCCATTATGCATGCATTAGCTAAGTTCGGACAGTATTTGGTGGGAAACAAGTTCATGGTCAAGACTGATCACAATAGTCTCAAACACTTCATGCATCAGAAGGATCTAAACGAGAGGCAACAAAAGTGGGTGAGTAAGCTTCAAGCTTACGATTTTGACATTGAGTATGTCAAGGGGAAAAACAACATTGTAGCTAATGCTCTATCTAGGAGACCCCATTTGAGCTCACTATGTGAGCTTACTACTGATTGGAAGGACATGTTGCTTGCTGATTATGCCAAAAATCAGTTTGCAACCAGCATCATTGAGGTTACTTTTCATGACGAAAGGTACAAGGTGATTGAAGGGCTGATACAGTACAAGGGTAGAATCTTTTTGGTGGCTGATTCCAAGCTCAAAAGGAAGATTTTGTTGACATTTCATGACATTCTACTTGCTGGTCATCAAGGGTTCTTCAAGACATATAGGCAGATCTGGGAAAGATTTTCTTGGAAAGGGCTGAAAGGGGAAGTTCAATGCTACATTCAGGAGTGTCCCACTTGTCAAATGAACAAGAATGAGCATACTCTACCTGCTAGTCTGCTGCAACCTCTTCCTATTCCCAATCAAAAATGGGAAAGCATATCGATGGACTTCATCACGGGGTTGCCCAAGGCCCAATGGAAGGACTCTATCTATGTTGTAGTGGATAGACTAACAAAATTTGCTCACTTCTTTGCCATTACTAGCTCTTTTTCTGCAGCCCAAGTTGCAGATCTGTTTTTTCATGAGGTGTTTAGGTTACACGGGTTGCCAAAAAACATTGTGAGTGATAGGGACAACAAGTTCCCAAGCACTTTTTGGCAAGAGGTTTTTAGAATGAGTGGTATAGTGCTTACTCCAAGCACTAGTTATCATCCTCAAACCGATGGACAAACATAGATAGTGAACAAGTGGTTGGAAGGCTACTTGAGGAACTATGTTTTAGAAAAACAAAGAGCATGGGTGAAGTGGCTTCACATAGGCGAGTATTGCTATAATTCTTCTTTTCACATGTCAATAAGGATGTCACCTTTCATGGCTCTTTATGGTTATGAGGCTCCTAGCTTTGTTGATTTGGTGTTTGGTGATAGAAAATCCCCTCAAGCCAAGGATTTACTGCAGCAGAGTCAAGATATCATGAAATCATTGAAGAACAATCTTCAGATTGCATAGAATTAGCAAAAGATGTATGCTGATCAGCAGTGTGTTGAGCGCTCTTTCGAGGTTGGAGATATAGTTTATCTTCGATTACAGCCTTACAGACAGTCTACTCTCAAGAAGAGTGGAGCTAAGAAGCTCAAACCTCATTTCTATGGGCCATTCAAAGTTATCAGAAAGGTTGGAGCAGTAGCTTATGAGTTGGAGCTACCTTCTGATAGCAGAGTACACAATGTCTTCCACGTGTCTCGCCTCAAGAAGGCACTTGGACACAATGTTGTTGCTTCATCACAGTTACCGCCTTTAGATGAAGAAGGACAGTTGGTTTTAATTCCTGAAGAGATTCTTGATTCCAGAGAGAGTTCTTTGAGAAAAAGAACAATCAGAGAGTATTTGGTGAAGTGGAAGAACTTGCCTATGGAGGATGCGACTTGGGAGAATGACGAGATTCTGCAGCATCCTAGTTTGCGATTGCTTGAGGACAAGCAATCTTGGGGAGGGCGGACTGTAATTTCCCCTTCTCGAGCATGATCTTCTTAGATGACCTTTGGCCTATTCTGGAGACCCGTAGGCTACTCAGATGGTTTGATTAGGGTTTCTTGTGTGGAGGTTGTTGTTGCTCGTGAATTGGTGATTGAATTGTGGATTCCTTCTGGGTTTTCTGTGGGCTTCACAGTGATGTAATTTTCTTGGTATTCCAAGCACTTTCTGGAATTTACTATTTTTAGTAAATTCTATTTTTGGTAGTGGTCCTATTGGTCTCAACACAGTTGACTTTCCTCTTCAGTCGACTTAGTTGGTTTGTTCAATTTTGGCCTTGGAATGCATTTTCGAAGAGATAAGTTTATTTCATTTAAATAACATTATATTTTACTGTTATATTACCCCCTTGGCCTAATCTCTTAACTTAATGTTGTATTAAAAGGTGGTCTTTAAGGGGTGGTGCCATCATTGAGGTAATTTTATAATTATCTAAGGTCAAATTAAAGTTTAAGTTGGACGCCTATTGAAGAGATGAATTTCATTAAAGTCAAAGAATGAGCCTTGAAGAAAGTGATTTTCTTGGAGGGAAAAAGGATTAGGGTTTCTTGAAGCTTCTGGAAGGGTCTTCACAATTTATAAAAAGGCGCCTTGGGTCTTCACATTATTATCTTTTGTCTATGGGAATGTTATGCTACTGGATTAGCTGTGGGATTGCTTCGAGGAATGTAAGCCTCCTAGCTTGGCATTGCTTCTTGCTTGAGAGATAGCGACTAGTGGTGAGGTAGTGTAGTTTGAGTGATTTGTAGTGGGATTTATGCTTTGTAGTCATTGTGTGGCTTTGTAGTTTAGTTTTTAGCATATTAGTGAGATTCTGGAATTGCATATCCTTTACAACAGATTGTTGTTTTTATTCATAAATCCAAAAATACAAAAAGAATCATTTTGGGCGTTGCTTTAATCTCTCTGTCTGTAAGGGGCGACCCTTTTCCCTAAGTTGCAGGATTTTTAGTGAAGTCTTGAATTTTTAAAGTGAAATCACCCCTCTTGTTGGGCCATACCTTTTGACTTTGTCTTGAAATTCATGCATATTTAATGTGGGGTCTTTTAATTAGTTTTGAGTGCTCTATCTTGGTCGCCTTCATTAATAGGGTATATTGCATTTCGTTTCACGTCAATTGGATGAGTTGTGAGAGAGATATGATCATTTAAGTGGGGTGTTAGGTTGCTGGTTATAGTTTTAAAGAGCAGGTCTATTTAAATCAGAATCATCAGTTTGGTCTCTGAGTGAAGTTATTGGTCTTGACATCATTGATTAAGCAAAGGAGAGTTCTCTTATATGATATAATGCTAATTTGTTATAATCCTATGCTCGTGGTAGGCAATCTCCTTCATATTGTAAGCTGCACAGTAGTACTGTCAGCAACTCTTCTAATCTTGTTTTCATGCTTTGTAATATCTTACTTCTCCGCCCTATGGTAGCTCCATTCCCACTCCGGGTTTGAAAGCACATTCTGGGTGTTGAGTTTTCTTTCAGCATTCTCACTTATTTCTCTTAATTGCATTGTAATTCTTAGCATCTTTGTCATATGGTAGCTCCAATTCCATCTCGGGTTGGAAAACACATTCTTGACGTCGAGTCATTTCAGTTTATTAGTTGGTAGGGATCCTTTGACCACATGCTCATCGTTCTCCAGCACATTCTTGGTTAGAGTTCTTTGTATCAACATTTCTTTAAGATCCTCTAACCAATGCTCACACCTTGCCCACATCGGGATCCTGGTGTACATTCTGGTTAGAGTTGCTTTCAGCATCGTTTTGGTTTAGAGCTAACCTTAACGGGTGCATTGTTGATTGTAACTTGCAATTGAAAAAATGAAAAAACTTGGCTCGGAATATTTCAAATAGTTGAAGGAACTCTAAGTATTTTTCCAATTATTTAAGTTTATCTTCAGGGACATGGGAAACAATAGCCTCTAAGTCTACATGATTTTTTGGTGACGAAGTAGACTTAGGTAACATAGAGTAGGAAGAGAATTATATATAGATCATGTAGATGTAACTCCTTGAGTAAAAGAGTTATAATACTTAGGTTCAACACCGAATGTGATTGCAACATGGGAAGCAATACGTCTATAATTATGTCTCATAGGGGTATTGGATATGAGACACTAGGTCATGAAGCTCATAAATTTATTACAAGATTTAGGATGCTTGAGTGTTCATATAATGAAGAGAAAAACAAATGAAAGAGACAAAAAATTAAACAAATTTTATAAACAAAAATATTTCTTCACGTAGATCACAAAGACAAGATTGAGACTAAAATTTGGACATAATTTAGCTGGACAAGGGTGGTGGTTCCCTAGACTAGAGATGAAAGATTTTAATAATTAAAAAAAATTGGAAATCAATTATAGCATCTAAGGATATGAGGTTGCATAGACTTAGGTCTAAAAGAAAACTGATTTCTCAAAATGCATGGAAACCTAATTTTTCTATGTGAAGCACACACATGAATCAAATTTTATGTTATTAAAGCAATGAACTATGTCTAATTGATAATTTATAGAATTGAAAATATTGTAACTAATTGAATTTTTCTTGCAAATGATGAAATATAATGCTTTTTTTTAATTTTGAGATGAAAACAATATGCAAATTTATGCTTTTTCAATACTTTTCACTAAAATGTGCATGCACTTTAACAAATCTAAATAACTTAAAATTACACTCAGATTTCACAATAAAAGATTTATGATTTCAAATGGATTTTGTAAATGTAAAAAGTGTTAGGTTCACCAAAATGTGATGTGGTAAAAGGGATCTATGGTATAAACCACATCTTTCCTAACATTACATTAGAGAGGAGCTAAAATTGTTCATGCAAGACCACTTGACTACTATTCTTAATGGAAGAGCCAAAATGGTAGATCATGTATTTGGTTCTCTTTTGTGGTTTTGTGTGTAGATTGAGTAGGAATTGAGTTAATTTGATTGTGAAAATGTAAAACTAGGTTAATTATGGATCTGCAATAAAATGATGTGATTTCAGGAAAACAAAAAACTGCACCACATAAATTGAAGACACAAAATCAAAGTGTAGAGACAAAGGAACCTAACATGTAAATTAGGCTTGAAATTGCATGGTCAAGGGTGGTGGTGCCCTAGATTAGAGAATGTTGATTTTTGGAATATGTGAATAGGTCTTAGTAGATCATAGTCTATAGGTTCTTCATTCTTGGATCTAGCTTTGAAACTTTGTCTATTGATGAATAATCCCCCTTGCCCTAACTTTTTGAAGGAGGCTTGAATGCTTGATATTACAATTAGGTCTTAAATATTCTCCAAAATCCACTTTCAGTCTACCACCTATAAACAAGAAAGGGGAGAATGGGTTGTCTCATATAGGGGCTTACCTAAGTCAAATCCTATTTTGATGTTTCCACCTCCACAATGACTGTGCTGATGTAAAGAGTGCTTACCCTCAGTTGGGAAGAGGCAAATGGATAGAAACAAGTGATAAATGACAAGTACTACAACTTACCACTTAGATATACTTTCCTTGGTGTATTTAAGTCATGGTACTCATCTCATACAAGGATAATTGGATGCTTGATTGAAGGTTTTGCAAGTCTTAGTACTCACAAAACAAATGAACATAAAACATGAATAATCTTACTCATAAAATTGATGTATTGCTAACATAGACATTGATTGATGAAAAATGCTGCTAAGTATACTCTTGAATTATTTTTAGGATACACCATTGGAATTCAAATTTTCCTAGGTGTTTAAATGGTGAAAAAGACTTGTATTTATATGTAATTATTCATTTCTCACAAAATTAATTATAAACAACCAAAAAATGAATTTATATTTTCAAATGTAAAAATGTTGACAATAACATATTTAAAATTAGGGCCAAAATAGGTTGGTCAAGGGAAGTGGCTCCTTAGACTAGACCTATTTTGCGGATTTTATTTCTATTAAATAAATAATTAATATTAATTACCAATTATATCCTATTTTTAAAAAAGCGATAATAAAACAAGAAAATTATGAGCATAATTAGGTCCAAGAACATAAGGGGGAGCTAAACCTTATGTGAAATTGTCAAGGTTGATAATTTGTGATGCTACATACTGTAATATACTATATTCATTATTTTTGGAAATATAGAAATTCATTCTATTGCATCTCTCTCATGGAGGTTTTTGGTCTTATTGGTAGATTATCGCACATGTGAGCTATTTCATAACTCCAAAATGGTATCCAAAATAAAGAAAAATATGAACCTTAGGTCTACTATGTAAACCTATGATTCAAATGGTTAGGAGGGTGAGGTATTTTCCTATGTTTCATTAAGATGGAGACTAACAAGGTGAGTATAATGAATTTTAACCATGAAGGTGAGCCAATTGGACTTGAATCTCCCTCCTATTAAGGATTGGAATGATTAGGAATAGATTTTTATGATTAAACTAATTAGACTATATGACCTAGTATGAAAAATGTAAGATCTTGATGATCAATAGACTAAAACAATAACTTGCAGGAAAATCTAAGGAGTATTGAGTGATGTGTACCTGTCACAAAAAAATGGATCTTGCATGAAATGGAAGATAGAGTCACCCTAGAGTGAATGGGTCTTGTATGCTACTTCTTCTCTACTTTTGGGATCCTTTGATGACAGATTAGATCTTTTGATTCCTAGTTGTAGAGTTGTCAGAACATTGTTAGATAATTTTGTAGATGCGTTTTTGTGAGTAGATAAGTTGTAGGGATTCAAATGTAACAATAAAACAATTTTCTTCAAGATCTCTTCAATCCCCTTCAAACCTAAAACCTGCAAATTCAAAGAGAGAAAATGTTGGGCTATTTAGGGACTTGCCTTATTCAAACCCCATGTAAGTGTTTCTACTTCCACAATGGCAATTCCAATGATAAAATGGATAAATGATATGAAGGAATGATGAGATCACAAAGTACTACAACTCACCACCCTTTAATGGCTTCTTGGAAGGACAAAATTCATGCACATCACTTCAAGGTCTTGGATCTTGCTTTCCTAAATGCTTGAATGCTTCAGATACCTACAAAAGTGTTATCCTTCACAAAACAATGATAACATGAATATACATAAAATCACATATATTTTGACATAATGTTAGGATCTTTGATTACTGCAATAAGGCTTTGAAATGATGCTCTTGACTTGCTTGGTAGTGCTCTTGATCATAATTTCACCAATAGTTTTCTTGTTAGATTCCAAATGATGCAATAACTAGGTATTTATAAGCATTTATCTAATTTCCCAAGAATTAAATCTAATAGCTTTTGTAATTTAAACTTTGAATGTTAAAATTTTGACTCTAACATATCAAAAATTGGTCCCTAATAGAATAGGGGGACCCATATGCCCTAGGTTGAATCGGTCCTAGTCCTATTCTCTGTTGGAATAATGAAGAAGAACATCTCATTTTACTGTTTTGTGTTGTCATTGATGTCACCATGTTATATGAGTTGCAACTATAAGATTAAGTCTAGATTTGATCTAGTATTCTAGACCGGTATCTAAATGGGTATGATTGGGAAGTGGTTTATAGATTTTGTAAGCACATACATTCAAAATCTCACGTATTCAGATGCTCGCATGGTGTATCAACATTATTCTATTAATTGCAATTTTTACTATTAGGTCTCTCCTTGGCCAACCTAATGGATAAATGATGTAATGGTGAATTAATTTTGTTTTGCAAATATATGTGTGACCTATCTTAGATCCATGTTTACATTATGTAGTGAGTTGAGCATTTGAATTATTTTTGTGAAGGCCTAAAGCTGACAGTTGGTATTTTTGATGAATAAGAAGTGTACCTATTTAGGCTGGCCTGATTGATGTTTTTCGGATGGATCAAGTATATATATTGGACAATTTTTGAAGTTTGAAAAATAGAAGATAGAGTTGTGGATGTGAATGTGAAGAAGAGTGAATATGATGAAGTGTTTCAAGTCAGTTTACTAAGCTTCATTAGAATTGAATCGACACTTATTAGGTATACTTTATCAATTCATTTTTTGGTTGTAAGCCATTTTGTCATTATAATATTGTAGGAAATGAGCCTCTAATTTTTGACAGTGAGTCTTGGTAATGAGCCACCCCATTTTTGTAATATCTTATAACCATTTATACTATATTGTGAGCTAACACTCACCGTAGTTTTTCCCATTTTTTGTTTTCCACGTAAAAATCTTGGTGTTCATGTGTTTTGTGATTTCATGTTTTGTTAATGCTTTTAGTTATCTTTTATATTGTATGCATTTGAATAATTGGATGATATTTGTTTAGTAAGTTTAAAAAGATATTGATTCATCCCCCCTCTTAGTTTCTTGGATATTCAACAATTGGTATCAGAGCTTGTTTCCTCCAGAAAAGCCTAATAGCTTGAGGGAGATCCTGAAGATGGAAGACATGAATGATAAAGAAAAGCTCTAGGCTGCACTTGAGGATCTTGACAAAGTTGAAAGTGAAAACATAAATCTGAAAGAAAATCTTGAAGATGCAAATGAATGTGTTCGGAAATTAAAAGAGCAATTGAAGAAGTTCAAAGAAAGGCATGGGGAAGTAATTGATCAGTTGAAGCAAACTAATGAAGAAATTACTGGATTGAAGGTGCAAGTAGAAGAGAAGAAAATAATTGAAGAATTTCTAAACAAAATGGTACAAATCAAGTTTGATGAGTGCACTAAGCTTGAATGAGAAGTGGTGAATTTGAAAGTAGATCTGGAGAAAGTGAAACTCTATGAAAATAATTTCAAATCTAGCTTAGACAAGCTTGATGAATTGATTTTAGGGAAAAAACTGAGTAAAGAAAAAGGTGGCTTGGGAATGAAAGGAGGTGAAAACTCTAAGGATAACCAGAAGACTCAGAATAAAGGAAAGAAAAAAGGAAATTCAAGGAACTTTTCTAGGAGACCACCTGTGAGATAGCCTAATGCACAAAGGTGTCCATCCTTCAATGGTATTTATTTTTCAAGTAACAAATTTGGTCACAGGGAAACATAATGTAGGAGTAGGATGAATCAGTTTCATGGTTCCTTCTCTGGTCAATGTTTTGCATGCAAAAGAATTGGACATAGGGCTAGTGAATGTAGAACCCGGATGGTGAATCAGTTTAATGGAGGAAGAGTAAATCAATCCCTTAATGGCTACTATTATACTTGCAACAAGTATGGGAATAAAGCTAATCAGTGCAAAATAACAGTCAGTAGAATCAAACTAATAAGAGAAATGTTGTCTGCTACAATTGCAACAAACCAGGACATATCTCAAGAGTTTACAAAAGAAAAAGGGTAAGCACACCAATCTGGTAGAAAAGAATGAACCTGTGAAGAAGGTTGAAAAGAATGAGATTAAGCAAGAAATGAATAAGATTTGGAGGAAGAAAGAAGAGACTAAGATGATAGATGTGTTTGTGCCCTCATCTGGTACAAACAATTCCTCTAGGAATTAGACCTAATAGGGTCTTAAGGGGAGCTTTAATAGAAAATTACTTGAACCCCCCCTGATGTTTGGTGTGTCAGTCTTTGGTATGAAGATATGTTGTAATAAATAATTAGTTAGAGGTTATGCAAGTGGAACCGAAAGAAAATATGAAGGCATGATCATTTGTGGAGAAAATTAGGGTTTTTCTAAGTAGAGAAGAAAAGTTTTTAGCAACTTTTTGAAATTTTCCACATTTAATGTGAATTAGGGTAGATCATTGTTTTATAAAGTAAATGTGTAAGGAATTTTAATCACTCATGCATTTGAATAAATCGAAGAGCATTTTGGAGCACTCTTGAGGTGATTTCAAGTTCGAGTCGTGCAAACCCTAGTTTTGGTTCTTCGTGAACAAAAAGGTATTTTACTTTTCTATGTAGTTGTGGATTTGTGTGTCATCTTTTGAACTATTTGAGCTCAAAATTGGGAAGAATGGAAACCATTGGTTGTTGTTAAAGTGTTAGAAAGACCTAAACCATTGTATAGGAAATATTCTATGAAGGTCTTCGAAGATGACCCAATGGGCACCTTCTCATCAATCCCTCATGGGGTTATGCTGACTAAGGACATAAGAATGTACATCCGAGTAAAAATAAATTAATTCAATCACAACAAATTGATCAACATTTGGAAGAATGAGCTCACTAGAGATAATTTCTCGGTGAAACCTAAATACTCGAACCTTGTTGTGAAGAGATTAGACAAATGGAACTACTTTCCCAATTTTAGTTTTGTGGTTGATGATAGATATGTGAAACCTATCCTAAGTAGAATACATGATAAATTCTTGTGGACTAACTGACCTCACTAGATAACTAAGGAGGTGATTAGGGTTGTTACTAGACATTGTGACACTGGACCATTACCTATGTTGAAAGCCGTGAAGAATGAGGTTGTGATAGAACTCACCAGTGCTAAATATGACAAGAGACCTCTTACAAATAATACAATCACTAATCCGATTGTGAAGTATGCCACTGTCATGATTGAACATAAAATTTACTTCACCAATAGAGAACTCTATTTCGTCCACAACGATTTATACTGGTTTTGATATGGTAGTCAATGGTGTAGACTATGACCTGTGTGAACTTCTCTGAAAACATCTGCTTGAGAATTTAAAGTCAAAAAAAGAAAAGAAGTATGCATTTAAATTTGGTTCTTTTATTATGTATCTATTTTTCTACTTTCTGGAAAGACTTCCTGGAAGGGATGATATGGTTTTCTAGGAAAGGAAAGAAACTCCTCCAATGGCACCTAGAAAAAGAGGAAAGAAAGAAAAAGCTACAAGGGAGAAAAATCTTAGCATCACAGATGATCAAAATGAAGAGGAAGAGGATCCTACTACAAAATTGGTAAGGAAAAGAAGAGGAAGTTTATCCTTTGGTGAAGGTGCTTCTAAGGAAGCTGGTATTTGTTCTAAGAGAGTGCATGTTTTGTCATCTTCTGATGAAGAGGATGAATGAGAGATTGGTGTTCATGTACACACCAAACTAGATTCAAATAAAACCAAGGTGTCTAAAGAAGCCTCTCCATACCAAGGAGAACAAGAGGACATTCTGGTAAGTCCTGGACCCCATTTCAAATTAGAGGCAACTCTCAATAATTTATTACATTTTGAAAATATGATGAAGCCTATAACAAAATATTATGATAATTTTGGAAAAGAGGATAAGAAAACATTAGTTTTAGCTATCATTCAATATGTTATCATCTTGGAAGTTAAGTGGGATGATGTGAAGAAAGATATACCTGAGAATATGTGGGAAACTCTGATGAAAAGGAGATCAGAGGCTATTGAACTTGAAGAGAAAATCAAGAATAATGCATTTGATAAAATTGGGTCTTCTTTGACCCTAGATGATTTGGAAACTCTGAAAAAGATATGTACAGAGATGTTCCAGATGAAGAAAAGGGTTAATATTATGATGACTAGGGATAAAAAGAAAATAAAGAAGAATAAGAAGGAAACTACAGAAGTGATTTGGGATACAATAGAAAAATATGGCATGCTTAAGACCAATGAAGATGTTTTTGCTGAAAATGTTGAGGAAGGTATTCCTCCTAGTATAGGTGATGCAGGTATTTCTAAAGACATTGATGTTGAGAATGATGCAGATGTGGAAAATGATCCTCCAAAAATGGAAAAATAGAATGAAGGTGAAGCTGAGCTTGAAAAGCATGATGATGCTCCTTTGGAGCACACTAAAGGTGAAAAAGATAATGATGGAAATGATAATGCTGAGGAAGAAAAAGATGAAGGTGAAAATGAAGGAAATGATAAATAAGGCAACAAGGATGAAGATAAAAAGGGAAAAGAAGAAAAAGAAGAGGAGAAAGAAGAAGAAAAAGAGAAAGAAGAAGAAAATAAGGAAGAAGAGCAAGGAAAGAAGAGAAAAACGAGGAATCTGAGAAGAATGAAGAAAGTCTAAAGCAAGTTATAGAGTCTCGGAGATCTCCTAGAGAATCCTCCTTTGATGATGATGTGTTAAAGGGATTTCTATCCAAGAAAATTAGATTCCAACTGATGATTCCTCCAGAGCTTTTGCAACTTCCTATGATTAAAGGCTACGTTGAATTGGATAAAATTTCTCCTTTACATAAGATAGTATTAGGAGATGCAATGCATGAATCTGGTAGAAGGGAAATTTTGGAGACACACCAAAAAGGAACATAAATGATTGAAGATGCTCTTAAGGCATTGCAGAAGACAACACCCGTTACGTCAATTGATACATCTCTCACTCTAGTAGAAAATCTGAGATTGTTATTGGACTCCTTTAAGGATTATTCCTCTGGTCTTGGAGAGAAGACTAAACAAGAGTTGAGGAGAAGTTGGCAGAGAAAAGGCTATTGCAATTGCATGACAAGTGTGCCTTGGCACACACTAATGTTGAGAAAAAATTGAAATCTTTGCAAATCTGTGAGACTGAAGCTAATGTTGTTTTTTCTTTTTATTTGAAGTGGTTGGATGCCACTCAGAGCATTAAAAATGTTATGGACTCCATTGAGTCCCAGTTGACTACTACCTCTGGTACCTACAACATATCCAAGGATAGAGACAGATCAAATTGGAATGCTATCTTGGCTCATAGAGATAAATTCTTTGTTTTACAAAAGAAAAAGGAAGAAATCATCAAGAAATCTGGTCAGTTAGGAGATCTGGTGAGAATGGAGTATGCCCCAGTTTCCAATGCATTGGAAAGTACAAAGAAACTTGGAAAGATAAATATAACCCCTAGTACTTTGGATGAAGTAGAAGAAAGTCTGATGGATTTGGAATCCCTGAATAGAATGTTGATTGTTGCAAAGAAAAGTTGGGAGAATGGTAAATCTGTATGGAAAGGTATTCTTAAAGAGCTTCAAGGCTCGCCATCCTCTGGTTAATGTTTGTTTTTCTCTTGTTTTCATCTTTTATGTTGTGTTGCCCTTTGTCCTTGATGTCAAAGGGGGAATGAAGAATGATGAAATACTAGTGATAGGGGGAGAAGTGTTGTACATAAGAAGTTTTGTAAATATTCTTTTTGGGCACATGTTGCCATCAATGACAAAGGGGGAGATTGTTGGAAGAATGAAGAAGAACCTCTCATTTTTTTGTTTTGTGTTGTCATTGATGTCACCATGTTATATGAGTTGCAACTGCAAGATTAAGTCTAAATTTGATCTGGTATTCTGGACCAGTATCTAAACCAGTATGAAGCTTACATCCTTTGGTATTTTGGTCTGCAATCGTTTGTTGTTGATTATTGCTATTTTTAGTTTTGGGAAGTGGTTTATAGATTTTGTAAGCACGTACATTCAAGATCTCACATATTCAAATGCTCACATGGTGTATCGACATTATTCTGTTAATTGCATTTTTTTCTATTAGGTCTATCCTTGGCCGACCTAATGGATAAATGATGTAATGGTGAATTAATTTTTTTTTGCAAATATATGTGTGACCTATCTTAGATCCATGCTGACATGATGTAGCAAGTTGAGTGTTTGATTTGTTTTTGTGAAAGCATGAAGTCAATAGTTGGTATTTTTGATGAATAAGAATTGCATCTAATTAGGCCAACCTGATTGATGCTTATGGATGGATCAAGTATATATATTGGACAGTTTTTGAAGTATGAAAAATAGAAGATAGAGTTGTGGATGTGAATGTGAAGAAGAGTGAATATGATGAAGTGTGTCAAGTCAATTTATTGAGCTTCATTGGAACTAAATCAACACTTATTAGGTGTACTTTATCAGTTCATTTCTGGCTATAAGCCATTTTTTCATTATAATTTTGTAGGTAGTGAGCCTCTAATTTTGGACAGTGAGCCACCCCATTTTTGTAATATCTTATAACTGGTTATACTATATTGTGAGCTAACACTCACTATAGTTTTTCCCATTTTGGGTTTTCCATGTAAAATCTCGGTGGTCATGTGTTTTGTGATTTCATGTTTTTTTAATGGTTTTATTTATCTTTGTTGTTGTATACATCAAAATAATTGGATGGTATTTGTTTAGTAAGTTTAAAAATATTTATGATTCACCCCCCCTCTCACTATCTTGGACATTCAACATTCTCTAGTACATTAAGTATTGAGGGAAGAATATTAATTGGATGCATTTGTTCAATGCTTGCAATTTCTCTAAAAATGGTACAAATGGACTATAGAATGCATAATTTAGGAACTTAGGGGCCCAATTATACTCGATAATTTAGGGGGAACAAAACATAGAGTGAAATTGTCAAGGGTGACAATTTACGATGCTACATTTAGCCCCCACTTTAGTGAGAGTATGAACTTACACTCAGACTCACACTAAAGTAGAAAATCTATGTCAAGAGGGGTCTAACTATCCAAATGTTGAAGATATAGGATGACTAAGGATCTTGGGAGGTGATCAATCTCATAGGATCCAAGATCCCATTGAAAACCAACATAAGATCAAAGGAACACACATGTATGATATGAAAAAATACAACATACACAAAAATATAATGTCAACGTGAAATGAAAAAGGAGGGCATGGATTAGCAAGCTATGTTATGCTAGGATCCATACCAAAGGCATTCATGACACACAATAACAAAGTCTGATATTTTCTAGGTGAATCACAAATAGGAAAGAAAATGGGATAGTGAAGTCCGATATTCACTAGGTGAGCCCCCAAGACAAGGTAGCCAAAATGAGAAACACACTAGGTCTAGTGAGAACCACTTTTCACTACATGTGTACCCATGAAAACCATACCAAGAGTTATATTCCCTAATAACTCTAATAAGGTGCTACAAAAATTATCAAAATGCTCATTCCAACACCACACTAAATTGAACACTTGTGAACAAAGTGAAGAGAAAATGCCAATGTATGCCCCCACTTTAAATAAATTGCTAAACGCCATGTAATAAGCAATTACTGTAAAGTATAAAATGATAAATGTCGATTGACAAAGGATCACAAGAGCCTATATGGAAAGCCCTATGCCAATGATATGTTTACAAATAAAGCTACAACATGATAAGGGGTTTCCCCAAAATGTAATGTAACAACCAACATAGAATATGAACACATAAGGGATCCACAAATCTGGGGTTAGTATATGTCTTTTCTATAGTGATATAATAGAGCTCATAACTAACATCATTCCCTAAATACTCATGCAACAACAAAAACAATGGAGGAATGACACATAGAGAGAATAAAAACACACTTTTGGGTCAACCTGGAAGAGACCTAAATGTCTCGATGCTTTGCATCATCCCCAAAAGGAAGAAACATGACAAAAGTAAAAGATAGAGTTGACGAAATATAGAAGAATGAAGATACAAATAGAAGAATGTCATGACAAGTTCATTTACTTTATATCCTTGCACCAACAAAGCAACAAGGGTCATCCAAAGAAAAATCACAAACACAAAGACACACCAAGAAACACAACATGGGGGATCACATTGTTGAAAGAATGGAAAGAATGAAGGTGTTTTCATTGATGTCAACTAGTCAATTGTTTGTTGTATATGTCGAAGATATTGGGAAAATTGTATTGAAGAAAGATTGCAGGTGTTCAGTGGTTGCTCTAGGTTTTACTCTGAGATTTGCTCCTATGTTTGTGTGGTTCAGATATGTTGATCATGGTTGTTAGATGCTATATCCATATTTTTGGTTGTTGATTTAGGTGTTCTAGTTAAGGTCTGAGAGAAATGTTGTTGGTCCAAATTTCTCTTTGTCAAAGTCTTATGACTTGCAGTTCTAGAGTTGATTTGTTTTGATTGTATTGAAGATAATTTTGGTATTTGGAAGGTTTTTTCTTAATTGTTCTATGTGTTTTACATTGGATTGGCCAACCTTGGGTTGAACACTATCTTCAAATTTGATGAAGCATGTTGGATCTATTTGGATCCTTATGAACTGTGTGGTTGGGTTGTCCTCATTCTAATTCCACCCTAGGATGTTTTGGTGCTGACCTAATTTGAATTTGAACTTGGATGTCTGACTTTGGATATGTTTCAAATTTGAAGATGGTATAAATACATGATGAGTTAGTGGTGAAATAGAGGAAGCAAAAAAAAAGAGATAAATGCAAAGAAATAGAGCAGATAGAATGTCAATTAGTGAGTGTGTGTGATGTGAGTGTGGTAGATCAATGTGAAGCCTAAATGCTAAGTTTCTGGATGCAATGAGATGAAGGTGTACTCTATCATTCATGCATATTTGTAAGTGGTTGACAAAATTGTGGTGGATTTCTCTATTGCATTGTGATTGTCTTCTCTTTGTAACATATCTCCTTTATCTTCTTTGTATCTTTGTGGCAGTGAGCCCTTCGGGTTGTTAGCCCTATTGGATAGTGAGTCCTTGTTTCTCAGGAAGTGAGCCTCTTGTAATTAGTTTTGATATTCTCTATAGTGTAAATTAATACTCGCCATGGTTTTTCATTTATTGGGTTTCCACATAAATCTAGTGTTGTGTTTTTGTGATGGTTTTTCAGTTTTTGTACTTGCATTTAATGTTTAATCATTTAAGCAATGTTAAGAATTAGTTTTGGTAAATGAATTAAGGTTTAAATCCATGATAACTGATTCACCCCCCTCTTAGTTGTCTTGTTCAATAATTGGTATCAAATCTTGGTTCCTTGGTGAAGAGCTTAATTGCTTAAGGAAGGTCTGGGATGGTTGGAAAAATGGTTTATGATTACCCGAGGTTCGATGGAACTAATTATGCTATCTAGAAAATGTTGATGGAAGAATATCTAGAGTACTATGGATATGATGTGGAGAAATCTTACAAGAATCCTTACACTCCTCTTGCTAATGGTCTGAGTACAACTGATGAGATAAAATCACATGAAGCGAACAATAAAGAGAAGTATATTTTGAAGAAAAAATTGGTACATTTAAAATTGATTAAGGTTCAGAATCTAAAGAGTACTAAGGAAGTTTGGGATGCTTTGGAAATGGCACATGAAGGTGATGAAAGAGTCAAAGAGGAAAAATCATAGAATTTGGAGACACAGTTTGAGCTTCTACATATGTCTGAAGATGAGAATGTTAAAGCTTATGTACAGAAATTGGATGAGATATTGGTTGGAATGTGAGGATTCGGTGCTACTATAGATGAAATCAAGATTATAAAGAAGATTCTTAGAACTCTCCCTGATACTTACAATGAAAAGGTGTGTGTTATTCAATAGAGTATAGATTATAAGACCTATACTAAAGATCTGTTGTTGGGATTTTTTGCATCTTATGAGATGAGGAAGTCGAATATGAGGAAAGATGAAAATCAGAGACTAATTTTAAAGCTACAAAAGCTGAAGATACGAATGAAGAAAATTTTGATGAATTAGAAGCTAAATTTGTAAGAAGGGTGAGGAAAGGATTCGACAAGTATGAAGGTAACTTACTGTTTAAATTCTTTAGTTGTGGAGAAATAGGTCATTATGCTGCAAAGTGTTTGGAAAGAGCTAAGAGGAATAAACAAAGATATGAGAAAAGAAAAAAAGGAAAGAAGATTAATAGAGGATATTATGTGAATGAGGATGCTAGTATATCTGATGAAGATTCTGATTATCAAGATCTTGATGACAATGAATGCTTATTCTTGGCTATAAAGGATGAACCTACTTCTACTAATTCTAAAAAAATAGGTAAAGGAAAGCCCTTCGAAGAAGGAGAAAAATGAAGGTATTGTTATCTCTTGCCTACATGCTAAACAAGAAAATAATTATTGGGTAGTTGATAGTGGTTGTTCACATCACATGACTGGTGATAAAAGTAAGTTTGTTAAACTTGAAAATAATGATGGAGGCTTGGTTATGTTTGGAGATGATACTGGTGCTAAAATTTGTGGGATAGGTTCACTATGTTTTGATGGCAAGCATAATATTGATGATCTCTACTATGTTAAGGGTTTAATTTTGAGTATTGGACAGATGTGCAATAAGGGATATGATCTTGTGTTTAAAGATGAGAGATGTGAAATCTAGAAAGGATCCAAAAAATTGATTGTTGCAGGTAAGAAATCTGAAGGAAATATCTATCAACTTAAGGGTGTTGATAGATGATGTTTTATGACTCAAATTAATTATAGTTGGTTATGTAATCAAATAATGTGTCATATGAATTTTGATAACTTAGAAAGGATTATTTTTGTTTAGACCATGAGAGATTTACCAAGGATTACAAAGCCTGTTAATGCTATTTGCAGGAATTGTTAGTTTGGGAAGCAAGCAAGAAGTCATTACAAATCAAAGGAATAGTCTCCTACTGGACTACTAGATTTAATTCATATAGATCTATGTGGTCCTACAAGGGTGAGAATTCTACAAGGTGAAAGTTACTTTATTCTTTTGATTGATGATTATTCTAGATATACATGGGTTACATTTCTTAGAGAGAAATTAGATGCATTAGATAGATTCAAGACATTCAAAGCTATGGTTGAAAATGAAGTGAATTTGAGGATAAGATGCTTAAGGTCTGATAGAGGTGGAGAGTTCACCTCCCATGAGTTTAATATGTTTTATGAAGTGCATGGAATAAAGAGACAGTTTTCTACTCTAAGAACTCCTCAGCGAAATGGAGTTGTTGAAAGAAAAAATAGAATAGTTCAAGAGGCTGCTAGATCAATGATTACTAAGGTTGGTTTACTAGAAGTTTAATGGAAATAATCTATTCATACTATTGTTTATGCATTCAATTGAGTTAAAGCAAGAGTAAATAGTACAAAGATCCCCTATGAGCTATGGCATGGAAGAATTCCTACCATTAAGTATTTCAAGGTATTTGGAAGAAAATGTTAAATCAAAAGAAATGAAGAAATTTGGGAAAGTTTGATGCAAGAAGTGATGAAGGAATTTTTCTTGGATATTCTACTAAAAACAAAGAATACAAATGTTTCAATAAAATATTGGGGAAGATTGTAGAGAGTGCAAATGTCAAGGTTGATGAAACAATGAAGATTTCAATTGACATTTATGGATTTTTATCTGATGAACCTGATTATGTAAGAATAGAAGAGATTATGGAAGAATGGGAAAAGGATGAGGAAGAGAAGCAAGATGAATCGAATGAAAGAGAAGAAGCTCTGGTGGTGTCCCCTAAGACACATAGATATGTGTAGAAGAAACATTTAGAAAGTTAGATTATTGGAGATAAGTCTAAAGGAGTATTGACTAGAAGTACAGCTACTGCTGAAGTAAATCTATGTTTATTCTCTATGATTGAACCGAACACTATAAGTGAAGCATGCAAAGATGAACATTAGATGAAAGCCATGAAAGAAGAACCTATGCAGATTGAGAAGAATCAAACTTGGGAATTGGGCCCAAGATCGGCACATAAAAACATCATTGGATCGAAGTGGGTATTTAGAAACAAGTTGAATGAGAATGGAGAAGTGGTTAGAAAAAAAGAAAGGCTTGTGTGTAAAGGTTACTCACAAGTAGAAGGCATAGATTTTCAGGAAACTTCTTCTCCAATAGCAATACTGGAAGCAATAAGGATGTTCTTAGCATTTACAACTCGTAAAGATTTCAAAGTCTATCAAATGGATGTTAAGTCATAATTTTTGAATGGTGAGCTAGAAGAAGATGTCTACATGGAACAACTAGAAGGATTTCATTTGTCAGATCAACTGGATATGGTGTGCAGATTGAAGAAATCCTTATATGGATTGAAGCAAGCTCCTAGAGCTTAGTATGCAAGATTAGATAGGTATTTGATTCAACAAGGTTTAAACAAAGGTACAATAGATAGTAATATGTATTTTAAGATTGAAAATGATAAAATCTTGATTGTAGTCATATATGTTGATGACATTATTTTTGGAGGAAATGAAAATATGTGCAAGCTATTTGCAGAAGAGATGTAGAAATAATTTGAAATGTCTATGTTTTGAGAGATAAATTTCTTTCTTGGGCTATAGATTAATCAAACAGAGAAAGGAATTTTATTTCACAGTCTAAGTATGTGAAAGAGATGTTGAAGAAATTCAAGATGGATGGTTCCAAACTGGTATGTACTTCTATGGTGACTGGTTGCAAATTGGCTAAAGATGATGACTCACTTAAGGCTAATCAGAGCAAGTATAGATCTATGATTGGTGGACTATTGTATTTGACTACTACTAGACTAGATATTATGCATGTTGTATGTTTTGTGACTAGATTTCAAGAAGATCCTAAGTAATCACATGTTGTTAAAATAATTTTCAAATATTTGAATGGAGCACTGGATTATGGATTATGGTATCCTATAGATACCGACGTTACCCTAAGTTCCTATATAGATGCATATTGGGCTAGATGTGTAGATGACATAAAGAGTACAAGTGGTGGTGCATTATTTCTTGGTTGCAGATTGGTGGCATGGTTGAGTAAAAAGAAAGATTCAATCTCCTTTTCTACTGCTGAAGCTGAGTATATTGTTGTTGCACCTTATTGTACACAAGCTCTATGGATGAAAAAGACATCGAAACATATCACAATGGTGTATGATGATCTTATTTCTATCTTTTTTGATAACACAAGTGCAATTAACATTTCAAAGAATCATGTGATGCACTTAAGGATGAAACATATATCTATCAAGTATCATTTCTTAAGAGAGAAGGTCATGGAGAATGAAGTAAAATTTGAATATGTTTCAACGAAGGATCAAATTGTTGATATATTCTTGAAGGCTCTTCCTAAAGATACTTTTGAGTATCTCTGGGAGAAGTTAGGGGTCATTTCCCCTCCTTTCTTGAACTAGATACATATGGAGATGCATCAATCTAGTGGATCTATGGATGTATATTTCTTCTAGACTAATGTTTTGGTGGCTACCTCTCAGGGGGAGCAGGTAGTGTCAAGTGTTGTCATTGTGAGTATTCTATTTTTAATGTCAAAGGGAAAATCAATGTAAAATATTTGTTTCCTTTTCCATTGATGTCAAAGGAGGAGAGAAAGCATGTGAAAAAAGAGGAAGAAAAATGTGAAAGAGAAAAGAGGAAAAATATAAAATATTATCTACTAAGGGGGAGAAATAGAAAAAAAAATCTTGAGAAGTGTATTCAGAGCTAGTATGTTGTCTTTGATGGTTTTTCAGATCATGTGTTTCCATAAATTATAAAGGGGGAGATTTTTGCAAGAATGGAAAGAATGAAGGTGTTTTCATTGATGTCAATTGGTCAATTGGTTGTTGTATATATCGAGGATATTGATAAAATTGTATTGAAGAAAGATTGCAGGTGTTTAGTGGTTGCTCTGGGTTTTATTTTGAGATTTTCTCCTATGTTTGTGTGGTTCAGATATGTTTGTCATGGTTGTTAGAAGATTCTATATCCATATTTTTGGTTGTCGATTAGTTGTACAGTGCGAGTTATGTTCACCAGTTGTGGACTATGGTTTTCTGTGTTTCTGGTTGAGGTCTAAGAGAAATGTTGTTGGTTTGGATTTCTCTTTCTCAAAGTCTTATGACTTGTGGTTCTAGAGTTGAGTTGTTTTTATTGTATTTAAGATAGTTTTGATATCTGGAAGGCTTGTGCTTAATTTTTCTATGTGTTTTACATTGGTTTGGCCAACCTTGTGTTGAACAGTATCTTCAAATTTGATGAAGCGTGTTCGATCAATTTGGGTCCTTATGAAGCATGTGGCTAGGTATCCGTCATTCTAATTCCACCCTAGGATGTTTTGATGCTGACCAAATTTTAATTTGAACTTGGATGGCTAACTTTGGATATGCTTCAAAGTTGAAGATGGTATAAATATAGGATGAGTTAGTGGTGAAATAGACGAAGCAAAAAAAGAGAGATAAGTGCACATAAATAAAGTAGATAGATGTGAGATTGATGCTAATCAGTGAGTGTGTGTGATGCGATTGTGGTAGATCAATGCGAAGCCTAAATGTTGAGTTTCTAGATGCAGTGAGCTAAAGGTGTACTCTATCATTCATGCATTTCTACAAGTGGTTGAGAAAATTGTGGTGGATTTCTCCATTGCATTGAGATTTTCTTCTCTCTATAACGTATCTCTTCTATCTTCTTTGTATCTCTATCGAAGTGAGCCCTCTGGGTTGTTATCTGTATTGGACAGTGAGTCCTAATTCAGACAATGAGTCCTTGTTTTGGCAGTGAGCCTTGTTTCTCAGGCAGTGAGTCTCTTTTAATTGGTTTTGATATTCTCTATAGTGTGATTTAATCCTCACCGTGGCTTTTCCCTTATTGGGTTTTCCATGTAAATCCGGTGTTGTGTTTTTGTGATAGTTTTCAGTTTTTGCATTTGCATTTAATGTTTAATCATTTAAGTAGTGTTAAGAATTAGTTCTAGTGAATGAATTAAGGTTTAAATCCTTGAAAATTGATTCACCCCCCTCTTATTTGTCTTGTTCAACACACATCACATGCAAGAAAACACAAAGAATACATAAAACTAACACAAAGAAAGTACTGTAAATGCGAGCTGAACATAGAGAAGGTGGACAACTAGCTAAAGGGATTACAATAAGTTTCATACTAGGAGCATCTCCACATTCAACACGTGGTGGGTCACTTTCAGCAGGAGGATCCTCATGGTTTCCCTCACCTAAATTCATTTTCTTTGAAAAATCACATTAAGTTGATTATGAACTTGTTCATCAATTTTAGCAATTTCATTTTCATCATCCAAGTTGATTACAATTGGAGTTTTTATGTCAATAGCAGTTGTATTCTCTTTGTTCACCTCTTGTTTTATTTCCATTTCTTGTTTTGGTGAAAGTTGTAATTATTCTTGAGTTTTTTCCATAGGTTTTAGATTATCATGCACCGTTTTATTCTTTTCTTCCAATTGACGTGAAATAGCACAATGTGTATGCCTATGCTCTTTGAAAATTTAGTTTCTTTTTGCATGATTTGTAATTTGTGACAGGGTAGGAGTAGTTTTCTTGGTCATTGGTCTCTTTTCTTCCCTTAAGGGAGGAAGTAAAGTAACCACCGGGGAAACCACTATCTCTTTAGGTATATACACTTGTTTTTATCTTTGGAGGCACAAAAGGAATAATTCGATTGTCTCTTGGTATTTTATATGATATGGGTGGAGGAACTGCAACATAATTACCTTGGTTACTTAGAAGGGTCTTTATTTTGGGAACATGTTCATCCATAACTGGTGGAGGAGGAGGAATAACCATAGTCTTGTCATTTTTAGGTATATTGTTAAGAGATAACTCTATTATGCACTTTACCTTAACACTTTGGTATGATTGGAAAAAGAAGTCATCATAAGGTTTAATAAGTTTCATAGGTTGAGGCCAAAAGAAATCTAATGAAAATTTTCCACAAGAGGAAACATGGTTAAAGCCACTATGATGCACTGTGAATATTTCATTTTCAAAGGGGAACTTTATGCAATTGTGAATAACTGATGGGATGACATTCGTGGAGTGTAGCCATGGGTATCCTAGCTTCACACAAAATTAGTCTAACATTAAGATGATAGAGAACGATTGGTCCAACTTTAAGAGGAAGAGTGATTGAACCTATTATAGGGAGAGAAAAACCATTGTGAGTTTTCAACCATGCTCTTGATTATTCATAAGAATATTGATAAATCTCATGCACAAACAAGAACTCCTCAGTGATCACATTCTCTACACACATAGGATCAATGAGTATTCCTTGTATATCTTTGTCATTGATATGTTTAGCTATATAAAGAGGACATCAGGTGCATGTCTAGGTACATCACTATGGGTGAAATAAATGTTGGGTAACATAATGGTTTGGCCCTTATGAGGTTGAACATTGATTAAAGAAGCCATTATATCTACTTCCTTCTCATTGTTATTGCCATCACTCATATCATCAATCTTATAAATATTCATCTCATCATTCTTAACATCGCAAGCTTGCAAAAATATGGATGAATGGTTTGGCATTAGATTGGTAAAAATCTGCAAGTTTTGGTTAGGTAGGGCAACAGACTTATTCCCTTGATCATCAACACTGCACATCTAGATGTGATTAGACTTGATGAGGCCTTGAACTTTATGTTTAAGATGCATGCATCATTTTGTATCATGTCTGCTTGTGTGATGATATTGACCAAAGGAATTTGGATTATAACTTGGAGGTAAAGGTTTGGTTGTGCCCACAAGTTTAACTAGAGGCAATTGGATTACATTTTTACTCAAAAGTTGCAACATGAATGAATAGAGAGTGTCAGCTAACTAGGTAAATTGTCTATCTTTTCATCTAAATTAATACAAGGTTGAACTTCTAGAAGAAACTTGAGGTTCAATGTGGTTTTTTGTTTGATGTGTATGTAACTTGATAAAAAAATTGTTTTCCTTCTTGAATGGTTGATAGTTGTTTTGAGGTATGGATTCAGATTTTGCAATAGGAGTTGATGAAGATCTCTCTTTATACTAACTAATTGAATTCTAATAATTGTGAAGGGTTGTACACAAATGTATAAAGGATATATATTTTATCAATAAGATTCTATCCCTTATGTCAGGTTGTAAGTTTTCAATGAAGACTCTTTGGACATCCACATAAAGAAGAGTAAGATTGATTTGTGAATAAAGCAATTGATAAAATCCTATGAAATCTATGACCTTTTCACTTTTATTTTGTTTTCATCACATTAAATCAGTTAAGGTGATCCTAGGACTATTTTTTACTTGGAAATAATGGAAGAATGCATCAACAAGTTCATTAATTGAGTGGATTGAGTTATTCGGTATTGAACAAAACCATGCCAAAGTCATGTCTTTCAATGACCTAGGTAAGAGTTTATCCAAAAGTTTATCCTTAAAAATGAAGTCACTACACAAGGCGATATATGTTGATATATGATTGATAGGATCTCCTTCACCATTATACTTGTCAAATTGGGGTATCTCTATGTTTTGTGGAATTGGTGTTTTTAATATTTCAAGTGACAATGGGCTCCTTTTGACATATTCTGATGGTTGTCCATTTTGGTTTTGGCTCAAAGCTGATATTTGTTGTTGAAGTGAGGATACATTTTGCAAAATTTGGTTAGTGATAGAGTCATTGGTTGACATGTTTTGAGAATGTGGTGAATATGATGGAAGTGTGTATGTGCTTGGTGGACTACTATGTTGCAAATTTATGAGAGGGGATAAAACATGAGATGTCACATGTGAAGATCCAAAACCATAAGGATTTCCAATGGAAAGGCCTAATGTTGGGGTTATACCAATGCTTTGTTGTACTGTTGAGGTGATAGTTGGATTTGTGTATGTAGGGATAAAGGCTATGGTTGTAGGGAGGGAGTGTTAAATAGGCGCATGAAAACTAAAAGGGGGGCGTGAATCAGTTGTCATAGAATTCAAACTTAAAACTTCAATACTTATTAATTTCACAACCACACTATTTTGTTGTTAAGAGCATGTAACACAACTAACAAAAAGTAAATCAACACAATGAACCCCAAATTTTTACGTGGAAAACCAAATAAGGGAAAAACCACAGTGAGGATTAGCTCACAATATAAAGATTATAAAACTAAATACAAAGGCTCACTTCCAAGGGCTCACTGCCCAAAAGAGGACTCACTGTCCAAATACAAAGGCTCACTGCCTATAGAAAGGACTCACTATCCAACAGGAAGGCTCACTACCTATAGATACAAGAGAGAACAAAAGATCCACCACAACAATTAAGACACATCCACAGGATTGTAGAAACCTTTATCTCACTACCTTTAACACAATAAAGAGCTATTGTCACAGCTCACTCACACACATACTTCTACTCTTATGATTTGTGGCTCACTTTTGTCACTTTGCACCACATTGTCTTACAACTCTTCACAATTCAACTTGCTTTTATACCATCCTTACCCTAAGAAACTTTCTCCAAGGTCATCCACAAATACCTTATTTCATAAATTCAAATTAGGTCGGAAACTCAACATTCCCGTGGTGGAAAGGAATGACAGTGGACCAATAAATAAAAAAATTCAAGATCAAAAGTAACATCTTGAATCAACCACATGTTTCCTTAATTAAATTTTATTCTTTGAATGAAGTGTAAACACCATGTCAGCCAAACCTAATAAAAACACAAAAGAGAATTAATGTACACACTTCCCAACAAGAAGATGGCATGTGGACACCACAACATGCTTCCTTATCCACAAGAATACATCTCTGAATCTTCCAAATACATCCACAGCAAAAACAACAAACTTCAAACACTGAACACCTTTCACCAGTCCTTCTAGACTATACAAACTCACACTAAGATACAAAAAAATTACTTCTGCATCTCCAAACTTCAAACCTCTTTTCCAGAGCATAGAAAATACCTTCACAAGACATATCCCAAATCCGCAAGATCTAAAATGAAATTGTGGAGGACTGCAGAGCAAAAATATTTCTCCCAGTTGATAGAGGACCAACTTTGCTAGAACAATTCACATACTGGTGAATGTAACTTTCACGTACCATCAAACCATAAGCTAAAACTCATGAAATATCACCACTAAATCACCATTACCAATCCTTCAAATCTACACAATCATAGGATCAACACAGGAGAAATGTGGAGCACATACCAAAGCACATTTTGAGCACTTTCATCACTTTGACTTCTCTTCTTTATTAATTTTCTCAAAATCACTTGGAAACTCATCAAACCAACACTTCTACAATACCATAAAGATAGCTCCATATACTCACAACATCTCAATAGCATCTCAGCTATACATGTACAATCTGCAACATACTAAATTGTGTTGGCATCAATGAAAACATTAATGACAACACCACCAAACTAGCTCATACTTGCAACAATCTCCCCCTTTGTCATTGATTGCAACACATGATGTGAAAAAACATCAAAGAAAAGAATTTACACAATATCCCAGGAGAACACCTTATCTT
The DNA here is from genome assembly GCA_007258455.2 of Sequoia sempervirens. NCBI lineage: Eukaryota > Viridiplantae > Streptophyta > Pinopsida > Cupressales > Cupressaceae > Sequoia > Sequoia sempervirens. The sequence goes on along the minus strand of VDFB02058242.1, from coordinate 714,005,948 downwards.
CTTCTACAACTATTTTTCACATGAATTTATCTCCCCCTTTGACATCAATGGAAAAGATCAACAACTCTGATTACTCCCCCTTAGGAGTGCACTCATACTATAACAATGAAAACCTTTTATACTCCCCCTATGGAGTAGACCCATCTATTAGTCTAGATAAATGAAGAATCTGTGAATTTACTAGACTGATGCACCTTCATGTGCACCTAGTTCAGAGGGCCAATGACCCCCAACCTCTCCCTAAGATGCTCAAAAGTATCCTTCGGAAGAGCCTTAGTAAATATGTCTACAATTTGTTCCTTTTTTGCCACATACTCCAATCTGACCTCATTCTCCAGCACTTTTTCTCTCAGAAAATGATACTTGATAGATATGTGTTTTGTTCTTGAATTCATAACTAGGTTCTTTGAAATGTTTATTGCACTTGTGTTGTCACAAAAAATAGAAATAGGCTCATCACATACCACTCCAATGTCTTTCAGAGTTTGCTTCATCCACAAAACCTGTGTGCAGTAGGATGCTGCAACAATATATTCTGCCTCTGCAGTGGATAAAGAAATTGAGTCTTTCTTTTTACTCAACCATGAAACTAATCTTCCACCAAGAAAGAAAGCACCACCACTGGTACTCTTTTGGTCATCTACACATCCGTCCCAATCAATATCTGTATAAGCACTCAAAGTGAAATCATTACTCTTAGGATACCATAATCCATAATCTGATGTACCTTTAAGATATCTAAATATCCTCTTTATAGCTATAACATGTGCTTCTTTAGGATTTTCTTGGAATGTAGAAACTAAACATATTGCATGCATGATATTTGGTCTAGTAGCAATAAGATATAGTAGTCTGTCAATCATAGATTTGTATTTCCTCTGATTAGTCTTAACAAATTCATCATCCTTGCTCAGTTTACATCTGGTTACCATAGGAGTACAAAATGGTTTGGAATCATCCATCCCAAACATCTTCAACAGTTCTTTTACATACTTAGATTGTGAAATGAATATCCCTTTATCAGTTTGATTCACTTGTAGACCAAGGAAGAAATTCAATTCACCAATCATAGGCATCTGAAATTCTTTCTGCATCTCTTCAGCATACCTTTTACACATGCCTTCATTTCCACCAAAAATTATGTCATCAACATAAACAACGAATATAAACATTTTTTTACCTTGCTCTTTGAAGTAAAGATTTATGTCAGTAGAACCTTTGTTGAATCCTTGCTTTGTTAGGTATCTATCCAATCTTGCATACCAAGCTCTGGGAGCTTGCTTCAGTCCATACAATGTTTTTTTAACTTACAAACCATGTCTGGTTTGTCAAATAACTGAAACCCTTCAAGTTTCTCCATGTACACTTCTTCCTTCAATTGACCATTCAAAAATGTTGACTTAACATCCATCTGATACACTTTGAAGTCCTTGTGGGAAGAAAATGCCAAAAACATCTGATAGCTTCCATTCTGGCCATAGGAACAAATGTTTCTTCAAAATCTATACCTTCAACTTGTGAATATCCTTTGCATACCAGTCTTGACTTATTCCTTACAACTTCTCCACTTTCATTTAGCTTATTCTGGAACACCCATTTTGAGCCAATCACATTTTTATTCACAGGCCTAGGGACTAGTTACCATGTCTGATTATTTTCTATTTGCTGCAACTCTTCTTTCATAGCTCTCATCCAACTTTCATCTTCACATGCTTCACTTACAGATTTGGGCTCAATTTTAGAAAGTAGGCAAAAATTTACCTTAGCTGCAACTTTTCTTCTTGTATTCACTCCTACACTTTTATCTCCAATTAGCTGATCCTCTGGATGATTCTTCTATACATACTTAGGAGTTCTAATAGTAGGTTCTAGTTCATTTTCTTCTCCTTCTTCTTCCACTTGTTCTTCTTTCTCTTCTTCTTCCTTCTCCTTATTTTCGTCAAGTACATGTCCACATATAGGATTATCAGGTTCAACTTCACTTATCTTAATAGGTCTGTGTATGTCTTCATCAACTTTCACATTAGCACTTTCAATGATCATTCTCAATATTTTGTTAAAGCATCTGTATGCTTTGCTAGTAGTAGAGTATCCAAGAAATATTCCTTCATCACCTCTAGCATCAAACTTTTCAAGATTTTCATCATCTCTTTTAATATAGCATCTTCTTCCAAATACCTTGAAATACTTCACAATAGGAGTCTTACCAGTCCATAACTCAAAAGGAGTATTTGTGCTATTGTATCTGATTTGAACTCTATTAAGAACATAGAAAATAGTGTGTATCTACTCTCTCTAGTACACATCTGGTACATTTGATTCTTTCATCATGGTTCTAGCAGCTTCCTGTATAGTCCTATTTTTCCTTTCAACTACTCCATTTTGTTGAGGGGTTCTTGGAGTAGAAAACTATCTTCTTATGCCATGTTATTCATAGAATGCATTAAATTCACCAGAAGTGAATTCTCCACCTCTATCAAATCTCAAACACTTGATTTTCAAATTTACTTCATTTTTCACTCTTTCTTTGAATACCTTAAACCTATCTAGAGCCTAAGTCTTTTCTCTGAGAAAAGCAACCCATGTCATTCAAGTATAGTTATCAATAAGCAGCATGAAATATTTATCACCATTCAGGCTTCCAGTTCTAGTTAGACCATGAAGATCAATATGAACTAACTCCAACATTTTGGTAGTAGAATGATCTTTTCCCTTAAAGTTGTATCTTGTATGTTTCCCCAATTGAAAACTTTGACAGATAACATTAGTAGGTATTGTGATTCTAGACAACCCTCGAACAATCTCCTTTACACTGATCTTGACTAGGTTATCAAAATTTACATGTCCCATTCTCCAATTCCATAACCAACTTTCACTAATTTGAGATACAAGGCAATGACCATCAACTCCCTCCAGCTGATAGATGTTTCCATGAGTTCTTCCAGCAGCAATCATATCTCCATTTCTAGATCCTTTTTTGATTTCACAGGTATTGTTCTGAAACACAAGTTTAAAACCATTGCTACACATCTAACCAACACTCAAAAGGTTATTCCTCAAACCCTTCACATAATATACACCATTATTATTGTGCACTCCATCAAAAATAATTGAACCTTTCCCACAGATCTTAGCTCTTGAATCATCACCAAACATAATTAAACCACCATCATAATTCTCAATTTTAGTGAGCTTACTCTTATCTTTGGTCATGTGATTAGAACATCCACTATCAATTACCTAGTAGTCTTCATCCTGAAAAGCAGTAGCCAGAGTACCTTCCATCCTATTTCTCTTATTCTCTTAAGCCTTCTTGCTTTCACATTTTCCAAGGTTAGTGGATACAAATTTATTTTCCAAAGCTAAGAATAAACATTCACTATCATCAACCTCATTCTCAGATTCATAATAAAAAATTCCTGCTTCTTCTTTAACATAGTACAACTTCTTATATTTCTTATCCTTCCTATCCTTATCCTTATAATCCTTGTTCTTCTTATGTGAAACTCTATTCAAACATATTGAAGCATAATCACCAATATTACCACAACTAAAACATTTAAAGGGAAACATACCTTTATACTTTCTAGTGCCTTTCTTCCACTTCTTGGTGAAGCTTGCTTCCAACTCATCAACACCATCACTATCTGGTTCATCTTGAATCTTCATTTCCTTAAATGTTGTTTATGTCTTCTCTTCCATCTTATCTTCTTTCTAAAACTTTCTCATCTCAAATGCTTGAAAGGTGTTGAAAAACTTTTCCAATGTGTACTTCTTAGGATCATACATTTTTGCAATCACCGAGATCTTATCATTGTAGCAGTCTGATAGGGTGATCAGGATCTTCTCAATTATATCTTCATCTGATAGTTTTCCTCCTTGATTTCTAACTTCATTTGCGGTCAATTCAACCCTCTAAAAGAAACTTGTAAATTCTTCGCCTTCTTCCATTTTCAGATTTACAAATTTGTGCTTTGCCCCCAGCTTCTTTGTCAATTTCACTCTTTCATTTCCTTCATACATGTCTTCCAACTTCTTCCAGACTTCATGTGCAGTATCCAAAGAAAGAACTTTAGCTCGCTCATTTTTAGATAATTCATTGTAAATAGCATAATATTCCTTCTCATTTTCTTCATAAGTATAAATCTCATCTGCAGTAGTAAGACCACTAGACGAGGGTGTATACTTTTTCTCAATAGCCTTCCAAGTCTTAAAACCAAGAGATATAATATATCCTTTCATCTGCCCCTTCCAGTCATTGTAGTCAATTCCATCTAACATACGAATCACCAACTTATGTGCCATTGGATCTTCCTTAAGCGGTCAATCTCAATACCAAGGAACCAAAGATCTGATACCAATTGTTAAATAGGCACAAAACAACTAAGAGGTGGGGTGAATCAGTTATCATAGAATTCAAACTTAAAACTTCAATACTTATTAATTTCACAACCACACTATTATGTTGTTAAGTAAGATCATGTAACACAACTGACATAAAGTAAATCAACATAATGAACACCAAATTTTTACGTGGAAAACCCAATAAGGGAAAAACCACGATGAGGGTTAGCTCACAATATAAAGATTATAAAACTAAATACAGAGGCCCACTTCCAAGGGCTCACTGCCCAAAAGAGGACTCACTTTCCAAATACAAAGACTCACTGCCTACAAAAAGGGCTCATTGTCCAATAGGGAGGCTCACTACCTACATATACAAGAGAGAACAAAAGATCCATCACAGTAATTAACAAACATCCATAAGATTGTAGAAATGTTTAGCTCACGGCCTTCAACGCAATGAAGAACTATTGTCACAACTCACTCACACACACACTTATGCTCTTATGATTTGTGGATCACTTTCCTCACTTTGCATCACACTGTCATACGACTCTTCACAATTCAACTTGCTTTTATACCCTCCTTAACCTTAGAAACTTTCTCCAAGGTTAGCCACAAATACCTTATTTCATAAATTCAAATTAGGTTGGCAACTCAACATTCCCACGATGGAAAGGAATGAGAGTGGACCAATAAAAAAAATTCAAGATCAAGAGTAACATCTCGAATCAACCACACGTTTCCTTAATTACATTTTATTCTTCAAATGAAGTGTAAACATGAGGTCAACCAAACCTAATGAAAACACAAAAGAACATTGATGTACACACTTCCCAACAAGAATATGATGCGTGGACGCCACAAAATGCTTCCTTATGTACGTGAATACATCTCTGAATCTTCCAGATACATCCGCAGAAAAAACAACAAACTTCAAACACTAAACACCTTTCACCAATCCTTCTGGACTGTACAAACTCACACTGAAATATAGAAACATGACTTATGCATCTCCAAACTTCAAACCTCTTTTCCATAGCACAAAAAATACCTTTTACAAGACATATCCCAGATCTGCAAGATCTAAAATGAAACAACAGAGGATTGCAGAGCAAAAATATTTCTCCCAATCCACAAAGGACCAACTTTGCTAGAACAGTTCACATACTGATGAACGTAACTTTCAAGTACCATCAAACTAGAAGCTAAAACTTAGGAAATATCACCACTAAATCACCATTACTAATCCTTCAGATTTGTACAAGCATACGATCAACATAGGAGAAATGTAGAGCACATACTAGAGCACATTATGAGCACTTTCATCACTTTGACTTCTCTTCTTTATTAATTTTCTCAAAAGCACTTGGAAACTCATCAAACCAACACTTCTACAACACCATAAAGATAGCTCCATGTACTCACAACATCTCAGTAGCATCTCAGCTATACATGTACAATCTGCAACATACTGAACTATGTTTACATCAATAAAAACATTAATGACAACATCGCCAAACTATTTCATACTTACAATAGGGAGACTTCACTTTCTCCTTGACTTTGAGTGTATCCCAAATATTGAGTGCAACTAGCCATTTTAGGTACATTAGAATCGACTATATGTGCCAGGCTACACAAAACCTCTAATCCTTGATCATTATTAATTAATTTCCTCATGTTATCTATTATAGGGACTAGTGTACCAACAAAGTATTCATTGCTCACAAATTCTTGAAGTCTTTCTAAATCCTTTTCCAATTTTTTCAGTTTTTCCTCAAGAACATAGGTAACCATAGTTATCAACATCTATAAAAATGGGTGATTGTAATGTTGGTATGGTAGCATCAGGGATAGAGTCCAAAATGGATTGAGTATTAACATTGTGATTGAAAGAGTTGGAAGACTCAGGATCCACAACAGATGTAATGAAAAATGTGGGATGCCATAAGTCTATAACTATGTCTCATGGAAGTATTAGAAATAGTACACCAAGTCATGAAGCTCATGCAAGTTTAAAAACACTAAGTGTACCCAAGATGAACACTAAACTAACAAAAAAACACAAAAAATGTTGGTAAATGGTAAGTGCTCCCCTCGGGATTCGTGACATGGACTAATCACCTCCCATGGATCCGTTAACTCTAGCAGTTGTATTGGGCATTAATAGGTCGATCTTTTGGTGCAACGACAACTGTGGGGCCAAAAATTGGTATCAAAGCCAAAGGTGTCAGGTTCGAATCCCCTCAGGTAATGCTAAGGGGGAGTTTGTTGGTAGATGGTCAGCGCTCCCTTCGGGATTCGTGACATGGACTAACCACCTCCCGTGGATCCATTAACTATGGCAGTTGTATCAAGCATTAATAGGTCAATATTTTGGTGCAACGACAACTGTGGGGCCAACAAAAAAAATAGCCAGAAACATGAATAAAATAGTAAAAAATAGACAGAGCATATCACAATATAGGTCTATGCAAAAATTGGTTTAGTCAATAGCAGGAGCACAAAGGCGCCCAAGGGCATCTGTGTCCTAGGCTAGTTTTTTAGAAATTCAAAATCTGGTTGTGTCTGACTCTACTTAAGTATTTTGGGTCTAGTTGCAAATAGTTTGAACAATGAATAATTTTCTAGAATTTTCCTAATTTATACTAATGTAAGTGTGTAACAATAAATAACAATTTTGAATCAAACTTTCTCTTCTAAAATGCCCAAATTGACTGATTTTAAGATGCCTAAATTTGAAAATGATGTTTTTAATGCTATTCTAAAACAAAATGATACATTTTTTCACTTTTTTATCACTTTTTGAGCTAAATGAAAGATGCCTAAATGAATGCAATTAGGAATGTAAAAACAGAGTTTTACAAGTAAACACGGACTAGAGATACAAAGACATAGAAGTGTGAAAAATCTTGTTAATGAAAGTGTATAAGGATAGAGATGCCCAAGGGCATCAGAGTCTTTAGTTCTAAAAATTCAAAAGTTGAATGTTTATTATACTATCTACAGGTTCTACTTCTATGTGTAAATAGGTCTACAATTGAGTGTTTTTCTAGAATTTTCTCAAATTAAGACAAGATGATGCAAATGCAAATGTGAAATAATAAGTGCCAATTGTGAATGCAATTTTGAATGTAGATCTGATCTATGTGACTAAAATGAATCCTAATGCAACCTATGATTTAAAATTCTATGCAAATTTTTGAATTTTTATGACCTTTCTATGATGTAAAAGGGAAACCCTAAATGAAAGATGTAAAATAATGCAATTAAAAACTTAGATCTAGGATGAATTTTTAGAAGGTATGTAATGTTAATAGGTTAGGTTCACAAAAATGAAATGAATAAAAATAGGAACCATAGGTCTACTATGTAAAACTAGGATTCAAATGGTTAGGAGGGTGGGTTATTTTCCTATGTTTCATTAATATGGAGATTAACAATGTGAGTAGATTGAATTTCAACCATGAAGGTGATCCAATCAAACCTTAATCTCCCTCTTATTAAGGATTATAATTATTTGGAATAGATTTGTTATGATTAACCTAATTAGACTATATGACCTAGTATGAAAAATGCAAGATCCTGATGATTAACATAGTGAAATAACAACTTGCAAGAAGATCTGGGGAGTACTGAGTGATGTGTACCTATCACAAAAAGTTGAATTTAGCATGAAATGGATGACATAGTCACCCTAGGGTGAATGGGTACTTGTATGCTACTTCCTATCTACTTTTGAGGTTCCTCTGATGACAGACATGAGCTTCTAATTCCTAGTCGTAGAGTTGTCAAAACATTGTCAGATAATTCTATAGATGAGTTTCTATGAGTAGACAAGTTGTAGGGCTTCAAATGCAATAATAAACAATTTATCTTCAAGCTCCCTTCAATCCTATGTTGAAAGAATGAAGAAGGTTTTCATTAATGAGTTGTCATTGATGTCAACACTACATGATAGATGTTTACATAAAATTTATTTTGCAAAGTGTCTACATCGGTAGTTTCAGTACACAATTCCCTCTGATATTTATTTTCACATTTTTTTCCCTTTTAGATGTGGTTCTAATATGTTTTTCATGGATATCACTAGCATCTTATTTCAAAATTTTAGTTTTTTTGGATAAATGGTTTAAAAGTTGCAAGTAACAGAAGTTCAATAGATATGGTTTACATAGTTTTATGTGTACTGACTATTACCTAAATATTCCACATTCCTCCATGGATTTGAGTTAGACAGTGTGTTTTTGGAGAGTGTTTACAAGTGTCAGTACATTGTATTTTCTAGTTGGTGTGACTTTTTGTGGTCCACGTATCCTATGGCGATGATCAGTTGGAGTATTTTACTTTTTGGTTTTATCCTTTGCCGACTTGAGGTATGCAGAGAGTTATGAAGATTAAATGTGTGTTGTGAATGGAAAAGGGAGTTTTTCTACATCCATGCTGACCTATATTGCTTGTGTTTTGGGTGTGAAGGCTATTTTGTTTTGAATTGGGTGACATCAAGGAATATTTTATATGTTTTGAGGCTACATATAATTAGGCCAACCTAATTGATGTTTGTGATGGAGTTTAGTATATATACAAGGTTGATTTGAGTTGATGAAATATAGAATTGAATGCATACATGATCTGAATGCAAGCAGAGATGTAATTTTTTGCAAAATCATGCAAATAAGTTGTGAGTGTTGAGAAAAGGTGTGAAAATATAGAGTAGAGTAGAGACTTGTAAATCTAAGTTGATTCAAGTATGTTATGAGCTTCAAAGGAACTAAATATAGCATATATTAGATGCATTTCTTTCAGTTCAAATTCTGGTTGTGATTCCACCTCTTTTTATCTTTCTTTTCTCTATGAACAGTGAGTTCATTTGGATAGCGAGTCCTGCTAGTAGTGAGTCTTTTTGTAATATCTTATAGTTGGCTATAACATATTGTGAGTTAATCATCACTATGGTTTTCCCACCTTGGGTTTTCCATGTAAAAATATTGGTGTTCATGTGTTGTGTGTGTTATGTATTTTTTATGCTTTCATTCCTTGTAATTTTTAAGTATTCTTTGAAAATTGGATGGTTATTAATTGGATGGTTTAATAAATTATTGATTCACCTACCCCCTCTCAGTATTTCTTGTTTTCAAAAATTGGTATCAGAGCTTGGTTCCTTGGAAGAAGCTTAACCGCTTTGGGAAGATCTTAGAATTTGAACATATGGCTTCAAAAGTGATTTTTGTTATTAGATACATAGAAGAAGATTGCATGTTTGACAAAGATGGAGAACAAAAAGTTGCTCTTCAAGACCTAGACAAAATTGAAGTTGAAAACAAAGATTTGAAAGAAAATATTAAAGCAAATGATTGCATCAAAATATTGAGAAAAAATCAAGAAGTTCAGAGAAAGACATAAGGAGGTCAATGAACAATTGAAACAAGCAAATGAGAACATCATCAAACTAAATGTGTAAGTGGAAGAAAAGAAAATAATTGAGGAATGTATGAATGTAATGGTGAAAAGTAAAACATATGAATGCACAAGGCTTGAACAAGAAGTGGTAAATCTGAAATCAAATCTAGAGAAAGCAAAAAATCATGAGGACAAAGTAAAGATAAGTTATTTAATGCTTGATGAGTTAATTGCAGGATATAAAGAATCCAAAGATAATGGTGGCTTAGGACTTGAAAATGGAGAAAGCTCAAAAGCAGATCAAACATCTAATGCAAAGAAGATTAGTGAAACAAAAAAAGTTGAAGACAAGAATAACAATGGCAAGTTTCAAAATCAAAGAAGCAATGCTAGAAGACCCCCCATCAAACAACCAAATGCACAAAGGTACCCATATTTTAATGGTATTTTTTTTTTTGCAATAAATTTAAACATAGAGCAATGGAATTTAGAAAAAAAAAAAATCAAAATGTTCCATCCTTTACTGGCCAATGCTTTACATGTAAGAGATGTAGGCATAGAGAAAATGAATGTAGAAGTCAAATGATGAATGCATATAACAGTGGTAGAATGATTTAATCTTTCAATGGTTATTGCTATAAATGCTATGGATATGGACACAAAGATAATCTATGTAGATCCAAAATGAGTGAAAGAGATAATTCTCAAAGAAATATCATATGGAACAGTTACAATAGGCTTGGACATATTGTTAGATTTTGTAGAAACATAAATTCAAGGAAGGACAATCTGGCAAAAAGAAATGAACCAATTAAAAAGATCAATCCGACAAAGAAGGAAATGGAAAAGATATGGAGAAAGAAATAAGAGCCTTGGAACAAGGAAGAATCAAAGACTACAAATGAATATGTACCACCCTTCAATGCAGATGATTCCTTCGAGAATTGAACCTAGGCATTGGCTTAGGGGGAGCAATAATAGAAAAACATATAACCCCCTACCAACATGATGTTTCATGGCTTGGCACGAAGATATGAGATGGAGATGGATATTATGAATCTTTTGGAGAAGAATCCAAAAGAAAATATGAAAACGCATAGATTTTTAGAGTGATTTATGGTTTTTTGCTGCATAGAGAAGGTTTTACTAGCTTCAATGTTTGGTGAATTAAATATGAATTTAGGGTAGAATTTGTTAGCTCTCGAAAATGCAGGCGAAATGCCTCAAGAGGTTGCCAATCTCTTGATATGTTTCAGGGTAACAGACAAGGTCAAAAGACTTAGACCTTCTACTCTTCAGGTGTTGCTAGACCTAGGCTGGTGTACCTATATGAGTGAGGCAGACTTGACTTGCTTGCTTCTCTTGAAATTCTTTTCCCATGGTGGCAAGTGAAAGTGGACAAATGAAATCAAATTTGGTATAGATTGTATACGATATTAAAACTAAAACCTAATATGCTCAGTTAACAGATGTAAAGAAAATGAATGAATCTAAATGGTGAAATGTGGAGACTAGTGCCTTATTGGGTATGCAGAGTCAAATTAAAAAGAAATGGGCAACTTATTTTTGGAGAACACTCAAATTGTTTGGCATATGTTTTGTTTATAACTTGTATAAACATGCAAGACTGTGATTACTAAGCTCTTATTAATGATCCACATGAATTTCCCTGATTACTGTGATTAATCAAAAGGATTTAATCTCTCCTTGAAAGAACCAGTTAATTAACCACATAGATATAGCAAATGTGCACTAATAAACTGAATATAAACTTGTTATACCAATTTAAACAACCAAAAAGCATCAATCATGGAGACAAATTTAGTAATACTTTTAATAAATTCAACAGACAATTGACACCAGAAATGAACCACCCCATCAACTGATTTTCATTGATATCTCCATTTGAAATCATGCATCATAGTCTCTGATCTAAAAAATTTATTCTACTGTATACATCCCTAATCTATCTACTGTATATCTCCTATTTACTCTAAATCCCCTCTTTTACAATAAAAAAAATTGATATTAATATATCTGCATCTGAAGAGACGCATCGCTTTGTAATCCCATGTCAGCGAGAAACAGTACTCAGGATTTTGTTAATCATCTCTGAGACATTCGCTGAGACATCCCGTAGTCATACCAAAGGCCAATGTCCTGCCGACAGTCATTCCTTCCATCTCATGTGTCGTTGTAACGTTCAGAGTCGGGGAGACGTCCCACAGATGATAGCTTTAGCACCCCCTCGGTATCACCTTTTGGAGACAACACTGGATTCTGACTCATATCTCCAATACCATGCGTATATGAACCAATCAATGCTAGACTTCTATCATCCTTGGTATGCAAATAAATGTCTTCTCCACATGAGTTAGAAATTTCAAAATCACATACCTCATCTTGAATGGACACAGATTTTTGATCAACCTCAAAATTTTCTCCATTATTTCAAGAAGTGTACTGGGAGTCACATGAATCATTACACAAAGAACTTTCACTGTCAAAACAAATGTAAGCTGGACACAAAACTTCAGGATCACTCTTATGTACACATCTCTGGTATTCAAGAGTTAGCAAATCTGAAATTTGCTCACTGCTGAGTGAACAAGTTTCCTCTTCCATGTCTTCTATTATTTCTTCCTCTTCTTGATCTTCACAAGAACAAGAAATATCTCCTTGTTGTAAATCAAAATTTATATGATTTCCCTCAAACTCTTCCTCATTGTGACATGATACATAATCCCCTTCCATTTCATTTTCCAATTCATCAACATGGCAATTTTCAAGATCATTATAGTCATTCTCTTCACATGTTGATGCACTCTCCTCTTCATTTGAGCACGTTCCATCCTCATCATGGAGTGGATTAAAAAATACCTCTTCTTGATTATCACAAGAATTGCAAGAATCACCTAATTGTAGGTCAGAATCCACAGGTTCCTCATCAAAATCTGAATATTCACTGGTTCCCTCATAACATACATGGCTTTCCCTGTTATAATTTGTTATGCAAGAAAAATATCTTGTATCTTCATCTTCCTTATGTAGGCTATCAAATGAATCAGATTGACTTGCACATGTCTCATCTTCTATTGGATGCATTGTTTGATCAATTTCTCTATACTCATCTGTGATATCACCATTGTCTTCATACATTTTCCTCTGCATGTTATCAATAAATTTATTCACTAGATCAAAGGTACGCTACTTTTCTGGCCAATAAACTGATTCAGGCTCCCATGCTCTTACAAACTATTCAACAAACATGGCTCTTGTAGGCCTACAATGAGAAGGTATTTGTATACAAATTTTTGTCATTCTATTGTATAGAGGAATTAAATCTTCTCCTTCATATTTCCTTATATCAAAAAATGCATCCAAGGGGGAAATTTTGCATCCTAATTCTGTGGTGGAGTCCTGGCTTCGAGTATATACATACTCATCCTCTTATTCTTCAAATTGTTGATCCTGGCATACATATCGCTGCAAGTTCTGATTTTTTTGAATCCATACGAACTTATGGGAAGCCTAGTTTGATGCAGAAAATTTTTCATAGTGCTCGAGAAATTGATCCTGAAATTCATGGAGAGAATTAATAGAAGCTACCAGTAGGATATAAAACCAATCCCTAGCTTCATGAATGAGTGACATCATGAAAAGCCTCATATGAAAATCTTCATATGGCACATCCAAGTCTTCGATGAAAGCATTGAAACTCCTTAAATGATCTTTGGAAGAAATTGCACTGCTCCCCATAAACTTTGGAACAAGACTTCTCCAACTACCATCCAAAGGGTAAGTGTACCGTTGAAACCCTGTTAGGTCGAATTGTTTGATCACTGTCATGTATTGATGGGGGGAGCGTTAGGTGGGTACTGATACTGGTACGGTGGACTATTGTATTGTGTATGATGATGTGGCACATACTACTGACCATAAGGTGGCTGTGATGAGTGTATATTTTGTTGTGCATGATATGCATTGCATCCATTGTGAAAATTTCCAATTGTACTATCAGGTGTTTGAGGGGTCCAATGCCTGCCTACATTTGTGTATTCATTCTTGTCCAATTGCAACCTTTTCTTTTTCAATTCTTCAATTCCTCTTATCAACTGCTGCTTTTCAAAATATTATTTTCTTCCATACACAAATTCCATTCTTCATCAAATTTTTTCCAGAGTCGCCACCTACTTTTTTGAAAGTAGGAAATGATTCTTTTGAAATAACTATTTTTGATCTTCTCCCCAGCGGAATCACTTTTTCTAAAACTTTTCAAATTATAAATCTTTCTTCAATGACTCTATATGATGGTCTTCAACTGGATATTTTGATGTTTGTCCCCAGTAGATTCGCCAATTTGTTAGCTCTCAAAAACACAGGAGAAATGCCTCAAGAGGTTGCCAATCTCTTGATACATTTCAGGGTAACAGACAAGGTCAAAAGACTTAGACCTTCTACTCTTCAGGTGTTGCTAGACCTAGGCAGGTGTACCTATATGAGTGAGGCAGACTTGACTTGCTTGCTTCTCTTGAAATGCTTTGCCCACAGTGGCAAGTGAAAGTGGACAAATGAAATAAAACTTGGTATAGATTGTATACAATATTAAAACTAAAACCTAATATGCTCAATTAACAGATGTAAATAAAATGAATGAATCTAAATGGTGAAATGTGGAGACTAGTGCCTTATTGGGTATGTGGAGTCAACTTAAAAAGAAATGGGAAACTTATTTCTAAAGAACACTCAAATTGTTTGGCATATTTTTTTTTTATAACTTGTATAAACAAGCAAGACTGTGATTACTAAGCTCTTCTTAATGATCCAGATGAATTTCCCTGATTACTATGATTAATCAAAAGGATTTAATCTCTCCTTGAAAGAACCAGTTAATTAACCACACAAATACAACAAATGTGCACTAATAAACTGAATATAAACTTGTTATATCAATTTAAACAACCAGAAAGCATCAATCATGGAGACAACTTTAGTAATACTTTTAATAAATTCAACATACAATTGACACCAGAAATGAACCACCACATCAACTGATTTTCATTGATATCTCCATTTGAAATCATGCATCATAGTCTCTAATCTAAAAAATTTATTCTATTGTATACATCCCTAATCTATCTAATGTATATCTCCTATCTAATCTAAATCCTGTCTTTTACAATAAAAAATGGATATTAATATATTTGCATCTGAAGAGACGCATCATTTCATAATCCCATGTTGGCGAGAAATAGTACTCAAGCTTTTGTTAATCATCTCTGAGACATTCGCCGAGACATCCCATAGTCATACCGAAGGCCAATGTCCTGCTGATAGTCATTCCTTCCATCTCATGTGTCACTGTAATGTTCAGAGTCAGGGAGAGGTCCCACAGATGATACTTTGTCATACCGAAAGTTGTCCCTCCATCTTGCGTGTCACTGAGACAATTCATAGTTGGGAGGAGGTTTCATAGAATACCTTTGTCTTACCGAGATGTGTTCTTTAATGTATTTTCCAGTCGCTGAGACACAAGCACTTTCTCACCTATGCAACAATACTTAGGCATGACATGCATGTCGATAAGACTGTATAAATTCACACCAAAAACCCTCTATATAATTCCTTTGCACTCTATCGGCGAGACCGGAGGCACTCGGTGAGACCTCACACCGATAGAATTTTTTTGTGTTTTATCGACGAGACCCAATGCACTCGCCAAGACCATACTCCGAAGACAACTCTTGCCGAAGTACCTACTCATTCTGTGCCAGTCGGTGAGACATAAAGAGTTCGCCGAGACTTCACCCTAAAGAAAAGTCTTTCACTGACATGCTCCTTCTGTCACCGGTCGGTGAGACAATAAGATCTCGCTAAGACCTCACCCCGAAGAAGACTCTCTTGTCGATGGGGAAACCTGCATGTGAATTACAATCGTTGTGACATCCCTATTGTTGCCGAAAGGCAACAATAGACGTATATTAACAAGAATGCATTATGGGTCAGGGAGACCTTGATAATCTCATGTCGATATGGACTATTATGCGAAATACTCAGACCTAGATGATTTTATGATGGCCAAAAATGGGGAAAATATGCTCATGGTAGGACTTATTTAGAAACTCATGGGTATGAACAACATGTAAAATCATCAGAATTTTATAGTTCCAACAGAATTGAATGGATTATATACCTATGCTTCATCAATTTCATTCACCTTTATTGAAGGAGTGTGAATTGAAGAGAGTTCAAGAGTTCGAAGGTGATTTAAGAAGTAGAGTATCTAAACCCTAATTCTAGTTGAGCAGGAAAAAGGTATTTACCATTGTCCAAAATTTAAATAGAATTTTTTTTTTAGAGCATTTGAATTTATTAGAGATGGAAACACCTATAGTGGTAAATGTGAGTGAGAAACCTCAACCTAAATTCAAGAAATATCCCATGAAATTGTTTGAGAATGACCCACTTGGTGCATTTTTGAGTATTCCATATAGGGTTTTTCCTACTAAGGACACTAGGGCATACATCCATAGAAAGATGGAAGAATACAATCATACAAAACTTATAGACCATTTGACTAGAGAATATTTCAACATTAAACTTGAGTATGAAAACTTGGTAACAAAGAAACTGGATGCCTGGTAGTTGTTTCCATGCTTTGTCTATGACGATGAGCTCAAGTATGTAAAAATTGGAGCAAGCAGAGTGCATGATAAATTCTTATGGACCAACATGCCTGGATTGATAACTAAAGAAGTCATAAGGGATATTATTGGACTTTGTGACATCAGACCCGTACCTATACTAAAATCTATAAAGAACAAGGATGTAATGGAGCTGAAAGGAGCCACATTTGATCAAAGGGATCTCACTATGAACACCATAGAGAATCATGTGGTAAGATATGCAACTATGGTCATTGGATACAAAATATACTACACCAAAAGAGAGAATTATATGTTTTCCATAACAATTCACGTAGCTCATGAAATGGTAGAAAAAGGAAAAGATTATGATTTGTGTGAGTTGCTCCAGGAACAACTTTTTGATAATTTGAAGCAAACTAAGGATAAGAAATACCCCTTCAGGTTTTGCTCATTAGTAGTTTGTTTACTATTCTATTTTCTAAGGGAGCTTCTAGGAAAAATAAATATTACAAGGAGTAAAAGAAAGCATGTATCCCATCAAATCTTTGAACATCTACATGGCATAGGTGATATGAAAGCTCAATATGAGGTGCTTACTTCTTTCTTCGTAGTATTCAAAAGAGAATGCCTGAACAAGAGAGGATCCCTAAGTCTATAGTGGAAAATAATCAAGATGATATCACATTTTTGGTCAAAATTGATGAATGCATTATTGAGGATGTGGAACTCAGATGATGGAATGAGAGGTAAATTGATTTAAATTTACTCTCACAATTAATTATTTTCTCACACTCACCCAATACAAATAACACCAAAAATCAAAGTTTTATTTCTACAACTTTTACACAACTAGGTTGCAATTTGCAACCAGAAAACTCCTTCATTCAACAGCTAAAAATTTAACAAGAAATTACATACAACCACAAGGGTTGTGGGCTGTTACATGCCCCTTCAGATGCACACAAAAATCAGAAATAAAAATGGATTTATATTCACCAAAATCCAAGGTTGTAACACAACCACACACTTACATACAACCTCTGAGGGTTGTGGTTGTTACATGCCCTTAGAAAAGTATGCAAAATCAGAAAATCAAAATCAAAATATTGCCTCAGCAATCAAAGGTTGGCCCTCAACCTTCACACTTACAAACAACATAAACTCAAACAATGCAACTTCATATATCAATCTCTGCAACTCTAGAAGATATCAAATCATATTCACACGCTTCAAATCTTCCATTAACATCATCAACAACTCTTTGGAGGTATGTTATGCCTGGTCTCTCCTATTTCCTTTTTCTGGAAAGGCTAATTCCAAAATGAGATAATTTTTTCTTTTTATATTTCCTGGGATTTGCATTACAATGAATTTGCATTTCATTTTGCTTACATTACAATGAATTTCATTCAAAATTCCCAATCCCAATGCCACTCTCTCCAATTTTCCCAATTTCCTCCAAAAATAAAATAAAATATTGCAATAAAACAATTCCACTACACCCACAACCTGCTAGAGGATTTTATGGATTTCATTCCAACATTGCTTTCACCAATGAAAGAAAAAACCACTTTTTCCCATTCCTGAGCGTCCACCTCTGGGTTCCTATTTTTTAGGAATCTTGTTTGAATGAATTCAAATAAAAATTCAAATAAATTATAACTCCAAGAAGCCACACCCATATTTTCTTTTTCTTGATTTTTTTTGTTTTACTAAACTTGGTCTCCGCTATGTCATCAATGAATTTGACTCAATTTAAATGGAAAATTGAAATTACATTCATATGACATGAAATTGCATTTCCCCCACAATCAAAATTTGAATTTCATAAATCAAATGAAATTCCACTCCAAAATTAACCAAAAAGAAATCAAACCTTTTTTTTGGTGATACAATATTGTACAAGGCCATGGATGCTCCTTCATCCACCCACGGTATTTGAAAAGTGATCATATCACTTCTCCAATGGATACCCAAGATAAGTATTCTCAGCCTCAAATAACCATGATGCATCCTCCATAGGTCTCCCAAACCACTTCACAAGATACTCCAAGTATTGCTTCTTCTGAGTGCTTCTTTTCACCCTTCTATCAAGAATTGATTCAATCTTTTCTTGATCAGATTTTTGTATGAAGTCTTGTGGCTTCCCCTTTGCTACAACTTCATCATTTTCACTCTCATAGAACATGGTTATATCAGAAATGTTAAATATAGGATATATATTAAGATCACTGGGCAATTGAACTTAAAATGCATTACCAAAGTCATGTCTTTTCAACACCTTGCTTGGTCCAATATTCTTCATTTTTAGCTTGTTGTAGGTGCGAACTAGAAACCTCTCCTTCCTCAAATGTACCATCACATTATCTCCAACCTACAACTCCTTATGCCTCCTCTTTATATTAGCATTAGCCTTGTATGAAATGTTCATTTTGTTGATATGTTCTCTCACTTCTTCATGCAAGCCCTTTATGTTCTTTACAAATTCCTCTTCATCTGCACTCTTCTTCACACTTTTGTCAATCTAATTTAAATCTGAAACACCTATAGGGCTTCTACCATAGACAATTTGAAATGGAGATTTACCTGTGCTCCTATTCACTGAGTAGTTGTAGGAAAACTCAACTTGAGGTATGACCAAATCCAACACCTTTAGTTTTTCTCCAACTAAACATCTTAGTAGATTTCCCAAACTCCTATTAACCACCTTTTCTTGGCCATCTGTTTGAGGGTGGTATGCTGAGAAAAAATTCAAATCAGAATTGATCTTCTTCCACAAAGTCCTCCAGAAGTAGCCCACAAAATTTGTATCCCTTTCAGAAACAATGCTCTTTGGAAGGTCATGAAGTCTCACAACCTCCCTGAAAAATATATCTTCAACATTCACTGCATCATTAGTCTTATGACATGGAATAAAGTATGCCATCTTAGAAAACCTATCAACCAAAACAAAGATAAAGTCATAACCTCTTTGTGTCCTTGGTAAAACAAGCACAAATTCCATACTTATGTCCTCCCATGGCCTCTTAGGTGTAGGTAGTGGCTAATATAAACTGGTGTTTTGACTCACCCCTTTGGCTACTTGACACACACCACAACTTTGCACATACTTTATCACCACTTGATGCATTTGTGGCCAATAATACTTCTCACCTACAAGCGCCAATCTCTTATCCATGCCAAAATTACCTACAAGTCCACCACTATGCTTTTCCTTGATTATATTTAACCTCATTGAACTTCTTGGAATGCACAACTTGTTACCTCAAAATAGCATGCCATCTTGGATGAGATAGTCCAACCACTTTGTCCTATAAGCTGAAATAGGAATTTTGCAAGCTCTCCATGCTTCCCCAAAATCAAGGACCTCTTCATACAAATCCTTCAACTCATCAAATCCAACCACCTTAACCTGTATCTCAACCAACAAGTTTTGTCTTCTACTCAAGGCATCTGCAACTCAATTAGACTTCCCACTTATATGTTTTAAAAACAAGGTATAGCTTTGCAATAATTCAACCCATTTCATATGCCTTTGACTAATCTTACCTTGGCTACCCAAATACTGTAATGCTTGATGATCATTATATAAAACAAACTCCTTAGCCAATAAATAGTGTCTCCACTTTTTCAATGCTTGCACAATTGCATTAAATTCTTGATCATACACTGAATACTTCTCACTAAAGTAGGCAATAGGTTTACCTTCTTGGCTCAAAACAGCTCCAATCACATTACCACTTGTATCGCAATCCACTTGGAAAACCTTGTTGAAATCTGGTAGTGCTAACATAGGTTGTTCTGTAATTTTTTCCTTCAACACATTGAAACTTTTTGTTGCCCCTAAAGTCCATCTAAAATCCTTCTTATCACCTCTCATGGTTTTTGTTAGTGGGGCACATATGCTACTAAATCCTCTTATGAACATTCTATCAAAAGTAGCTAAGCCATGAAATGATCTCACGCAGGTCACTATTTTTAGTGTAGGCCACTCCAAGATTGCTTTCACCTTCCTTTGGTCCATCTTGATGCCCTCACTTGACACCAAAAAACCCAAGTATACTAGTTCCTTCTTCACAAAGCTGCACTTCTTAAGATTGATCAACAATTTCTCTTCTCTAAGCTTCTCAAAAACACATCTAATATGCATCAAATGTTCCTCAAGTGTTTTATTGAAAATAAGAATGTCATCTAAATAAACAATCACAAACCTCCCAAAAAATCCTTCAAAACCTCATTCATAATTCTCATAAACATACTGGGTGCATTGGTTAGCCCAAATGGCATGACCAACCACTCATACAAACCTTCTTTTTTCTTGAATGTCATCTTCCATTCATCTCCCTCTTGTATACTTATCTAGTGATACCCACTCTTCAATTCAATTTTGGTGAAGTACTCAACTCCATTCAAGCAATCCATGATGTCATCCATCCAGGGTAATGGGGATCTATATTTGATTGTGATCTTGTTGATAGCTCTGGAGTCCGTGCACATTCTTCACTCTCCTCCCTTCTTAGGTGCCAATATTGCAGACATTGCACAAGGAATTAAGCTCTCCCAAATCAATCCCTTCCTCAAAAAATATGCAACTTATCTATTCATCTCTTCACTTTCCATGGGTGAAATTTTATGGGCTCCCTTATTGGGTAAACTAGCCCCTAGAATCAAATCAATTTGGTGACTGATTTTCCTCATTCGTGGGAGTCCCTCTGGTGCATTATATGATATATTGTTTTTGAACTCCTTCAAAAAATATGTAACTTCTATAGGAACTTCTTCCAACACCTCATTATTAGTCTTTGGAATGATGGAAAAGAAAACCTTCTCATGCTTCATACCATCAAGAAATATCCTTGCATCAACCAAACAAACTCAAGCATTTCCACAAACTTGAACACTTTCCTCTTTCAAATGCTTCAACTTATGCTTCACTCCATCTTTCACTATGGTGTAGGTGTTGGCAGATCCATCATGAATAACTCTCCTATCATATTTCCATGGTCTCCCTAGAAAAATGTGACAAGTATCCATGGGAATAATATCACATAGAATCTCATCACTATAGTTTCCAACCTTGAACTTCACATTGCACAACTCATTCACAAGTAACTTTTGAGTGTCATGCACCCAAGCTATCCAGTATGGTTTAGGATGTTTTCTCCTTTCAAGATTCAATATATTCACCATCTCCTCAAACACAAGATATTCCATGCTTCCACTATCCACAATAATGTTACACGCTCTTCCTTCACATTTGCACCTTGTTTTGAATAGTTTTTTCCTTTGTGTTGGTTCACTGTCATCATTAAGGAGTGCTCTCCTTGTCATCAATACTTCTCCTTCTTCTGCATCTTCAGATTGTGAGGAAGGTGCCTCTTCATTGGAATTTGTTTCCCTTCCTTGATACTCTTGTCTTCTTCTTGGTTTCTCTTCGGTGTGAGGGAAATCATAAGCTCGATGTCCCTCTTCTCCACATTTGAAGCAAGTACCTCTGAATAGGCCTCCACCAAAGCCATGCCCTCTACCTCTACCTCTGAAATTTTGTTCTCTTGAACTTTTTCCTTCATCATAATTTGCTGCCCTATTGCTGCCCTCTTTATTTTTGGATCCCTTTTGCTAATTATCTTCATTCTTGTAGGTTCTTCCACCCACCTTGCATCCAATTCCTTTTCCTTTTTTCTTGATTTCAAACCTCTTGTTTAACCTCTCTTCAATTTTTAAGGTTGTTTGGTAGGAATCCTCCATTGTTAGAACTCTAACAAGTGTCATCTCCTCTTGAATGCTTGATCTTAATCCATTGATGTACCTTGCAACTTTCTCCTTTGTCACCTACGAATGTCCGGTTCTTATAAGAATTCTATTCAATTCTTCTTTGTACTCTTTAACAGTTTTGCTACCCTATTTCAGACCTTTCATTTTCTTAAGCAAATCTAATTCATAGTCTACCAGAATAAATTACATTTTAAGCTTCTCCACCATTTTATCCCATCTGTTAATCTTTTCTTTTCATTTTCTTCCCCTTTCTGATTGAACCTCTCTCCACCATATAGAGCATGCTCTTTCAACCTTGTCTTGGAATATCTTACTTTTTCTGGATCCTCTATCTCCTCAAATTTGAAATATTCTTCCATCTCATTCATCCAATCCACTAATTCTTATTAATTTAAATTCCCATTAAAGGTAGACACATCCATTTTAGGCATTTTCCCTATCTTTGATAATGCAATTATTAGAGGATCATTGGCAACTGCTACTGCTCCTACACTTGCTTGGCTTCCATCTTGGCTTCCAGCTTAACTAGCAACCTCTATACTTTCATCATCACTTCTCAAGTCTCTTACTCTTTCAAATCCCCTTCTTATTTATTCTTGTAGAGTCTCAACCTATCTTCTCAAAGCTCTAAAATCATCATCCCTTACAAAATTTTCTCCTCTTCCTCTTCCTCTTCATATTCCTCTTCCTCTAGAAAACATGGTTGCAAACCCACAACACACAGATATTGGTGCAAGTTGCCTCTCTTTGGAAGTCTACTCACACACTCAACTTCAACCTTGCTCTAATACCACTGATGAAATGAGAGGTAAATTGATTCAAATTTACTCTCACAATTAAATTTTTTTCACTCACCCAAAACAAATAACACCAAAAATCAAAGTTTTATCTCTGCAAATTTTGCACAGCTAGGTTGCAATTTGCAACTAGAAAAATCCTTCATTCAACAACTAAAAATTTAACAAGAAATTACATACAACCACAATGGTTGTGGGCTGTTACATCCCCTTTCATATGCACACAAAAATCAGAAATAAAAATAGATTTATATTCACCAAAATCCAAGATTGCAACACAACCTTTCACCTGCAACACAACCACACACTTACATACAACCTTTAAGGGTTGTGGGCTGTTACATGACCTTGGAAAAGTATGCAAAATCAAAAAATCAAAATCAAAATATTGCCTCAGCAATCAAAGGTTGGCTCTCAACCTTCACACCTGCAAACAACACAAACTCAAACAATACAACTTCATATATCAATCCCTACAACTCTGGAAGATATCAAATCATCTACACACCCTTCAAATCTGCCATTAATATCATCAACAAATCTCTAGAGGTATGCTACACCTGGTCTCTCCTATTTCCTTTTTCTGGAAAGGATAATTCCAAAATGAGATGAATTTTTCTTTTTGTATTTACTAGGATTTGCATTATAATGAATTTGCATTTCATTTTGCTTACATTACAAAGAATTTCATAAAAAAATCTCAATAGCAATGTCACTCTCTCTAATTTTCCCAATTTCCTTCAAAAATAAAATAAAATATTACAATAAAACAACTCAACTACACCCACAACCTATTGGAGGATTTTATGGCTTTTATTCCAACATTGCTTTCACTAATGAAAGAAAAAAAAAAAATTCCCATTCTTGGGCATCCACCTCTAGGTTCCTAATTTTTAGGAATCTTGGTTGAATGAACTAAAAGAAAAATTCAAAGAAATTATAACTCCAAGAAGCCCAACCATATTTTCTTTTTCTTGATTTTTCCCGTTTTACTAAACTTGGTCTCCACTATGTCATCAATGAATTTGACTCAATTTAAATGGAAAATTAAAATTACATTCATATGACATGAAATTGTGTTTCCCCCACAATCGAAATTTTAATTTCATAAATCAAATGAAATTCCACTCCAAAATTAACCAAAACAAAATCAAACTTTTTTTTTGGTGATACAAGATTGCACAAGGCCATGGATACTCCTGCATCACCAGAATTGTCTGGATTTAGCAACTCGATATGAGATCAGTAAAAATGAAGCAAATGGTTATGTTGGTATATTATTGAACAATCCTAAGGACCCTACTCAAGAAAGACATGGAAGATATGAGGAGAAATCTATGAAAGTGCAAATGGAACTGAAAAGGATAGAAATAAAGAGGAAGGCAATGAAAATAGTACATGATTATTTTAGGGATAAAGGAATCATAGATGAACAAATACATAAGTTAAAATCAAAATCAGATGGAGAAGCAGGAACAACAAGTGGGACCACTAGACCTAGAAGATCTAGAAGAATTGCTTCCTCTGGTATTCAACAACCCTCTGGATTAGTTTCTACCTCCAGCAGAACAAAGAGAACAGAGACTGTTGCTCCAGTAGCCTAAGGTGGATGAGGCCACAAGGCCTATAAAGAAAAAAAAGACTACTCCAATAGCCTCTACTGATGCTACACCAAAAGAGGAAGAAGAGGAAGAGGAATATTCTTTAGTGACCTTCAAAAGAAGTGGCACTTTTTCAAAGAAATAAAGAATGATATTTTTGATACTTCTGATGATGAATAATTTGAGAAGGAAAAGGAATCCTTTAGATACATGTACATAAGTAGGCAAAGGAAAGAAAGAAAAATAAATCAGACACAACAGAACTAGAGAAGAAAAAGAACATCTCTGGAAAGACTGCTCAATCAAATGAATTTGGACTCATTATTCAAAGGTATATTGCATCATGAGATGTTGGAAGAAACAACATTATATGAAAAAGAAAATGAGGAGAATAGAGCCACAATAATAGAAGAAATTATCAAATTCATTGTCACAATTAAGGTAGATATGGAGAGCATTAGGAAGAAAGTTCCTAATTTTGTATGGAAAATCCTATTCGAGAGAAGAAAAGAAGAAAATTAAAAGGAAGAGAAGATCAAATAAGATGTTGTGGAGAAAATTATATTCTCCTTATCTAATGTTGACAAGGCCACACTAGCCCAAGTACTTAACGAAGTATTCAGAACAAAAAGAGTCGCACTCCTAATGGTAAGAGATTAGGACCAGCTTGACATAATGTAGAAGGAAACATAAGAAAAGGTTACTGATATTGCATAGAAGTATGACATGATTCTCATTGCCTCTACTAGCAAGGGACAAGATCTAACAAATGAAAAAATTGGTGCTACTGATACAAAAGAAATTCCTAATGTAATTAGGGATGAAATATTAAGGTTAATGCAATAAAGCATATAAATAAAACCCTAATAAACAATGAAGCACAAATGAGCATAAAGACATAAAGCATAAAACAATATTACCAAATCTTCATGCCACCATTGATTCACCTCCATTGCACTTCTCCATTTTTCTTGAATATGATAATTTCCCTTGGATTTGAGTGTGCAATAATAAGCCTATCACAAGTGACTAGAAAAATATTGAAGATTGTTGTCTCACACTAGCAGCAAGTACTTGCATAATATATGTAGATCATGAAAATGACAAGGGTAAGGTCTTCTATAGAAAATACAAATTTGAATGAATGGTTTAGATTGGATGCCAATAAGATGTCTTAATCAATGGCCAAGATTGAAAGTTGAGGTATGGACTAGGGTTAGGGAAAAATTAGGGAAAATGATAAAGATGAAGGGTTGAGATTGAATTATGAGATAATTTAATCAAGGGCTAGGATTAAATGAGATGTCAAGAGATAAGATTTGATGTGGAAGATAAGATTGGCATGGATAAAGAGGTGATAGGAGAAATTAAATTATTTAATTTAGGTGGCCAATGAATAATTAAATAATTAAATTAATTATTTAATTATAGAGGAATGTAACAAAAGGAATCTTTTTGAATTAAATAATGATTTAATTCAAAATTCAAGAGAGTGGACCAAATTAAATAAATAAAATTTATTTAATTTAGGAGATAAAAAGCTAATGAATAATTAAATAATTGAAAATAATTATTTAATTATAGTGGAAAGTGGATAAAAATTAAATAAATAAGAATTTATTTAATTTTAGAAAGAAGAGGACTTAATTAGTGACGTAATTAAATAAATAAAATTTATTTAATTAATTAAGGAAGAATAAAGATAGAAATGAATTAATTAAATAATTAAAATTATTTAATTAATAGAAGACTCATGACATTAGAAAATAATTAAACAAAGACAAAATGGGAAATTATGGAGAATTTAGAAATTGCAAGCCTGGGACAATTTTTAGTGTTTACATTTTGCCCCTCTTTGAGATGATGTTTGAGATGATGAGATTTGTGTCAAGTAACATCATTTCAAAGAAGCTAAGGTATGGATAGAGGAAAATGGATGATGATAGAAAGATAGGATGATGACGAAATAAGAGTGGGATGATGATGATATAAGAATAGGATGATGATGGGATGATGATGCCCCCTCGAGAGTATAGGTGGGTTGGACAAACACGGGTATGCTCTCGAAATAAATAAGAGGAAAATAGATAAGTGGCATAGAAGAAATGTTAGCGTGGAGGATATGGATGTTAGTGGAGACAACTTTAAAGATGCATATTTTTCCAGACAAGACTCTGCACTAATCATCATTGGGTGGTAAAATGACACAAATGGACAACAAACACCATGGTATGATATAGACCAAGGTGTGCAAGGTCATCCACTTGCAAAATAGATAGCTGCAAACAAGGAATGCCCTAGCTCATACTAAGGGCCAAGTTGCCCCAATCTTTTTGCCAAGACAATCCACAGACAACAGTCAAATAAAATTTAAAAAAATAGGTCATGAGACGTCATCGCACCTCTAAATCCTTCATGGGACATCCTCGAGGTAGCTAGTAACATGATCAAGAGACAAAGCAATAAAAAGATAAGACAAAATAGACCAGAAAAATCAACACCCATTCAATGTGTTTGCCAATATTTGCTTGTTGAAGATTGTTTGCATGACAGTTTGACAGTTCAATAGTTTGACGGTTTGACGGTGCCTAAGGTCAAGAAGGACACATCCTGAAAAGACAAATGACATTTTGACGAGGTCCAAGATCAAGGACACATCTTGGAGAGGACCAAAGAGTGACGAGATTGAAATTGTTTTGGCAATTTGACTAATGTGACTAGATGATTGACTAGACTATGTCGTCTAAGTTTAACTTAATGACTGATTGGACTATAATGTCTATTGGATCACGATTTGAATGCAGACATTTTGATGATTGTCTTGTGTTCGAGTGTGACTGTGTCTTACGAAAACTGACTTTGTGTGAGGAGATTGACATTGTCTGACTTATTTGACCGATGCGACTATGTTTGCCTTATTTGACTCACATGAGAAATGCTAACTCATGATTTTGGGATTTTTGAGAGTTATTTGGATGTTTTTTATGTTTTTCAAATATTTTTATTATTTTGGACATTTAACGTTTATGATTTTTTTTTGGTATTTTTGACATTTTATGATTTTTTTGGATTTTTGAGATGTTTTGATTTTTTTGGCTTTTTGACATTTTATGATTTTTGGCTTTTTAACATTTTATGATTTTTTTGGCTTTTTGACATTTTATGATTTTTTTGGATTTTTGAAATGTTTCGATTTTTATTTTATTTTTGACATTTTATGATTTTTTTGGGTTTTTGACATTTTATGCATGTGAATGATGTGGAGGACAAACATGATTTTTCCCCTAGTCAAGTTGAATACCAATTGACAGTTGATGAGGATGATGACATTGTTTGACATGGGAGGTTGCATTTGGAATGACATCTTTTCAAGACTGAATGGCATGATGGAGTATCCTTAGACCATTTGACAAGGGAAAACCAAGATAGGTGATAGACATGAAAGGATGATAGGTGGAATTTGATAAAAGATAGGGGACATGAGACTGGAGGAATTTTCATATGCTCTTTCAAGGACTATGTCACATAGGAATAATATAGGTCTAGATAATGCTATGAAGGCAATGACATGATATTTCATGATGAGTATATGACCAAAGGATAGACATGTCAAGAGGTTTCCCAAAGCATGATTTATGTTTATACACCAGTCGTTATCAAGATCAAAGGATGGAAAGGCCAATGCTTAAATGGATAAATGGAAATGTCATTGGAAGAGTATGGGAGATGAGACGAATTTCCCCCAAGTGTAATGGTCCACATAGATAATTGTCCTTACACATGACACATGTTTTCCAGGTTTTCATCATGGTACTTATCCAAAGCGCCATAAAATGGTTTTCACTATTGGATGAAATTTTTCCTTTTACTATCTTTTTTTCAATTTTTTTGTATTTTTGATATTTTTGAATGGCCTTGACATTTTAGTTGATCACTAAATGTCTTGAATCCATAGACGATGCTAATGTAGAGACTGGTGCCATGATATACCAATAATGACCTTTTTGAAGTAGTTTCCTTGCCAGGATCATAGCGCTTGCATACAACTGATTAATGTCATTGTGATCCTTTCTGATACTAGAGTTGGCCTTATTAGAATACACACATCGTGATAGAGTGCCATGAGAGTCCTTGTGATAAAGAGTTGCTGCCAGATGCGATGGATTTGTGACATGGGATTTTTCTACTTTAGGTGAGATTTAGGATTATTACTTTTGATGGTAGATGTGGTAGTATTGTTTGGACGATTGGACGAATCACTTTTTCTTTTCCAAACTTGGGAGGGTGGGTGATGAAGTTTGGTATTTTGATTGGGATAGCATTTTGAACCAACACTTTTAGATTCCTTGCTTGATGACAATTTTGAAGGAGGTGGACATTTATTATATGTGGGAGTCCTCTTTTCTTGTGGCTCCACATTTTGATTGAATTTTGGATTTAGAATATTTTTTTTGCTTGATTGATTTTTCTTTGGGATCCATTTTAACTTTATTTGTCCACTTGGATTTTTGTACTCAATGGCCTTTGACATTTGATTTTGAACTTTTGACTTGTAAGACTTTTGTTTTTGTTGGTTCCAAATGGAAGGTTTAGGACATTGGGAATGATGATTTATGGTATGGATGGAAGGAGTGTTGGAAACAATCTTATGACAAGGATTACTCATGGTCTCTATTTTTATGCTTGTATCAGATAAAGTTGCCCCCAATATCAAGGAGGTACCACTAACATCATTAGATTCTCTGACTGAGGAATAGCCAAGACCTTGATGTCTAGGATTTTCATGAAATTGTATTGGTTCTCAAATGCCTTGCTCGTATATGCCTAGTCCTTTTCCTTGATATTGCATATTTTGATAGATTCTATTTGTGATGGGGTATTTGTCATTTCGGAAGCAAGATGCTAACCCATCATTTTGTATGTGGAAACTATTACTTGGAATCTTCTCATCGCTTGCTCTGACAAAGATAGATGATCCTAGTTGATAATATTTCGTAGCTTCATTGACATGTTGGACATATTTGGTCTGATTTTGTGACATGTTAGATTCATATGATTCTACTGGTGCTTCCAAGTTGATGTTGAAGCCGTCTTTATGGCCATTGTCATAGAGTCCAGTGAATTCAACTATAGCTTGATCATTTGCAAATATGTCTAGAGTAGGAGACTCTTGTTGTAGAGGAAGATTAACTATGTGTCCCATGGAGGCAAGTGTCTCATTTTTGGAAATGGATGTGCTTGGAGTTTGGATAGGGTCATCTTCAAGTGTTTGGTCATGAATGGCATAAAGGTCAAGGAGTGGATTGTTTTGGACTTCTTGGTCAATGGGAGTCTTGGTCAAAGATAGGATTGTCTTGAATGGTATGACTAGGAATGGGGTCTTTGTCAAGGATAGGTGTATTTTGGATGTTATGATTGTCTATGAGGACCTCTTGAATGGACTTAAGAATGGGATCATGAGATGGAGTACTTTGATCTTGACATGAAGGTGACGTTATGATGTCATGCCTTGGGTTTTCATCTTGACATGTATCCTCAAGTTTATTAAATGGGATGTGACTTTAGACAAGGATAAAATTTGTATGGTCAAATGTATATTGGGACGAAGTGACTTATAAAGGATTGGTGGATGAAGGACTAGAAACTTGAAAGGGGGGAATGGATGGAGGACTAGGATAGGACATGGAAACTTGGACTGGATTAGTAGGTGAAGGACTAGGATATGACATAGAAAGTTGGATGGGATTAATAGATGAATGACTAGGATAGGACATGGAGGCTTGGAAGGGATTACTGGATGGTTGGCTTCACTTGTCAAGGTTAGGATAAGTGTGACAAGTGGATGTTTGTAGTGGATTAATGGCATGGCCTTGTGTTAGGTGACTCTTGATAATGAGGGTAGGTGGTTGGATGACTAGGACGTATGGATTATTGGTAGGAAAGGCATTGGTTTTTGGATTGAAGGAATTGTCTTTTGAAATCTAAGGCTTGTTGGTATTGACGATTATAGAGAAATTCATATTCAACTTGACTAGCAAGAAAATAAAGGTCAATGGAAGACATGATGGTGAGGTCTAAATGACAATGCAAAGGCTAGGATGAAAATGAGGATTAGAAGTTTGACTTGGAGATAATGTGGATAACTTGACTTGGAGGACACCTAGATTTGTTTGTTTTTGAAATGTTTCTAATATTTTTGGATTTTTTTTACTTTTTATTTTGATTTTTGATTTTTATTGCTTGATTAATATTTCATTCTTGAATACACATTCACACACGCAAGACAAGATTTGATGCAAGATGTAATACAAATGATTATGATAAGGAGACACTTCCAAGCACTAGAACAATCCTAGAAATTATTCGAGTGGGGAGATTTCCCAATGGTCTTAAGCTAGGATGCACGAGGTTGACTAGGGATGATTTGAAAGCAAAATCCTACCACACAACTAGGAGAAAGGGGTAAACCACCCTTTTCCTTCACTTCCCAAAGGTATAAAGTTCTTTGGGGCTTAGCCAAGAGTGACAAGATTTCAACTCCCAAAGGAGTGTGTCTTTGGATTCACACTCGATTGAGGTCATCCCTTGGAGGGGTATGTGCTCCAAGTAGGCCTCCTAAGAAGGGTATGACAAAAGTGAACCAAGTGAGGTGTCTTGGAGGACACAAACTTGATTCACACTCGCAGTTGTTAATTTCCCTTTAGAAATGAAATGTGTGTAAGCAAACAATGGAAGCACTTGTTCTTTTTAACCCAAAACCAAAATGTGTGATGGAAGAAAATGGTTCTTTTTAAGCCCAATTTCAAAGTGTGATTGCAAACAAGATGTTCATTTTAAGCCCCAAATTGAAGTGTGTTGACAAGTAATGATTAAGAGATGAAAGATGGAATGTGTGCACCTAGAATTTCTTTAGCTCCAAATTTTTTGTCCACTTGATCCAATTTGTCCTTTGAAGTGTTTATTTTTTCTACACATTCACAAAACCAACAACAAAGCAAAAACCCTAACAAGATAATTGATCACTAATATTAGAGGGTGAGCTAGTCAAAACAAATCTGATTTTTGGAAATGTTTTCTGAATCAAAAATAAAAATACAAAGAATATACCCTTATTGAAATTTCAAGAGCTTTCTAGAATTGTAAAGAAATCCAAAAATTTGTTGTTTTGCGTCCAAAATTATTTTTTTATGAAAAATAATTATAAAATTATAAAAAATTCAAAACAGGTCCAATTTTTTTGATTTTTTGACTAAAGACGCTTGACATCATCCCAAATCTTTAGAATTTTTTTTGTGAAAAGATCTACTGCCGTTTGTGAGATATAAGCAATTTTTTGTAAAACCCTAATTTTCAAAGATCTATTTTTTGACTAATTATTTTTCATCCAAATTTAAAACATAAAGAACAGACCCTATTGAAATTTAGATAGATTTCTAGAAATGTAAAATTATCCAAACAATTCGATATTTTGCTCTCAAAATTGATTTTTCATGAAAAATAACAAAAAAATTTAAAAAAGCTAAAAAAAATATAATTTTTGGACTAGAAGCTCTTGATATTGTCCCCAACCTAAAAAATACATTTTGTGAGAAAATATGCAACTATTTGAGAGATATGGCTAAATCTTTGAAAACAAGGGTTTCGTCCCAAAATGATGCAAAACCTACAACAAAAAGGATGTAACTCCAAAATTCTTCAAAATTTTCAAAATATTGAGCTAAAAATCAGTTAGGGGGTTCACGTCAGGTTCACCAATGTAATTAGGGATGAAATATTAAGGTTAATGCAATAAAGCATATAAATCAAACCCTAATAAACAATGAAGCACAAATGAGCATAAAGACATAAAACATAAAACAATATTACCAAATCTTCATACCACCATTGATTCACCTCCATTGCACTTCTCCATTTTGCTTGAATATGATAATTTCCCTTAGATTTGAGTGTGCAATAATAAGCCTATGACAAGTGACTAGAAAAATATTGAAGATTGTTGTCTCACACTAGCAGCATGTACTTGCATAATATGTGTAGATCATGAAAATGACAAGGGTAAGGTCTTATATAGAAAAGAGAAATTTGAATGAATGGTTGAGATTGGATGCCAATAAGATGTCTTAATCAATGGCCAAGATTGAAAGTTGAGGTATGGACTAGGGTTAGGGAAAAATTAGGGCAAATGATAAAGACGAAGGGTTGAGATTGAATTATGAGATAATTTAATCAAGGGTAGGATTAAATGAGATGTCAAGAGATAAGATTTGATGTGGAAGATAAGATTGGCATGGATAAAGAGGTGATAGGAGAAATTAAATTATTTAATTTAGGTGGCCAATGAATAATTAAATAATTAAAATAATTATTTAATTATGGAGGAATGTGACAAAAGGAATCTTTTTGAATTAAATAATGATTTAATTCAAAATTCAAGAGAGTGAACCAAATTAAATAAATAAAATTTACTTAATTTAGGAGATAAAAAGCTAATGAATAATTAAATAATTAAAAATAATTATTTAGTTATAGTGGAAAGTGGATAAAAATTAAATAAATAAGAATTTAATTAATTTTAGAAAGAAGGGGACTTAATTAGTGACATAATTAAATAAATAAAATTTAATTAATTAATTAAGGAAGAATAAAGATAGAAATGAATTAATTAAATAATTAAAATTATTTAATTATCAAAGACAAAAGGCGAAATGATGGAGAATTTAGAAATCGCAAGCCTAGGACAATTTTTAGTGTCTACACTTGATAATATTCCTCCAAATACAGATCAATGAATGCAAGAAATTGCTAAAGATTAGGATGTTGTTGGGGCTAAAGAGGAAACTGCAAAGGATGAAACTTCTATTCCTCTGATAACTTAGGTGACTATAGATCAAGGCCACCTAGAGACACTTATTCCTCTAGTAGATACAAAATAAAACATTGGTGAAGGTGAGAAGCATGATACAGTTGATGAGCAAAGACATGAGAATGAAAAGAATCACGAAGGAGAGAATGATGGTGAGAACGAAGGACAAGGAGATAAAAATTAAAATAATGAGCAAGGAGAGAAGGACAAGGATGAAGGAGATGAAGACAAAGATAAAGACAAGATCTCTGGTGAAAATTAAGAAAAGGTAGAAGAAGTTTCTGATACTGGAAAGAATGAAAAAGTAGACAAGTCTGAGGATTTACCTAAGCCCTCCAATGAATCCTCCTCTGGTAATCCTTTAGAAGGTTTGTTATCCAAATAGTTAAAATTTCAACCAGTTGTTTCCCCCCAATTGTTGTAGTTTCCCATGTAGCAGGGTAGTGTTGATTTAGACAAGATACCTCCTATACACAAATTGGAGCAAAGTGATGTGTTTAGTACATCTACAAGAAAATAAATCATTGAAACATATAAAAAGAGTAGTGAATTAATAGATGAAGCTATAAAAGAATTATAAGAGATCATTCCAGAAACTAATGTTGATACATCTTTACCTGTAGTGGAAAGTTTCAAATTGCTATTTGATTCCTTTAAGGAATATGCCTCTGGATTGAAAAGACAAGAAGAAATAGAGGCTGAGTCAAGGATCAAAGAGAAAAGGCTAATGGATATTATAGAAAAATGTGCATCTGCACATACAAAAGTTGAAAAATTCTTGAATGAAGTTCTAACATACGAGGAAGGTGCAAAAGCATTGTTTTTTATTGCATGAAGTGGTCAGATGCCACACAAGGGATAAAAGATGAAATGGACTCGATTGAGTCTCAGATAGATAATGCATCAAAATCTTATGATCCAACATTGGATAGAGATGATAAGACCTGGACTACCATAGTGGACTTGCACGACAGATTCTTCACTTTGTAGAGCCAGTAGGAAGAGATTATCAAGTAGCTTGTGAATCTAAGGGACTTGGTAAAAACAAAGCACAAACCAATCTCATGTGCCCTTGCTAGTTCTGACAGAGTTTCAAAGATAAATTTGTAGATATGTAAAAATGACCTAACACATATCACACATCCTTGGGGACATTTTTCCATTATCAACATCATTATCATTAATCTAATCACATTTCACATCGTTTTCACTAATTAACCCTATTTTCCTCTATTAAATGAATAATCTTTAATTATTTAATTAATTCACTATAGTGTCATCTAATCTAACTTTATTCATCTTGGTTAATTAAATTAACGTAAGCTATTTAATTATGTTACTAATATACCCTATTCATCTAAATCAATTAAATTGTCATCATTTAATAACTTAATTAAATCACTTTTCCCTCTCTAAACAAGAATAATTAAATCAATTATTTGACATCATTCAACATAGTCAACAAAACAAATACAAATTTATTTATTAAATTCAAACATGACTTGCATGTTCATCTCCAAAATATTAATTAATTAATTATCCTCACCCCTTTTGTGATTGAGAAAATCACTACCACTGATTTCTTATTCTTATCGGTGGACTAACTCATATATTTCCCAATCCCACTAACCACTCAATCTATTCTTCAATACCACTAACCACTCAACCTGATTTCTTCAACCCCCCCAATCAATCCAATCTATTTCCTCTCAATGGTTCTCAACCATTGATCAGGATCTTTTACAACAAAATCTTGATCGTTCATCCCAAAACTAAAAATCTATATAACCTTCTATCTTCTAAAAAAGGATCAAAGAATCTATAGATTTTATGCAACAAAGTCATGTTGAATTGACATTCGAATTCTTGAGAGATTTTACACACATATTTGATCACCATTAATATGATTTAAACCTTTTGCAAACAACAAATGGAGGCTTTGTATTGATTCAATGCAATCCAACATCAATACGAATATAACTTCAACATAGTATGGTAAGGCTTGTTTTGTTTTGGATTCATTTAAGTTTCTTTGTTACTTATTTGTTTGGATTCATTGTTTACATTTCAAATTTCATGAGAATGGGTTTGTAATTTAATCTTGTTTGAATTTATTTTGATTTGATTCATTGTTGTTTTCCTTACACTATATTTCCCCCTTACATTAATTGGCATGCCTAGTGGGACCTCAGTCCTTAACACTAATCATTTGAAAAGTTTTTGTGAGCAATTACAAGTTCCAAAATACTAATGTATTTTGTAGGAAATTTTATTGATAATTGAAATACATAAGTTCCAGAATATTCACATGGTTGTCATCATGTTTTTACTACAGTTGTACTTTTTTTACTGCTATTGTACTAAACAGGCACGCTATTGATTTTTTAACCGCTATCGTTTATTTTGCATTGCAACTTTCTAACAAAGTTGATTTTGACAAGGCCACTATTGTCTTAAATTGGTCTATGGTTGTAATTTTCTTGACCACTATTGTCTAACTTGGTCATTGTTGTTCCAGAGAAAGAGTCTGCTACTATATGTAAGGTAGGGGGACCAACCACACCAATGCTCCAAGTCACAGACAGCTGAGAGCAGAGGGTCACCCTAGCTTACCTCAAGCTAAGTGGGTGTTTAGGTCAAGGATAGAGAATTAAGAGCCCTCTCAAGAGCTTTTATCACTCTACTAATCTAAATAATTGGATGAGACTAGATGAGCCAATTTCTGGAATCCAAACTGCACCTTAGATAGCTCTCTGCCCGAGGACGATAGTGCGGGTCAAGGATGACAGCACAATGTGTTGGCATCTCTCTAGGGTGCTAGCATCCATATGACCAAAAAGTGAAAAATAAAGTACCTAATTCAAAGAAACCTACTCATGGCCTAGTAAATAAGGTTTAATGAATTAAACAGAATAATGAAATATGATAAATGATTATAAAGATGATAAAGGAGAGAGAAAATGAGGGTGATGAAGATCAACTCACTAAAATTCCAGCTTGCCAACAAGCTCCATGCACACGTACACCTACACACAACCAAGAGAGGAAAAATGTTTGGGTTGTATAGGGGTTTGTCTTAGTCAAATCTCTGCTTTGGTGTTTCCTCCTCCACAAACAACCAAGAAAGCCATGAGATAGAAAATGCAACAAAGGAAATAATGGAAAGGAATACCAAACAATCAAAATAACATTATGCTATGTAAATCAAGAAGCAATATCACCTTCTCAATCGAGGTTCCCTCAAGCACATAAAGTAGGATGCAAACTTGGTAAGGTCTACGCTACCACAACAACGAAGAAGCAGTCCCTTAGGACACCAAGTCACAACTCCAATGGTGGAAAAAGTGTAGCAAGATGGATGGAATTGCTCAAGGAAAATATTGTGAATTGCTAAGAGAATGAATTCAAATGCTCAAGAGATCGTAGAAGTATGAATGAATGTAAAAATGGATGCATTTGAAGATAAAAATGGGAGGGTAGGAGCCATTTTTGGGCTGGCTAGTTGACATAGAGGCGTTACGCTTCATGCCCAATGGAGAACGTAACTTCCTTGTAGACTCTAAAGGCAGGAATTTGTTAGGGATGGAAGTGTGATGCACAAACGTCTATGCATAGTGCTCGTGTCCTCGATGAAAATTCCCCCAATTCCCCCATCGACACAAAAGATAGGCACCAAGTGGATGTGAGGAAAATGGGTGATGTGGAATTTCTTAGGTGGGTTTCATTTTCTAAGGTGGAGAGATGCAAAAGGGGTATTTACACAAGGGGTGCAAATTCACTCTTATGCACTGAGATCTAATGTTATGTTTTTCATTCTGTTTATATATGTAAGTAGTGTTCTAATTTTTTTAAATTTTCCTAACCCTATTGTTTGATTGTTTGTTGTGTTTGGGAGGTTCTAAAATTTTTGGTGCAACCCTTGTAGGAGTATGGAACATTTTTTCATGAGAACATCTAATGATTTGATTGTTGAGTTGGCGAATGTTCCAAGTCTATTTCAATTTTAAAGCATCTTGTAGCTAATACTCATTTCAAATGGTGCTTTTAAAACTAAACCTACAAATTTCACATTTAAATTGGTGCTTTTAAAACTAAACCTACAACTTTCACATTTCAATTGGTGCTTTTAAACCTGAACAAGCAACTCTCACATATCAATTGGTGCTATTAAAATGAACAAGTAAATCTCGCATTTTAATTGGGGCTTCTAAAACTAAACAAGAAAATATCACATTTTATTTTAGTGCTCCTAAAATTGAATGTTTTTCATTTTTACATTGTTAAAATGAACGTAGATTCATTTGTTGGTGTTATTAAGATGAACAACACAACTAGAAATATTCAACTTGGTGCTATAAAATTGAACAAATCAATTTCTGATTTGGAAATTGATATAAGTTGCTTGAAGTCTCAAATGCTTTTAATTTGGTGTACCTAAAAATTGAATTGATATCTTTAGACACTTCAAATTTTGGGACTTAAAAAGAAGCTATTATGAATTGTATATTGTGTATCCTCCCCCCTTGCATTTGGGTGAAAAAAAGCACTTTGGGTTTTTCAATCATTTATTTTCAAGCATTACCTTTAGATCGAGCCTACCTAAGAGACA
This sequence comes from Sequoia sempervirens, assembly GCA_007258455.2. Taxonomy (NCBI): domain Eukaryota; kingdom Viridiplantae; phylum Streptophyta; class Pinopsida; order Cupressales; family Cupressaceae; genus Sequoia; species Sequoia sempervirens. The sequence continues at coordinate 713,967,909 of VDFB02058242.1, read as the reverse complement.
CATCCCAAAAGGAGAACTCGAAGATGGCCTAAAGTGAAATTTCCCTCAAGCCACTATATAAATGATTTTAGTGAAAGCCAAGATTTAACTGGTATTAGCTTCAACCATGTGGTGCCATTTAGAATAGGGAGGTACCTTTGCATATAAGTGACCTTAGTAGGAGTGGTTAAAGTCTTAAGTGGCTTATTGTGCACTAGTTGGGTATAAGTCCCTTAGAAGTGACTAAGAGTTAAAGTAGTTTTACCCACCTTTTGATTAAGATATTCTACTTGGTGACATGGTTTAGTGCAAGGGATGCACACTGTACCTTGAAGATACTTTACTCACCATATGAATTCCCTTGAGCTAAGACAAAAATCCCCAACTTAGCATAAGCTACTTGTAGCTTTCCAAGGAAAGGTGATTTGGGTTATCCTTCCATTCCAGGAGGCCCCTATTTATCCACTCTCGAAAGACTTAAGTGTATACATCCATTTGGGTGTCCCTACCCTTAAGTTGAAGGAGCTTCCAATTTGTGGGCCTAAAAGTGTTTCCATTGGCCATCTACCTTAGGGATAACATTGCTTCAAATGTTCTCAATGTTGTTACTAGTTTAAAAATGGGTGAATTTTGGCCTCTTATTAATGAAACATACAGGTAGTTTATACAATTTTTTTGATGTTCTTTATCACTTGCTACATCACAAACACAATTTTCAAAACATCAGATCAAACAAACATCTCAAAATTGTGAACTTATCCAACAAACTGTTATCAAAGAAATTAGAAAATCGGAAAACACAACCAATACTATCATTTCTACCACTTTTGTTCTAGAAATTTGTTGCAGTCATCCTAATTTTTCACCACTTCTATGAAAGTTTTAACTATTTTCCTCACTATTTCAACATTCAAAAATCTAAACAGAGACCACTGTTGTTAGGATTGTCACAGTTGTTTTAAAAAAGCAATTGCTACTGTCCTAAAAATTACGGCTAGACGAATACTTATATAGCCAAAACATGTACCGAAAGCACCTCTTATGAGGAAGGGTATACTTCTACCATTGTTGAGACATTAGATAATTGTGAACGTCTAGACAAATACTTATATATCCAAAACATGTTTGAAAACCTCAACATAAATACCATCACTATCAAACCTACATCTAACGATGACCATATTGAAACAAATTCTAATGAATATGAATGGGATTCTCTATAGTCTAGTGAGTATAACTTGGATACCCTATAGAACATGGATACACTAATACCTCAACCCTAGCTACAACCTTCATTAGCTTTGTTGATACCAATGAAAAAATACCCTTTCTTTATCCATAGTTAATAGAATGGGACCAACAACATCATACACCTATTTTTGACACTCATTCCAGAATGATGAGGCTATTGCGAAGTTCATGGGACTTCTAACTAATATACCACAAGGAGATCATAAAGCGGGTTTTGTAATGGAGCTAAATCAAGGAGCATATTTTTGAGGGGAGATTGCATCTTCCAATTGCAAAAATAAACTAAAAATTTTTAAAATAAAAAAGAGGTCCCCTAAGGAAAACAACAATGTGGCTTTATCAGATCAAGAAAAGAGAAAAAAAAAAGGATGCATCTAAGGGTGAAAACCTCTCTGAGGCACCCGAAGATGGATGATTCAATCTCCCCACTATAGAATATCAAGAAAAATCAACACTCTTAGTTGAAGACTCTAAACCTATCAATGTTGGCACAACAAAGACACCAAAAATAGCATATCATGCAACATCTCTCGATCCTAAAGAAAAGGAAAAATTCTTAGCATTTATCAATGAATTCAAAATAAAATTTGCATCGACATATGTAGACATGCCAAGGTTGGATCCAACTTTGGTAGTTCATCACCTAACAGTGTTCCCTAGAGCTAAACCTTTCAAACAAAAATTGTGCAAGATGCATCCACAAATACCACTCTTGGTCAAAGTAGAACTCTAGAAACTTCTAGATGTGGGTGTCATTAGACCCATCGACAATCCTGAGTGGGTATCTAACCTAGTACTAATGTCGAAACCCACTGGGGGCATACGGATTTGCACTAACATTAGGGATCTCAACAAGTAATGCCTGAAGGATGACTTCCCACTACCCAACATCGACATGATTGTGGACCTAATTTTGGGACATGAAATGCTATCAATGATGGATAGCTTCTCTAGAGACAATTAAATAAAGATAGCTCCCGAAGACCAACATAAAACATCTTTCACCTGTGCATGGGGAATCTTTTACTAGAACATCATACCATTCAAGCTAAAGAATGTAGGGGCATCCTACCAACAAGAAATAACCACCATTTTCCATGATATGTTGCATATTACCATGGAGGATTATATGGATGAAACATTAGCAAAATTAGTCAAAAGGAAAGATTTTCTGGCTAACCTAGCAAAGGTATTTGACAAGCTAGAGGAATATAACTTGCATCTCAATACAAAGAAGTACATATTTGGCATAACTTTTGTAAAACTGTTGGGTTACATTATATCAAGAAGAGGCATTGAGGTATATCCCACCAAGGTCAAAGCTATATTAGAAATTCCACCTCCAAAAACATTGACGCGGTTGAGAAGTCTACAAGGTAAACTATAGTCCACTAGAATATTCATCGCATAGTTAGCAGACAAGTGCCATCCATTCACCCATTTGTTACACAAGAACATAACATTCAAATGGGATGGAAGATGTGATTAGGCTTTCCAACAGGTCAAGGATTACTTACTCACCCCTAGTGCTAATGTCTCCAATTCAAGACAAGACAATGATCCTATATTTATCTACAACACCAATAGCTTTAGGAGGTTTTTTAGCGCATATGGATGAAAATAACAAGGAAATAGCAATATACTATATCATCCAAACCTTGGTGGTCTATGAATTAAACTATACACCCATAGAGAGAGCATGCCTATTTTTCATCTTTGTAGCATAGAGATTGAGACACTACATACTAAATAGGAAAGTAAAGTTGATGTCAAAGGTGGATCCCATAAAGTATTTATTGGAAAAGGTAGCTCTCTAATAGGGAGGATCACTAAGTGGGTAATGTTACTTAGTGATTTTGATATAGAGTAAATTGATAGAAAATACATAAAGGGACAAATAATAGCAGATCAACTAGTAGACACACCAATGGAAGATCATCAACCTCTAGTATCACAATTCCCAAATGAAAGCATACTTCTAACTAATTAGTCAAGCTGTTGGATCTTGTACTTTGATGGGTGCCACACTCAACACAGCTCAGGGCCTAGTATCTTATTTCTCATGCCTCAGGGAGATGGTATACCCAAGGCTTACATGATTTCAAATCCATGTACCGACAAAATTTTTGAATATGAAGTGCTCATCACTGGACTAAAGATGGTCATAGAATGGAGGATAAAGGAACTACAAGTCTATGGAGACTCCCAGTTGGTAATAAGGCAAGTAAATAATGAATACCAAATGAAGGATGACAAGCTAATGCCATACAAAAGAATGGTGGAAAATTTCAAGCAATACTTTTTCTTCATCACCTTTGAACAGGTTCATGAAATCAATAAAAGAGCAACTGATGCTATGAAAATAAGAGTTTCACTCCTATACATACAACAAAACACTCCCAAATACGAATTCCTTGTGGAGAAACTACATATACTGACATTTGATATCTCAGAATCAGAACTTGTTTGTGATGTTGTTGGTCCTAACTCACCTTTGTACCAAGGCATGTTTGCTTATATCTAATATGGTATCATACCCCTTGACTTAACAACAAAGCAAAAGAAAACCTTTCTCCATAGAACTTCTTGATTCACTATCATAGGAGATACCCTATATAGAGAAAGTCAAGATGACACATTACTTCGATGTCTCAACATGGAAGAATCACAAACCACTTTGCAAGAAGTGCACAAAGGTGTTAGTGGGTCTCACTCTAGTGGACCTAATCTATTACAAAATTTATTGAGAATAGTGTATTATTGGCCCTCAATGGAACAAGAATCCATTCATTACTCAATAAAGTGTCCCCAATGTCAACAACATAGTGACCTCATTCATGCACTAGCACAAGAGCTATGCCCTATAACAACACCATGGCCTTTCTCGCAATGAGGACTTGACTTGATAGGTAAGATATCTCTCACTTCATCCAATGGGCATAAATTTATCATAACTACAATAGAATACTTTACAAAGTGGATAGAAGCCACTCCATTAGCCTAAATCACAGTAAATAAAATATCCAAGTTCATATTGAATTATTTTATCTATCATTATGGAATTCCCCAAACTATCATAACAGATAACAAAACCCCATTCAAGAACCAAGATGTATGTGAACATTTTTGAAATATTTTTATCCAACATCAATTCTCGACCCCATACTATCCCCAAGGAATCTATTAGGCTGAAGCATCCAATAAAACCATTCTAAAAATATTGAAAAATATTGTTAATGATGGCGGTCATGATTGGCATTTGTAGCTAAATCCAGCCTTATGGGCTTATTGAACTAGCATCTGCACACCTACGGGTGCCACACCTTTTTCCTTGGTCTATGGATTTGAAACGATCCTACCTATTGAAGTCGAGATCCCCTAACTACAAGTATCCCTTAAAGGCATGGACAACAATAAAGAATATTAGGTGTCCAAAATGAATGAGTTGGAACTCCTAGATGAAATATGTTTGAGTGTGTTAAAACATCTCTAGGTTTATCAAAATCGGCTCAAACGAAACTACAACAAAAAGATAAAGAACATAAACTTTCAAGTAGGTGACTTGGTACTGAAAGAGAATTAGAAGATCTAGCTAAATTGGGATGGGAAGGGTAAATTTGAACCAAATTGGTTAGGACTTTTCATCATAACAATGAGCTATGGCTCGGGAGCATATCAGTTGACAAATCTTGAAGGGGAACCTTTAGTTGACCCTCTGAATAGCAGCCATATCAAAAGGTTTTATACTTGAGTGCATTAGAATATCCTAAAATAAAAAATCTAAAAAAGCAAAAAAATTAAAAATCAAGAAAATAGTAAAGAGAAATAAAACATCCTCTAAGTGAAAACCACTTTGTGGCACTTCTAAGAAAAAATTATTTGTGGCATTCATCCCATTTGTCTCATAATACAACATGTATCCAACCATGGCTCGATAACTGATCAAGTGTTGAACCTTGTTACACCATCTTCATCTATCTACCCTAATGAATGTAATCTTTTCTCGAACTAGGGGAAACTTCCTAAAATTGGTAGCGGATTCGATCCTTGTACATCCCATCACTATCAAAAACTATCAAAAATCAAAAACATCCAAAAAAGAAAACAAAATCCAAAACAAAGTTCAAAACATAAAAAATCCCAAAAACATTTTCTACTTTGAGTCAACACTAGTCTAACCGCATGGTCTCTACATGTATAAAGTATGCAAGGCTAATATTTTATCAACCCCCAAGGCCCTAGGTCAGTCTCTTTAGGTTTCTACCATGGTCTTCAAACTTAATAAAAAAATCTAAAAACATTCAAAAAATTAGAAAAGTCAAAAACATACTCTTATCAAACAAGTGAACTGTGAGCCTCTGTGTGGATAACGTAGGAAAATCCATCACTAATGAGCCCCCAAGGCCTTAGGTTAGTCCCCCAAAACAAAAATGAAAACATTCAAATATCTCATCAAAATCCAAAAACATTCATAAAATATAGAAAACTCCAAAAATAGTGTCACTCAATATAGTTGAACTACATGGTCTCTGTGTGTATAATGTAGGAAAGGATAATCTTTGATCAACCCTCGAGGAACTAGGTTAGTCCCTTTAGGTGTTGCTCTTGGTCTTTAAAAACTTGGTCAAAAATCCAAACAAAAACATCCATAAAACAAACAAAATCCAAAAACATTCATAAAAATATAGAAAACAACAAAAACAACATTAAATAGTTTAGAAAATCTCAAAATTCCTATCTCCATTGTCATCTAACCTCATAGCTACCTATGATCTGATTAATGATGAGGATGAATGGTAAACCCCAAAGAAGAAGGGAAAGAAAAGGAAGGTGGATGTTAGTGTTGAAACTAAACCACCTATAGACCCAACTAGAGACAAACCAGAAACAAAGAGACAACCAAGGAGATAGCTATTTGAAAGTAGAGGGTGTTGGAAGCATCCTCAAAGAAGATGTAAAAATGAAAGTGCTGTCCCAAAATATGAGGGATAAGAAACCCTCATAAATAGTTGGACTTAAAAAATTATGTTTGGGAGCACAAGCTTGACATACTATTATTACAAGTAGTGAAAATGAAAAAGGAAAATTTTGATCTCATTGCTAAGAATATTTGGCCTAATTCTCTTTTCTTGTAGTGATGAAAATGGGACCTCGGGGGGCCTAGAAGTTATGTGAAATCCTAATAGACTTTGGGGGGATGAACTATTTCAAAATAGGAATAGTTTGGGAGTTCAATTCAACCAATCTAGGTCTACTTGGATTCTTATCAATATTTATGCCCCCAATGTTAGGAATGCTAGGAAAGCTCTTTGGCTAGAAATAAAGAGTCTCATTGGTTACTATTAGGGGACTTTAAATCTCCTTTATATCCTTCTAAAAAGTGTGGGAGCCTTGTGGACTATTATTATAGTATGGCGAACTTGGTTGATCTATTAAGTACTACAGGACTTGTGGATATAGACTTATAGGGTCAAAACTACACATGGACCAATAAGAGAATGGGAGATAACCTAATCCAATTAAGACTTGACATATTTATTTTCTCCCCTAACTGGGTTTCTTTACTTAACTCCAACTTGTTGGCACTTCCCCAGATTGTCTCTGACCATAACCCTCTACTCCTTATCCTGAATGAGCATTTTGTTGTGGGTCCCTTTCCCTTCCAGCTTGAGATAATGTGGCACTCTCACCTAAACTTTAGGAATAAAATTTTTGGTTGGTGGAATGTACCTATCCATGGCTCCCCCATGTTTAGAGTCTTTCAAAAACTCAAACATATGAAAAATATGGTAAAAGTTTGGAATAAGTGGGTGTTTGGAGATGTTTTCCAACAGAAATGTGAGCTTTCAAATAAACTTAAAGAGACCCAAACAAGGATGGAGAAGGGGGATGTTTATGAGTAGACCTGTCAATAGGAGAAATATTACCACATGGAATGGGACAAAGTGTTGAAAAAAGAAGAAATAATCTAGAAACAAAAATCTATAATACAATGGTTGAAAGAAGGAGACCACAACACTTCTTCCACACCTTAGCTCTCAAGTATAGAAAAAGGAACCAAATTAAAAAGATGAAAGATTATTTGGGACTAGAAGCCACTACTCCCACTCAAATTGGCCAATTGGCCTCTAGATATTTTCAACATGTCTTACCTAAGCCTATTGAGGCCCCTAACTCTATTGTTGATCACATGTTACAAGACTCCATCCCTACTTCTCTAACTAATTCAAATAATTCTACTATCCTCATAGTTGTCACCCCTAAGGAAGTCAGACTAGTAGTTTTCACCATGGGTGCCTTCAAGGCCCCTAGACCAGTTGGTTTTCCTCTGTCTTTCTTTCAAGAGTACTGGGAAATTGTGGGAGAGGACTTATTCCTTGCTGCCAAGAAATTTTTTCATGTCGGAAAAACTTCTAAAATAGTTGAACCATACCTTTCTAGCCTTAATTCCTAAAAATGATGACCCATAGACCATGACTAGTCTTAGACTCATCAGCCTATGTAATACAATCTACAAGATCTTTTCCAAAATTTTGGTTATCCACCTGAAACCTTTTCTTGATAAAATGATTAGCCTTACCAAAAAGGTTTTGTCCCTAATTGCCACATTTTGGATGTTGTAATTTCAACACATGAAATCATGCACTCAGTGGAAAAAAGTAATTGTGCGGGTATAGCTTTTAAACTCGACATTTCCAAAGCATATGACAAAGTTCTATGGAGTTTTCTCCTTAAAGTGTTAACTAGGTTGGGCTTCAATCAAATTATGGTGAACCTCATTTCTGAATGCATATCTACTGTCAAGTACTATGTTCTAGTCAATGGGGTTCCACATGGATTCTTTAATGTTGGTAGAGGGATACAAAAAGGATATCCCCTTTTTCCACACCTCTTTATTATGTTTGATGATGTCCTAAGCAAGAATGTTTCAAGGATGCTAGTTGATTGTTCTATTATGGGGATCAAACTGGCCACTTCCCTTGAACCTTCAACTATGCAATAATTTGTGGATGATACCATCCTTTTTGGGAAAGCTTATGTGGTGGAAGCTAGAAAATGGAAGAAGTGTATAAAAAATTATGCCTCTAGTTCTGGCCAATGTATAAACTACAACAAGAGCATTATCCAATTCTTTAACAACACACAAGCCCTGCAGGATAGGTTGACTATTGTTCTAGGCTATAAGAGTGCTTCCCTTCCTTTTGTGTACCTCAAACTCCCTCTCACAGTTAAAGAAGTAGCATCTAGATTTTGGAACTTGGTCCTTGAAAGAATGTAGAGAAAATTGGCTAGATGGAAAGACTCTACCCTTAGCGATGCTAGTAAGTTGTAGGTTTTGGTTGCTTCTCTCTAAGGGATATTGGTATATTTTTTGTCCATCTTCAAAATCCCTAGATATATTACTATGAAATTTGAAAGAATTCAAAGGAATTTTCTTTGGTTTGGTATAAAGAAAAAAAAAATTGGGTTTGATAAGTTTGGATATGGTCTATCTCCCTAAATCTGGTGGTGGCCTTGGTATAAGAAAAATTCAACCTACTAATAAAGTCATGCTTGCAAAGGTTGGATGGGACTAGCTAAGGAACATGAAGGAATGGTTCAAGTTTCTAAATGCGAATATATCAATAACATTCCCCTGATCAGGTGCCTCTTGGATGACCATCCCAGTGGTTTGTTGATTTGGAATAATATATGTAGGGTTAAAAAAAAATTGCACTCTAGGTTGAAATGGAAACTAGGTAATGGTAGAAAAATTAAATTTTGGGGGATCCCTGGCTCCTTGAAATCCCCCTCTCTCAATATACCTTCAATAATTTGATGGTACCAACTGTGGTGTTTTCGACAAGAATGTGAGAGACTACTTGTGCAAGCTATATGGATCTATGAAATGGAAAATGCTAGAAAATTACTACCCTCATTCCCAGGAGTTAAGGCATCAAGCTAAGACTCTACAGGACATCCTCTCCCTAACTAGAATACCCATTTCTACCCTGGAGGATGAATTCTATTAGACTAGGGAAATCAAGGGTAATCTCTCAGAATAGTATTTGGAAATAGGTTTGGAACATGAAGCTTACACCAAGAAAAATTGTTGAACAACGAATCATAACAAGATCCTCACTCAGGGCAATCTAAGGAAAAGGGGACTTCAAATCTTGAATAGATGTATGTTATGTTAGAACAATGAAGAGACTGTCTCTCATCTACTACTCCACTATCCATTTGCTACTGAAGTTTGGGAGTCTTCCTTTGGAAGATTAGGTATTAATTGGACTATGAATGGTGACCTCAAGATCTTTGTTGATAGCTAGATCAATCCCTATCACCATCATATTCCTAAAGAAATTTGGAGGCAAGTTCCTCCTATTCTATGTTGGTGTTTGTAGAAAGAAAGGAATAATCATATTTTTAGAAATGTCAAAAATATCCCTAAGAAGGTGTTTAGTATTGGTCTTAGAATTATCACTGAGAGTGTATCCTTGTATGTTTGGAAACCTTTAGAAAAACCTCCCTTTGTAAGGGATATTAATATGGCTAAATCCTAGAACAAGAACTTGGATATCAACTCATTTGACAACTCAAAAGCACTTGCTAGGCTTCATATAGTTTGGAAACCCCCTTCTGATAGTTGGCACAAACTTAACTTTGATGGTACGGTGAAAGGTAATCCTGGTTTGGCTTGCATAGGGGCATTAGTAGAGATCCAATGGAAATTTGGTGGTTGGGTTTTCCGGTGGCATTGGTATACAATCCTCTATGATAGAAAAGGAAAGAGCACTCCTCAGTGGAGTTAAAATTATTGTTAGCTTTGGAATAAAAAAACTATAAGTAGAAGGAGACTCTAAAGTTGTGATTGACTCCATCAATCACAATTACTGCCAAGGGTGGAGTATTAGGGACATCTTATTAGATATAAAATTCTTACTCAACAAACTGGAAAGAAAGAAACTAACCCATACCTTCCGTGAGGGCAACAAAGTGGATGACTCTTTGGCCAACCTAGGCTATTCCTCAGTTCTATCCAAATGTTGGAGAAGTATGGTGGTTCTCCCTATGAATATCCAAGGAATAATCCTTGAAGAGAAAAAGAACATTACTATTGATGATGAGGTCTAACATCTCCACTGTGGAATGGTACACTTGTCTTCTCACCATTGGTCTCATAATGATGTGGATAAATTTTGATGATGTGGATGGGTATGGATGAGTTTTTCGGTCATGGTTGGGGTTAATTATGTTACCTAGTCGATTTCCCCATGAGCTTCATGTGTTGTCTTGTCATTGGTACAAAGCTCTTGATTTGGATCTTGTTATAAGGAACATGTCAACTGCCAAAATCTCTATCAAACCTTTAGTTAATAATAAGCCGATAAAAGTAACGATGGAATTTATCTATGCCTCGATGTAATTAATCAATATTTATAATGGCCCAACAATCCTATGCATCTTGAAAATGCTTGTTGGTACATGTGAAAATATTAATTCCTTAATTAGGAAATATTTTTAGATTTTTTATGACAAAGATAAATTTTCTTTGTACATTTCCCATTTTCATTTTGAAAAAATTCATACTCTATTTGCTATGGTGAATGGTTACTATCTAAGTTTGAAAATGGGAGGAGATTGGCTTAGAATAGAACTAGGATCATGTGAAGAATTATACCAAGACCCTCTAGTCTAGAATATATGTGTTGAAGGAGGTATTTCTCCTTTAATGGAGTGCTTAAAAGGGCATGACGAGAAGCTTTCTACTTAGTTCACAAGCTCATGGTGTGACAAAAAGGTCACGATGGCCAAAATTTTATTTGAAATCAATGAGGAGGTCAATACTAAAGCTATAGGGCTGTCATGTTTGCGAAAAAAAACTCAAAAAACATACGAAGGTGTAGGATATGGGCAGCCTATAGACCTTCTATGAAAATTAAAATCCAACCAAGCTGCATGCAGGGTTTGAGTAGAGCAAGCTTTTGATACCATGGGACCAGGTGTGTTTGGTTTTAATGTACATTACTCTTGAAGGAAGGTTTAATGCTTTCTATTTCTATCACTTCCTGCTGGTAAACCACCTTCACCATAGAATTCTCATTAGCTTCCCCTTCTTGCTTTCATCTCTAGAAAGTTTAGTTAGGGAAACTACAAAACTTGTGGCTAGGAATCTTGATAAACCTTTCTCATTACCCCTGCATCAAGGTCTCATTATCCATCTCTCTCACTTCCACCTTGCCCTCTACCCACCAAAGCCCATCTTTTCCATTAGAATTGAGGAACCTAAGACAATTTATCAATCCCCTACTAAACCCTCACTGGCTATTTTGGTCAGCCCTAAAAGAAAGATCTCACCCACGGCTAGCCAACTTGAGGATTCCAAACTTAAGCCCCTTGCAAAAAATATGAAAGGTGGCATGGGTCTATCTCAATTCAATGTTGTTGAAGGGATCTACAAGCTAAAAATACACCCACTAAGAAGGTTGGTAAATTTACTACCAAATCTAAGCCTGAACTGAAGAAGGGAAAGAAGGACACCACTTTCCATGTGGAGAAACCTCCTACAAACAATGAATATGAAGACTCTACTGGAAAATATTCTCAAGGGGATATGGTGGTGGCTGCAAGTATTTCTAGAGGGGTTGAGAAAACAAGTGTTCACAAGTCCAATAGACTAGCACAACATAAAAAGGAGGTTCAAGTTGATGATATTTCCAATAGTTTGGAGCAGGATGGAGGCCAGGAGGAGAGCAAGCAGGACATGTTGAGGAGACTAAAGAGCATGTGGAAGGACCAAGTCTCTTCCCTAGGTTGAATAGGATGATTCAAGATGAATCCACACTAGATTCCTCCAATCATCAGACTTGGGTGGAGGATACTAACAGGGTGGAAGTTTCCAAAGATGAAGACCCCAACAACCTGGGTGCTCATGTTGCTAAACTAGAAAGAAAGTTTATAAGGCTAACTTGGTTCATGACAAAAATCATCCACCCCTCTATTGTCACTCTATTAGCAGTGCTGAGAGAGGAGGTTGACAAGAAGACTACCAAGGCTGAATACAACAATAATTGGGTTTGAGACAATGTGCTCAAACTCCTCATGGAGGACTGTTAGGGTATAGCTAGGTGATGGGGGTATGGTTTTTTGTCGAGTGGGTTGTCTTTTTGCTGATTATCTCTTGTCTCCATATCTATATTTTATGATATTACTAGTTTTTATCTTTTGATCTGAACTTTGGCCCTTGGGGCTCCTCGTGTTAAGGGTACTACACCTTGTAAATGTAGCTTATATTATCTAAAACATCTAGAACACTAGTGCGAGGAACAAGACCTTCCCTAGCTTCCAAAGTTCAATCTTTAAGACTTATTCTCTAATTACTGATCCTAGGAACACTAATGGAACACACTTCTCATCTCCTTGTATCCCTATTGTATGATCCCCTAAAAATTCACGAGCATCAAGAAAGCTTAAGCCAACATTTTCACAATAATCAAACAATTGAATACCAATTTTATGCTCAATATTTGACATAATTCCTTCTAATCTTCTTGTCTCTTTTTTCTTAACCATAGCTTTTGGTTTATTTTTAGAGTTTTTTTCATATTTACATAATTTAGTTAGGGAAATTAATTTTCTGATGGATAAATCCATCCTAACAAGAAACGTTATAATTATTTTTGTCATGTTCTAATGTTCTATGGATTTTGCATCTATCTGATAATCCAAATTTAAGCAAATTGTCTAAAGAAAGCCTTTTATTAAAAAAAAATTAAACAAATGAGATATCCATATCAAATATGTACTTTCCATATGGTCTGATATGTAAGTTTGAAATATTCATGATAACCTAAACTTCGAAACTTCTAAAACCTTTTTTTATTACTTTTTATGTTTTAATGAGACCTATTGTCTCTAAATGAAATCTTGAAATGTCATCATATGTAAGCATATGTCGAGCATTTTTTGGACCTCTTTCTTGGAGATCCCTCCTTCTAGTTCTACTTTTGTTGATGGGGGTGTTATAAATGCAACATGAAAATATATTTTATTATACAAATAACATAAACTATCTATCTTGAAAGAGTCACTAAATTTGGTTATGAATTAGCTATCCCAAGGCTCGAGAATTTTAGGTCTTGAATCACTAGTTTAGCTCAAGGTTCATTGTTTAGTTGTTATTTTCACATGGGGAACTATTGGTACCTGGGATAATATGCTTATAAATAGCAAGTGATTATATTAATCTTGACACATTATACATCCTTCACTTTCCACACTACTTGAAAATCACTTTATCCAAAAGAACTTGAAAAATATTAAGGCAAGAGAGTAAAGAGCCTAAGAAACTTAAATTCTTTAGATATTACCCACATACATACTAAAATATAATTAAACCAAAGAAGAAACTATTTGTATTTCACCAAAATGCTTCATAGCTACATACAAAGTAGTGCAAGAAACTATTCTATATAGAATTGAACCTTTCACCAATGAGATGGCTTCAAAATGCACCCAAATATAGCACATTAGATTGATTATTTCACTAGAATGAAAAATTTAAAATTATGAAAAATTTACAATCAAGAATGACTTTGATTGCTTCAAAATTACAAACTCCTAAATTATGCACAATTCTTTACTTAAAATGAATAGAAAACATGAAATATAATTTAAATTGGTGATATTCCAATTCAAGCTCTACTATCTCAATAATTTTTTATCCTTGATGAAAGATAACCTGCTACCTTTTATAGAATTAAGAAAAAGGTTAGTTATAAAATTGCACATGGAAAGAAAGAAATGAGTGAATCAGCACATGACACATAACACAAAAATATCTCCTACACATGGGGTATCAATAGATACTTTGAGAATATTTTATGAAGTTTATACCTTCTTGATTTGGAATTTCCCAATAATTCACTAACTCCACAAAACTTTGGATAGCATTTAAGTATCCTCTTGGTTGACCAAGTTAGGATGGAAATTATTTACCCTAGGATTTTCCACCTAGATTTTATCAACCATTTATCTTTCAATCTTTATCCTTAGTATTCTTGTCTTTTATAATCAAAATTGATCATGTTCTAGGATGTATCAAAATTCTCGCAACTTCATGTGTGAGTTCCTATATCAAGAAATTTTCCCACAACTGGATGTGTAACCAGATTTGTACCTTTAAGTGCTCCTTCTCCATCATCCCTTAACATTTCTTTGTCACTCTCCAAATTTCTCTTCCAACATATTTGTATTATTATAAACATTAAATCAACATCAATCAAATAATTTTTGTGCTTGAATTGGAATATCAAGATTAATTTTCCCTTAAACCACTTTTAAAACCTTTTCAAATATAATCGTAGACTTTTTGGAGAAATTGGCTAGTACAATAACTTTGAGTATTCCTACTAGATGAGAAAGGTGACACAATATCCATTATAGGGTTCAACAACATGAAATTCACCTGATAGGCTATCCCTACCTCACTTGCATGATAAAGTGACTAGATACACCATCACATTTGCTTAATCATGATTATCTAATGATTATGCCTTGAATTAATATTCATAGGAAAACCCCTCTTGTTGCACTAGCTACTAGCATAAGAACTAGATATCCTATATCTAATTAGGTAAGACCTAAAATCCTCGATTAGAATAAATTGTTTTGCATTTAAGAAAATTTTTGGTCCACTTGATAATGAAGGAAACACCTAGTGATGCAAACCTTATCAGGCTACTACTAGCCTTCTCCATATCCTTTGTAGGTTGTGTCATTGGTATGAGACATGATGCCTTTCCAAATACATGATCCAAGGTGTAGCTACAAGGCATTCCAAAAGACCCAAAATTCCTGAAAAGTATAAATTCAAAATCTTACCTAAAGCCAAACTTCTTTGTTCGGACCTTGGTTCTATTTTAAACATGCTTTCAATTTTCACCAAACAATTCACCCAAAAGGACTTAAATTTCAAATCTTGTGCTACCTCGTGCTATTATGAGAAATAATTTGTGCTTATGCAAAAATATTCCCCATTTAAATTTAAACAAAATGGGGTATGTTGTGAGACTACAAAACAACTATATTTTTTTCAAAAAATAAATAATATCTCACAACATCTATCTTTTTTTCAAAAAATAAATAAAATTATTTATTTTATTTATTTTCCCCTTTCACATGAAATAAATAATTTATTTATTTAATTACTTTATTAATTTTTTATGCATCTCCACCTCATCAGTCAAATCCCACTCACTTTTAGATCACTCATCAATCAAATCGGTCTTTTTTCTAATATATTCAATCTAACTAACAATCACTCACACTTATCTAATCAATCAAATCCTTGTAACTAATCCATGTAGTTAGTTAACTATCCATCAATTCCTCTCATGTATTCTCATCCATTGATCTTCTCAGTCTCTCATGAGCTCTCAATCGTTGATCAATATCACACAATCTATAAAAGAAATATTCATCCATCTCATTACTCCTCAATTTACCAGGAAATCTATACACATATCATCTCAAGTTCTTTTGTGAAAATATGAGAGCAATCATTACACCCTTCTTCAAGGTGCAATTGGAGAACAATGGAGCTAAGAAAGGCTACTATGTAAAGTCTTTTATTTTAAGGTTTGTTGTATTTTTAATGTTATGTGCAAATTTATTATGCTCTATTGGTGTGGTTTCAAGATTCATTTGTGAATTGAGTATTTGTTGTTTTCTTTTCATTTATCACAAGTCAATTTTCATGCCATACAGGAAGTGTATCCTTTTTTTGTTAGTCTTCTAGAGAGGTAAGTTTTGTAGGATTTTGTGTCATTCCATGGTAGTGAGTAGCTAGATGGAGTTCCTAGCAATGGTAGTAGTCTTGTGTGCCTTTGGTTTGTGGGACCAAGTGGTTAATCTTACCATCAACTATATTGGTAGGTAGAGGAAAAAGTGTTTTGATGTATGAAGTGGTCACACACCAAGTTGTTGGTTTTCACCTAGCTTTTGCACCTTTAGAGATGTGTGCATGTTGCATGTTTGAGGCCTAAACTTGGTGAGAGTCTAGAGGATGGATCTTGTGAGATATATTTGGCTTGAAGGATCAAGTACTAATTGTACCTTATCCTTTATTTTGGTATGCTTCCTAGTACTAAGCATAATCATAGTGGGGGAGGATGTAATTCACTTCAAATTTTTGGCCTTGATATTTCCTTGTCTTTACATTGTGTTTTGACTATGTATCAAAGATGCATAGGTCGTGCTTGTGCTTGTTACTTTTAGTGTTTTTCAATGTTTTAGCTTCACCATTTTTATTGCTAGTCTTGGTTGTGGCTTAGGTTTTTTCTTTGTATTGTGTGTATGGATTGATTTCATGTTTGAGATGATTTTCCTTAACATGTTAGTTGTTGTTTTGTATGCATTGAGATGCATGTATGGTAGTGTGTCAAGTTCCTTGTGAATACTTGATGTATTTCATTGCTATTGTATTCCTTGAGATGCATGTGTTGTTATTTATATTATTAGTTTATCATAATTCTTAATTTTAAGGATATACATATTATTATTCATGTGAATAAATGTTATCATGATTGTATGACATGCGGATGCACTGATTAATATTGTACATGGTATTCCACCCCTTTGGTGATTATTCCATGACTTAGCTATTATCCATTGAATATGTATGCTTGACATGTGTGTTGAGTGGATAAAAGTACAAGGTTATTTCTCCACCTAATTATGTAGGTTCGATGTATTCCCGTAATGGTATTTATTTTGAAGACATCACATTGGGCCTTCCTACTGTTATTACCCAATCACACTCAAATCAAGTATAAGATGTGTCATGCTTGACCTTGTACTAACTTAGATCCAAATCAAAGGTGATTTTGAAGTGTTTCCTTGTTGTGAGTTACCAGTAATTGAATGACTTAATTAATGGTTTAATTTCCTTATTTCTCATAAATAGATTTCTAGGAATTAAATGATCACATTATCCATTGAAATATTTATATATTTTACAAAAAAATAAAATAAAGTTAAGATGATTACGTTCAAAATATTCATTTAGGTTGGGAATGCATATACTTTATTTAATCATCTGGTTCAATATAAAAATGAACTAATGTTAAATGTGTTATTTTTCTTAATTTCTTTTTTTGAAGAAGAATGATAAAATATAAATAAGGAGAAAATAGAAAATATTCCAAAAAAAGGAATATAAAGAAAAATAATGCCTTTTATTTCATTCATGTTTTGAAGGAAAATGGTCCTCCAAAACCCTCCTCTTAAAAACATAAAATTTTGAAATTTTGAAATTTTGTTGATTGTGGATTCTGTAAGCTTGGGTTTGGGTTTGGGTTGGATTCATAAAATATTTTTTGGCATGTATGTGAGCTCAACTCCATCATTTTGGGAGAAATTGCATGATTTCATTATTTTTGGGTGTTTGCACATTGAGGTAATTTTCTTTCTCCTCTTTTTTCTTGAGATCTTTTTTTATTGGATGTCATGCTCACCATTAAGGGAGCATAAGAATTACATATTAGTTTGAAACTTGGAAAAATTAGAGTTGTTTAATTTTTATTATTAATTTTTAAATGCCCATTGTGTGCCCTCACCATGTAATTTTTTTCAAAAAATATTATAATTTAAATTTTATTTCATAAATTTTTCATCTTTCACCTGTGCAGGGTTCTACTTGGAAGCAAGAGTTTAGAATATTCATGCAACAACACGCCACCTAGTATTGGTTGGAGGGTGGAATGACAAAGTGTTTGTTTAGTGTTGGGGTTACTTATGGAAAGTATGGCTATACCTGTATAATGTCTCAGAGTTGTTGTAGTTTCCTAGTGTTAATAGGTTCTATATATGTTAGTATTAATCTCCTATGCTAGTATATGTTAGTATGAACCTACGCAGTTAATTTTGGGGTTAACATCTACATAATCTAGTGGGTGTGTTTTAGGTTCTAGGGCTTTGTTACTGGGATTGGAAAAGTGAAAAGCCTTATGCCCCTATGTTTATGACCCAACTATGTAACTTTTTGAAATATTAATATAACTACTCTCTTATGCATAAAAAAATAATTTTATAAATTAAGTGTTCATATTTGAATCAAAGGGGAATTTTTTATTTTTTGATATTTTTTAGTTTTAAAAAATGAGAAATTTGAGCTTCCATTATTGGAGTTTGTATGAATTTTCTAGGTTTTTTTTAAATAATTGAGAAATTTTGAAATTTGGAATTTTTTAGGATGATTTGTAATGGGGGAATTAATGTCTTCATATATTTTTTGTTACAATCAATTTAAAATTATGTTCAACTTTTTGTGTGACAATATTTGTGCCTTATTTTTTGTGTGACACTCATTGTGTTGAGACATGAAGAACCTAGGATGGAGGTATTAGAGAGTCATAGGGGAGTGGCTCCCAAAAAAATTTTGGGGTCCAAAGTGGCCCAATTATATCTTATGTGGGAATTTTATTAATAAGTGATAACAAAAATTTCATGGGGTAATTAACAAAACCCAAGATAATGATTCATCAATATATCTAGAGCACTTGTATAGGCTTGATATGAGCATAGAAGTCATGCTTTCTCAAGGAGTTTTGGTAATTTCTAGTTGGATGCATTACATGGGTGATTTGATGCATACCTGACTCTACTTAACCAATACCTTACTGTTAGGAATTGCATGCAGAAAATATCAATTAAATGCAAATAAAGATTAAACAGAGGAATGAAAAAAATAGAAATAATAACAATGAGCTACAATATTTAACCTGGTTCACCCAAAATTGGGCTACATCCACCAACAGAGAGTCCAATATTATTATCCAGTAAATAGAACCGATTACAACCAGTAATCCTTGCAACTCATTACCGCTGCAAATGCTACAATACAATGTCCACAAAAACCCTAACCCTTAGCCTTTTATCAAGACTTATGTCAGTTACAAAATACAGTTTTTTATGTTGACCAATAGAAAAAAATAACACCCAATGCCTTTATAAAATAATAAAAAAATCGTGAGAGGTTTCGAGGGTGTTGCCCCCAAGCCTCGATGGGGGCGCTACCCCTAGACCCCACAAGGGGTGCTACCCCCAAACCCCTGTTAAATAATTTGGGGGGAAACCATGCCAATAAAAGTGGGAAAAATTTAACCTCCAAGTCTGATTAGGCTCCATATACCAACACTTACCTTCTCTTGAGTATCTCATCCTTCTGAACATCAATGTTTGTGCCTAATGAGAGTATGCATTCTTATTGCGTAAGGGGGAAATTGATGGTGTTAAATAAAATAAATGTAATGAATTGAACCTAATATAATTCAAAATAAGAATCAAGATCTATTCCCATTACTCATGAAATGAAACTATAAAACTAAGAATTGGAGAACAAAATTGACAAAAAGCAATAACAATGAATTCAAAATGAAATAGCTTTTACCATCCTGTGTCGGAGTGTATCTGTGAAGATGTTGGGTTGTTCATATCAATATGAAGCCTCCATTGTTGTATGCAAAAGCTTTGAAGAACGTGTGTTTTTTGATCGAAGATATGTGTTGAAGCTTTGTCCAATGTCGATTAAGATCTTGGAATCACTTCATTGTATAAAATAGGTTGATTATATGATCCTTTTTTGAGAGGAAAGAGGTTTGTTATATAGAATTTGTGATTTCAAATGAACGCTTGGGATCACGTAGTAGAATATCTTGATTGACGGTTGAAAGATGTTGATAGGATTTAGATGGGCATAATTTATGCATTTTGATTACGTAATTACTATAATTGAAGAAATCATTTTGAGTATTCAGTGAGATTGAAGGAATAGATTGAATAATCTATGGAATTGAAGAATAGATTGATCTATCAGGAAATAGATGGATCAGTCAGGCAATCAGAACGAGAAATTGGTGGTTTGTAATTTACACAATCATGAAAACGGGTGAGGATAATTAATTAATAGATTTAATTAATTAATCATTTTAGAGTTGAACATGCAAATCAAGTTTGAATTTTGTAAACAAAGTTGTATTTATTTGTGTAACTATGAGTTATTTTTTGGATTAAATTAAAGGTTAGCAAATCAATAAAACTAAGAAACCCACAGAAATTACAAAGTACAATGAAAGTAAACATAAATAAAATGATTATACCAGCTAATCACTGAGACCTCCATGATTCACCTTTGTAACACCTTCTAACTTGTTGGTTGACGTGTTGTCCTCAGACCCGTCATGTGAGCAAACTGTAAATAAAAACCTAAGTCCTACACAAGCTTTGAAGGATTTACTTAAAGTCTATGCGTATACCTATGACAAAATGATTTGAAAATTTCTATGCCTAAATATGCCAAAACTAAATGGAATATGATAATAGATGCTACAATGTCTGTAAAATGCCTAAGTGTGTCAGTGTGTAAGCTAAAAATGAGAGCAAAATAGCATTTTATAAGAAATGCCATTTTGAATGGATAGACGAGATTGACTGTCGGCAGAGACCTAAAATCAGAGGACGAGATTAAATCTGAAAATCCCTAATCAGGGTTAGGGAAAAATCATTAAACGAGTGGTCGAGATGTCATCTAAGAAGATCGAATCGGCGGTGGAGAATAAATGAAATAATTAATCAGAAAAATAAAGATTTTCGAAAATCAAGAAGATAAAGACTGCCTGATTTGTGAGATTTGAAAAATCAAGAAGATAAGAGGTGGACTGAAAAGCAGATTTGAAAAATCAAGAATCTGCCCGATTACTTGATTTTTTTGGAGGAATATTACCATATTGAATTAAATTAATTTAAAATATGGATTTTGTGAGATAATAAATAATCATTTTCAGATTATTTACTAAAGTGAACTGACAGTTAAGAATGTGAAATCATTTTAAATAATTAACTTATTTAAAATGAGAGAAATGTTAAATTTGGCAATTAAATAATTAAAGATAATTATTTAATTTAGAAGATAAGATTAATAATTAAATAAATTAATAAATTCATTTAATTATGAGGATTAGTGACATTTAAATAAACAAATAAAATTTATTTATTTTAATAATCGGAAGAAATAAATGAAGAAAGGTAATTAAATAAATTTAGAAATTTATTTAATTAGGGGAAGACTTAGACAATTAATGATGTATTCAATAAATAAATAAGATTTATTTATTTAATAATCATGAAGAATAAAAGGACATGAATTAATTAAACAATTATGAATTATTTAATCAATAGTCGAATGTGGACCAAGGACATAATTAAATGTCATAATCATGCTAGGACGAAAGTGGTAAAAATAGAGCTTGCAGGCCTAGGTCATTTTTAAGTGTCTACATTTTTCCCCTCTTTGTCATAATGTAGCATGTCACATTGTGACAAAGAAAATAAGTCAAAAATATGCCCAGTAACTCTACAGAGTATCAATGCCCCCTTGGGAAATTTTTCAAAATTTGGATCAGCGGCATAAAAATTTGGAAAGGGTCCCGATAAATCAATTTGATGAGTAGAAAAAAAACAATGCAAATGATTTCGGGTTCCAACATTTTTAAGCCAGCCAATGAGGTGGTAAAAGTTGGTCAAATGAGCCTCCAGTAATAACCTAGTTGAAAAATGCCATTTCGACATTATAAATAGGTTGACAAAGGGGTAAAAGTCAATTCATTCTTACTATTCACTTTGCAAATTTCAAGAGCTCAAAGCGAAAAGGAGTGCAGCGAGGATGGTGATTCCAGTGACAGAGCATCACAGCAAGATCGTGCGGACCTACAGGTGGCTAGAGGGCTCAGAGCCAGCGGTATGTACCCCTAACTCCCTTTGTAATTTTTTTTGTTTTGCGTGCCAAAAGTTAGGTTTTAGGGGAACAACAAATGCGCTGCGACGCACACATGTGCGTGTAAGCCATATTCGACTTCACATTCGATGCATTTGATGTGTCGCGATGCAAGTGCAAGGGTAGAATAGGGCAAGCTGAGGGTTTGCAACACATTTGACAAAACTGCAACGCATTCGCGTTTTTGAGCCGCAATTGAAATTTAGAATGTTGCAATTGTCACTTTGCGATGCAATCGTCTATTTAGCGACGCATTTGAATGGAATGACGCAATCGTCATATATCGTGACACGAGTGCTCTGATGCGACACATTTGAGAAATCGAGCGACACAATTGCCATGTTGCGACACATTTGAAGTACGAAACGATGCATTCGATGTTTTGCAATGCAATTGCAGTCAACGTGACACATTTGACTTTTGCTTTGATTAGGGCTGATTTTGATACTTTTCCAATTTGAAATGCTTTTGATGATACTGACAGTTTCCTAGAACGTACTGACACGTTGTTTGACTTTGTGTAGAGGTAGCTTGCCCCTATTTACACACGAGAGAGCAGACTGATGACATTCCAGTTTGCTAACCAGCTGACTCCATGGGAGCGATGATGACTAATGCGGCTAGGTCTATTCTATGTCGCCTATATGCCCGCTATTCGGGAAAATAGGGGACTGCTAACTGCGTTGTGCAAGCATTGTCATTCCAAGATATGTTCCTTCCACCTACTGACGGGAGAGGCAACTGTTACACTAGAGGATGTCTACCACATTTTACGAGTGTCGATCCAAGGAGAGAGGATCATCTACAACCCTCACCATGGTGAGAAAACTTTTAGGGAATATTATTGAGATGAGGGTGCAGGACTCGACATCCAAGGATACGAGATCCGATGGGAGTTCATGGCGAAGCACTATGCTCATTTTGATGCATTCCTAGCGACGCTTATTGGTGGTATTTTGATTCCTGACCATTGAAGACATGGGTTCCCTATTAGCTGGGGAGACGTCTTGGTTGGGATGAGACGAGACAGGACAGTGTATGCTTGGGGCCCTTGTCTATTGGGCACATTCTACCACCAGCTGCACGAGGTCATCTACCGGAGAGCAAAGAGTATCTCATGTGGCACGACACTCATGATGATTTGGGCTTGGGAGCTCATAGCTATATTTTGACCACCCATTCAGAGACCATAGCTGGCTGAGGGGATTCCCTACACCTATTATTATGTTGGTGCCTTATAGCAGACATGGATGGGCGAGACAGGTTGGTGGTGGCATCAAAATTATACGATGGTGTCCTTTATCTGGAGGTCATACAGAGACTGTTAGCAATGGGACGATGAGGTGGACCATCTTAGCCTATACAGACAGTATCGATACTTGATTGGCAGAATAGTGCAGAGCCAGCTGATCATAGAGATGTATTTGTCACAGCGTGTCCTTAGACAGTTCAGAGAGCAACAGGGTGTACCTGTAGGGACAGTTGAGTACGCTCGATCTTCCCGAGAGTATGGGGGCCAGCCATTCTAGTAGCATTTGCAGAGCAGCAGATTGATGGGCTAGGAGCCCAGCTGTGGGGATAGAGAGGTGAGATTGCAGATCTCAGGACCACAGCAGATTACGATCTATGGTGGCAAGCACATAGACCAGTGCCACTAATAGATCTCAATGGGCCAACACCTGTGGACAGACAGTCAGTGATACCTCATGTGCCGAGAGCCAAGCAACGAGGTAGAGGTGGTGACAAAGGTAGAGGCCGGGGGAGGGATGGAGGCAGGGATGGAGGAAGGGATAGAGGCCGAGATGGAGGTAGGGGTGGAGATGACAAAGATGATGGGGATGATGGAAAATATAGTTGTAGATGAAGGAGAGATGGTCAGAGATAGGGTTGGAGGGTGCACCCACGTGTGGCGAGGGTAGCACTAGATGCTATCCCAGAGGTGGCTGAGGAGGGAGAGAGAGAGGAGGAGCAACCGAGGCAGGTGGGAGAGGAGGAGAGACAAGAGGAGGATGTGGCGGAGGTGGAGGTGGAGGTGGAGAGACAGGAGGAGGAGCAGCTGAGGCAGGAGGAGGATGTTCCCCTAGATGAGGGAGTTGGTGGAGAGGATGATGCAGAGGATGACGATGATGATGATGACGCCATTGATGAGGCTGAGAGGCTTCTCAAATTTAGGATGGTGGAGGGAGATGAGGGGATACCATCCACCTCGGCATTGCCCCATGATGCCATGACATACCAGAGGGTGGCAAACCTTTAGAGGAGATTGGATGAGAGTGTTGCATAGGTCCAAGCACTACAATCAAAGCTAGAGGTGGCTCGAGTAGAGCGGGATCAGGCAGTGATCCGTCAGCAGGACTCAGCTTAGTGGTGTGTCAATTTTGTTGCATTATGTATAGAGCCTTCTTGGGATATGGCTCGTGAGATGGCTAGGGTGAGCACGAGGTTGGGACAGTACAGGACTTTATAAGAGCAGGCAGTGCCTCCTGAGCGACAAGATCCTATATTGTCGCGGTCACAGATGAGGACAAGCAGTGGTCACCGATCAAGGAGTGGTAGTGGTAGCAGGAGTCACACCAGTGTAGGAGGGTCTACCTCGTCAGGGCACACGTTAGGGCATAGGTCCCACCACTCACACAGGCATCATTCGAGCCACAGTCATGGGTTGACTAGCTCAGGGCAGAGATCAGTACAGATGCATCCACCAGTGGTAGATCCATCAGCATCACAAAGTCAGGCCACAGTGACATCACAGGTGTCTATTACCGTGGAGATGATGCCATCTGTGTCAATTCCATTGGTTGCACAGACAGAGGCTACTACAGGTCCATCCATCATTTCAGTGCCAGTCACAGAGCTCCAGCCGCCACACTCTTCGCCACGAGGGGATGATGAGAGCCACCCCTAGGGACATGTTTGCTACATTTGGCTTCTTATTATGACACATTATGTATAGATCATTGAGCCTGTGAGCTCCATTTTTGGGATATCTATTGACTCTATCCTATGACATTGTATATTTTTTAGATGATATTATATGATGATGCAGTTTTGATGTGGCTTGCATGTATGTTATGCAATGTTATTTGATTTATGCATTATGATATATGTGATGTGATGCGTTATGTATGATGTTGATGTATGATGAATGATGGTATTTATTTATGTTCTATGATGCTTTCTTATGATATGATTCCATGATAATGCCATGCTTATTTATATGTTATGTTGATTTTGTGATGATGGTGATAATGATATGCATAATGTATTTATTTGAATGGATGTCATATTTATGCAAATTATGAATGTGATATGCAATGACATGTATATGATTTAATGCTATGGATGATGTATGTATGGACCTAATGCAATGTTTATATGATCATGTATGCACTTATGTTTTTGTATGTCATAGAATATCATCGTGAGATGGACAAGACAAGATGACCAGACCGAAGGAGATGCATGTTAATTCCTAGACCAAATCCTTCAAAACTTTAACATAGGACATTAATATTTATTGCTCTTAATCATCATTGGGAAAACTGTTGTAATGGCCAACAAACACCATGATATTACATAGATCAAGGTGTGCAAGGTTGTACCATCACATAAGACAAGTAGTCATAGACAAGGATGATCATGACTCAAACTAAGAGCGTGATCACCCTAGTCTTTCATCATAATCAACCAAAAGAAAAAAGAAAAAAAGACAAGAAGGACAATTCATGAAACATTGTTGCTTCTCTAAATCATGTTTCCAGGACATCCTTGAGAAACTAGCGGCATGATTACCAAAATATAAAAATAAAGCCCTTATCATGATACATCGTTTTTTTTCTAAATCCCTTAATCAGGACCTCGCTGAGAAACTAGTAATCATGCGTGTCAATCGTCATGATACATCGTTGCTTCTCTAAATCCTGTTATTGGGATCTCGCTGAAAAAATAATATGATAAAAATCCAGAAGACAAGTGCCAAGTGTTTGCCAGGTGCATCTGGATATCCATTGTTCTAATGTCAAGATGTCAGGTTTGATGATGATGAGATGCCAGAGTGTCAAAGTTTTGATGATGCCCAGATGACAAATGTCAAAAATTGCCGAATTCAGGAAGGACACATCCTGAATAATGTTGATGTCGAGAGGATTGATCCCTAAATGTCAAAAGGGGTCCCTCAAAATGATGATGATGCCTAGGAAGGACACATCCTAAGGCATAAATGACAGAGTTTTTTCTTTAGAAGGACACATCTGAAGAAAACTAATGTCAAGAGGATCCCTCAAAATGTCAAATGACAGTGGCAATGCCTAGGAAGGACACATCCTAAGGCATGAATGACAAAGGTTATCTTTCAGAAGGACACATCTAAAAGCTAACCAAGAGTTGACTCGTTTTGACTAAGTTTGACTTGTTTTGACCATATGTTGATATTGTCAATGATGATATGATTGACATGCTGATGAGATTGTCTTATTGAAATAAATGATTTCCATCATTTTTTTTTAGGAGTTTATCCATTTGGGAATGATTCGCTTTGTCTTGAAGACCTTTTGACATGTGTACCAGTGCAATGCCATGAACCCTAATGGTCTGACCTAGTGCGGCCTTCGGGGCTCATCAACAAATGGCCTTGCCTACGTCATGCACTCAAAGACCTTGTAGTTCGACACGACCAATGAATTTGTCTTGATGACCAAAGATTGCGACATGATTTTATTTTGACAAACCTAAAGGGACTAGCCTAATGTCTCAGGTGTTGGTGTAATTAATTATTAATTACACTTAGCATAAGTTTACTTAGGCTTTATTTAATTCCTAAGTTATAGGATCTTATCTTTATCTTATCGAGCTATCTTGTTGCTCAAGATAAGATTAGGTTGTTGCATCTTTGCTTTTATAAAGCAAATTATCTCTTGTATTATTTTGAACTTCGAATATATCAATTTGCACATTTCATGCAAATCTCTGCTTTTTCATTTTTCTCTTATGTGGAAGGTCTATTCTGGTTTGCAATCAGATCTTGGTTTCTAACATGGTATCAAAGCCTCGATTCGCAGCCCCTTCTTAGCTTTTTTGGAGGATTTCATTGTAGAGCTCGTTCGGAGTCCCTCAAGGGTTTCAATCCTTGAGCATCATTATGCAGCATCTTGGATCAGATCGGGGTTTTCTGTTGGATTCAAGGCGCTGGAAAAAGTCAGAAATGGCTTTTATTTCATTGATTTTCGTCACCGTTTGCCAGATCTGTGAGGGTCTCAAGCTCAGTGATTTTTTTGATAGATCTGTGGGTCGCCTAATTTTCGAAGCACTTTGGGCCCAAACGGACCTCGCCGTTGGATTTGCAGCGCCCAAAAACCCCTATTTCCATATAAAATTTGTCCAGTTTGGGAAAAATCATCTGGAGAGGCAAAAAAGTTTTACACGAGGGCCGTACACCCAAGCACGCTTCACAATGCACATAAATTGAGAAAAATTCAAAAAAATTGTGCAGGATTTTGCGTACCCAGTATAAAAGGATCTACCACCGGGTGGCCACCAAGCAGCCACCAGGTGGCTGCCGGTGCACCACCGCCGCTGGTGGCTCCACCTGCATCCACCTCCGCTAGGTTGCTCCACCAGCCCTTGAGGGCTTAACACTCAGTGGCAGGGTCTTATGGGTGACCAACACCCATGCACCAGCCCCTGGCCGGACCTCCAGCCCCTGCGGTGGTCACGTGGGTGAACAGGGGTCATGCCCAGCACCCTGCACTTCAGCCCCTGGTCCACCCAGACGACTAGGGGCCTTATTTTTTTTTAGCCCCTGAGGCCTTCACATGGCTGAATCGGACAATTTTTGAGCACTTTCACAGAAACAAGCATAACTTTCACATACAGAAACATTTTTTTGCAAACAAGATATCACCGGAAAGCTATTTCCGAGCTCTACGCAATGGTGTAGGTTTGATTTTTTAGTTTTGTGTTTTTGATACTTTTTTCTGCCTCGGAAGTCAGATGTTTCCTTTTTCACTCCGGGAGACATATCTTGTGACTCACTTATCCGTTTTTCGCAATTTTCACGGCATCAAAAAGCTGTTTTGGCCTCTATGCAGATCTGAGGTCATTTATAGAAAATGTGTAACTTATTTTTTGTATTCATTCATTTTTGTTTCGTGTGCTAGGTTTGCATTTTCACTCATGTTTCTGTAGTTTTGCATTATCTCCTTATGCAATCATTGGGTATTGTAATAATGAACTGATATAAAGTTTCATTAAGGGGGGTTCTTGCATCCATCTTTCATTTTGGTGACAACTTGCATGAATTTGTCTGGTTTCCTGTTGTTTCCCTTAGCATCTTTCTTGCTTAGCTAGACACATCTTTGGTTTGCTTCGGTTCACACTTCACATTGGGATTTTACAGTTCTTGATCTGCATTGTTTCAGATCTTTCTCATTTGAAGTCCATGGGTTTATGGTTAATGTTCCAGAATCTTGATGGTACTCGTCCTATGGGCAGTTTTAGTTTCAGTTTGGCATTGGCTTCGAGACACAGCTTCCAGATTTGTCATCATTATGGGTCCATTCCTACTTTCATCTACTGTTGCTTACAGATTCCAGAGTTGATCTAGTATGTGAGTTTCTAGTGTTCCTTGGCATCGGGTTTGCTGTTGCATTTGTGATTCCAATTGGTATTTTGCAAACAGAACTATCTTTCCTTGCTTGTCGGATTTGGGGTTCCAGTGTTGCTTCATCAGAGTTCTTCTAGTGCTTCTTCGTAGCAGTTCATCTCACTGAAGGGGGGGTTTTTCCCACTAGGTTTTCTCTCTCTTTACATTTGTACATGAGTACCTGATCAGGCCTTGTTGTTGGGACTCATATTTGCATAATAATTTGCTTCTCCCTAAGTTGCACTTATGGGGGGGTGTTGGTGTAATTAATTATTAATTACACTTAACATAAGTTTACTTAGGCTTTATTTAATTCCTAAGTTATAGGATCTTATCTTTATCTTATCGAGCTATCTTGTTGCTCAAGATAAGATTAGGTTGTTGCATCTTTGCTTTTATAAAGCAAATTATCTATTGTATTAATTTGAACTTTGAATATATCAATTTGCACATTTCATGCAAACCTCTGCTTTTTCGTTTTCCTCTTCTGTGGAAGGTCTATTCTGGTTTGCAATCAGATCTTGGTTTCTAACATCAGGGACTCGAAAATGAGTCTTTCCTACATAGCAAATGTGCAAAGACAACGTAGTTCGAACAAATGACAAAGACTGATTGATTGAATTGACAGACTTGGACAAGAGATGACTCTGTGTTTGTGCTCTTAGAGCAGTCTGTGTTTTGTTGTGGTTTTCTTCAGAACATTTTTTGGTTTTTTTTAGGTCTTTCTTCAGGACATTTTGTAATGTTTTTGTCTTTTTTCAGGACTTTTTTTGATGTTTTAAGTCTTTTTTCATGACTTTTTGCGATGTTTTTGGTCTTTTTTCAGGACCTTTTCTAATGTTTTAAGTCTTTTTTTAGGACTTTTTGTGATGTTTTTGGTCTTTTTTAGGACTTTTTGTAATGTTTTTGGTCGTTTTTCAGGACTTTTTGCCATGTTTTTGGTCTTTTTAAGGACTTTTTGCCATGTTTTTGGTCTTTTTTTAGGAAATTTTGCCATGTTTTTGGTCTTTTTTCAAGACTTTTTGCCATGTTTTTGGTCTTTTTTTAGGACTTTTTGCCATGTTTTTGGTATTTTTTAGGACTTTTTAGCAATTGTCGAAACCCTGTGTGACATCCACTGCAGTTACATGATAAAAAAAATTCCCCCCAATTAGGTCCAAGACTTAGCCAAATTGAAAAGACATGAAAGGGGTGTGGCTGTGGTACCAGATGGACATTAAAGAGGACTTGATGTCAACCGTTTATCAACCATGAGAGGAAGGGTATGATGTCATGGCAATTGGCGTGATAATGACAGGAAATGTATTTCATCCTAGGCCAAGGCAGACAAAGTAACAGTAGATGGCAGAGCGATGATTGATTACGCATGGTGCTTGTTTTCCAGGTTTTCACCATGGTACTTATCCAGCGCCTGTTTGCCAGGTTTTCACTGTTGGAAAAATCATTTTTCTTTACTATTTTTGTCATTTTTCCTTTTTTTTTTGTGCTGCCAGGATGCCTGTTTTCCAGGTTTTCATCAAGGCAATGATTTTTTTACCATTTTTCATTTTTTTTTTGTATTTTATGATTTTCAGCTCGATCTCCTGATGCTATGCGTAGAACTTTTAGAGATGTAAACTATTGATAGGCTCTATCAATTGTTCTCCATCTGGAGTTGCCAGCTGATAGGTTCTAGAACCAAAAGAAGATATGATGACGTAAGGACCCAACCAGTTTGGTTCAAACTTTCCCCACTTTTCTCTATTAGCCTGGTTCTTAGGGTTCTGAATGAGGACTAAGTCACCAATGTCAAATTTCCTAACCATGACTCTCTTGTTGTAACTGCGACAAAGACAATTCTGATATGCTTGTAGATGGTTCAGGGAATTTTTCCTTCTTTCTTCTAGCATCTCCAGCTCATGCAAGCGCGAATGTCTATACTCCTCATCATCAGTTAAACCCTTCAGGGAGACTCATAACAAATGAATTTCAACCTCAATGGGCAAGATGGCCTCAGCTCCAAAGACCAGGGTGAAAGGAGTGGCTCCCATAGGTGTACGAATACTAGTGTGGTAAGCCCACAAAGCAGGGTTGAGTTGTATATGCCAGTCACGACCAGCGTCATTGACAGTCTTTTTGAGGATTTTGACAATGGTTTTATTTGACGCCTCAACTTGACCGTTTCCTTGTGGGTAATACAGAGATGAAAAATGGTGTTGGATGTGAAATCGTTCACATAACTCACAAATTTCTTGGTTTTTAAACGAACGTTTGTTGTCAGTGATGATGGATTGCAGAAGGCCATACCGACAAATGATGTAGTTAAGAATGAACTTGGATATTTGTTTGTCGGTTATATATGTCAGGGGGATGGCTTCAATCCACTTCATAAAATACTTAGTGGCAGTGATGATGAATTTGTGGCCATTGGATGAGGTAGGATGGATCTTACCCATGAGGTTGAATCCCCATTGAGCGAAGGGCCAAGGAGAAGTGATCAGCAGAAGTTCCTGCATTGGAGCGTGGATCAAATCACTGTGAATCTGGAATTTGTGACAAGTCTTGACATATTCTAGTGCATCATTTTCAATGGTTGGCCAATAGTACCCAAGTCTCGTTACTTTCTTGGCTAGAGTAGGACCACTCGAATGAGACCCGCATATACCATCATGTACTTCCCGTAAGGTTGTACGTGCTTCGTTGGTGTCAAGACATCTAAGGAGGGTTTTGTCAAAGCTATGGTAGTAAAGGGTGTCACTGACAATGGCATACCTTGTGGCTTTTCAGAGAAAGGACTTCCTCTGGTTATTCGACAGGTTAGGTGGAAGGGTTTGAGACTTAAGGTAGTCATAAATATCTTGGTACCAGGGAGAGTTGGGACCAACAAGTTCACAGACCATTTCTGACTCCGGAATGTCATAGGCGGGGACCAACAATTGCTCTATTAGGAATTCCAGCTGAGGCATATTGCTTGGTATGTCGAGGAGAGAGCCTATTGTAGCCATTACATCTGTTGCATTGTTTTGTGCTCTCAGAACTTGTTCAAAAGTTACCAAATGAAAGTACGTTTGGAAACTGTTTACCATCCATTTGTAGGGCATCAACTTCTCATCTTTTGTGTCATAGTCATCATTAACTTGGTTGATGACGAGCTAAGAATCCCCATAGACATGTAGTGCTCTGATTTTCCATTTTATTGCCATTCTTAGTCATATAACTAGTGCCTCGTATTCTGCCACATTGTTTGTGCATGGGAAGGAAATGCAGAAAAACTTAGGAATGGAGTCTCCTTGAGGGGTGACAAACAAGATTCCTACCCCCGAGCCATGATTTGTGTGGGATCCATCAAAGTAAAGCCGCCATGGTGACTTAGGTTTCGTATGGAATATCGACTCATCTGGAAAATCTGCCACTAATGGGTGGTCACTTTGTAAAGGCACATCCACCAGCTGGTTTGCTATGAATTGTCCTTTTATTTCCTTTCATTCTACATATTGAATGTCATATTCGCTCAAAATCATGACCCATTTTTCCAAACATCATGTTAACGCTGCTCTACTTAACAAATATTTGAGGGGGTCGATCTTTGCTACTAGTTGTGTCTGATGGCTTAACATATAATGTCTTAGCTTCTATGTTGCAAAGACTATGGCTAGACAAGCCCGTTCAATTGATGTGTAGTTCAGTTCATACCCGACCAATGTCTGACTGATGTAATATATAGATCTTTCTTTTCCTTCTTGCTCGTTCTACGCTAGTAATGTCCCTAGTGCTGAATTAGTGGTGGAGATGTATAGGATCAATGGTTTTCTGTGAATGGGAGGCATGCGAACTAGTGGGGATAGTAGGTAATCTTTGATTTGCTGAAAGGCTTCTTGGCATTTATCTGTCCACACAAAGGGGATACCCTTGCGCAACAGATAGTGGAATGGGTGACACTTGTCATCCAATTGGGCTATGAAGCGCCGAATAGATTGTACCCTACCTTGTAGAGTTCTGAGTTCACTAATTCCTCTAGGTGGAGGCATGTCTATGATGGCTTTGAATTTTTCTAGATCAACCTCAATGCCTCTTCGAGAAACTATGTATCCCAAGAGTTTACCTAATGTTACACCAAAGACACATTTCTTAGGATTTAGCCTGACTTTGTATTCTTCCAGTCGCTTAAAAATTGTGTCTAACACCTTCAGGTGATCTTTCCTTGTTACCGATTAGCCAATAGGTCATCTACATAATCTTCCATTATTTTATGCATCATGTCATGAAAGACTATGGTCATAGCCCTCTGATATGTGGCACCTACATTTTTGAGATCGAATGGCATGACCTTCCAACAGTATGTACCCCATGGGAAAGTAAATGTCATTTTGTGTTGATCTTTTGGGGCAATGTGAATCTGATTATAGCCAGAGAAACCATCCATGAGGGACAGCATCTCATATCCTGCTGTGAGGTCAACTATGATATCAATATTTGGTAAAGGAAAGTCATCTTTTGGGAATGCCTTGTTTAGATCTCTAAAATCTGTACAGATGTGGATCATCCCATTTGGTTTTGTCATCGGCACCAGGTTAGATATCCATTCAACATAATCAATAGACTATATGAATCCAACATCTAGAAGTTTCTTCAACTCAACCTTGACCAATAGAGTGACCTGAGGATGCATTTTGCGTAGCTTATATTTAACTGGTTTGGCATTAGGAAATAGTGGCAGATGGTGTAGAACCAGTTCTGGGTCCAATCCTGGCATGTCATCATAGGACCATGCGAAGTTGATTTTACATTCTGCAAAGAATTTATGAAATTCCGGTCTCTCTTCTTCAGTCAATGATGCAACAAAGAGGACCATTTTGGGATCTTCTGCAGTTGATATGTTGTCTTCTATGGCATCTTCTATAAGCATAGCTAACTTCTCTTGTTGTATGGGAAGAAAGTCTAGTCCTCCCTCTTTGGGTGCCTTAGAGAGGTTTTCACCCCCAGATACATCCTTTGTTTTTACTTTTTTGTCGTCATAAGGTGCCTTTCAGTTTTCACCTAAAGACTTTTCATTTTTATTTTATTTTTAATTTTAATTTTGCGACTAGAGGACGGAGCAGTCTCGCTGAAGTATGTCGTGCAATCTAAGTACATGGAAAATCCTAACTTGTGATCACCACTGGGTATGCCCTCACGTAATCCCATAAACTCTGCAATTGCCTCATCATTCTGAAATGTTTCTAGGACTGGCGGGCCTTATTGGTCCCAATCAACCAGTTGAGGATAAACTAAAGAAATGCCATCGTCAGTGTTGGTCAATTGAGGTGAGGATGCGGAAAGCATACAAATAGATTCAGTAATATTGTATATGAGATTATCATCATTCAACTCCACATCAAACTCTATCCAATATTCCCCTTCACTAGTCTCATATTCGTTGTCAAAATAAGGGGTGAAGGACTTAGAGTCCTAGTTGTCAGTGTCGTCTGGTACTTTAGATGGATTGGACTGAAGGGATTCAGATGGTGGGTCTGGTATGCCATGGGGAGTGGTAATGGGACTTTGACTATTTGGTGCCTGATCAATTTTAAATGTTTGCCAAAATCTTTGTTTAGAGGTTAGTTCCCCTATTTCAACAAACAAATCATCTAGGCAGCAGTCACTTAAGGATCGTTTTGAGCCAAATTCCCACTCTTGGGAGTCAGTTTCGGTAAGGGTTTCCTTAGTGGTCTCGACACTTTCCGAAGCATGTACTCATTCACTCGAAAGTCCAATGGCATGTCGATCGTCATTGTCGGGTGATCCAAACCCTAATCCAAGATACTTTGGTATTTTGAAAGGTTCTATGGGCTCTCTTCATCCAGTTTTATTTTTGCCTAGGCCACTAGTACCATCATAGCCCTTAGCCTTCATTATGTCATATCCCTTGCCATATTTCTTAACTGGTAATGGGGGTAGTGCGAAAATATCCTTATAGAGCCATCCTGTGATATCAGCAAGGTCCTCGTTACTCATGTCTCCCCATTTGATGAAAATTGTTTTTGGTGGAACTTTGAAAATTTCTTTGGGTTCCATTCTAAAACATGGCCGACCATAGACCTTCAGAGACTTGGGTATCATTGTGATGCTATATGTTGTATGCAGTTTGAATTCTCCATAGCCGAGGTCCTAGATCTTGACAGTGGGTTCAACCTTAGGGTTTGCGGAAGATGGTGTTATGGCAGAAGATGTGGACGAAGTGGATGTGAAGATGACGTGAGTGTGGATGGGTCAATGTATTTGGAAGAAAAGGGGCCTGAAGCCTCTCAATTGATAGGCACTCAGTTTTCAGAAATACCCCTTAGGTTGGTACAATATTGAAAAGGGTCGGGGTCTCCATATATAGTGATTTTTGTGTCGTCAAACGGGAACTTTAGGAACTGGTGATATGTGGATGGAATGAATTTTAAGGGATGAATCCATGGGCGACCAAGCAAGATGTTGTAGGGAAGTTCTAGATCCAGGACCTGGCAGGTTGTATCCACAATGACTAGTCCCACTCTGATAGGAAGAGATATAACGCCTCGTGAAGAGCAATCTTTGTCATCATATGCTTTGATCATTATACTCTTTGTAGGGTCTACGGATGCATCAGAAAACCCTAGAGCCTTAACTAGTTTCAAGGAGCATATATTCAATCCTGCTCTACCATCTACTAAAACTCTTCTAACCTTGTGCTTATGGATGAAGGTTTCAATGTGCAAGGCATCGTTGTGGTTGGTCTTGGGTGATGAGTAGTCTTGATCAAAAAAGGTGACATGGTGGGGTGTAGTGAGGTATCCCACCATGGTCTCAAACTGATTGACATCAATTTCCTTGGGGACTGATGACTCTTGCAAGGTTTTATCTAGTATATCCTTATGCACGGGAGAGATACGAAGCAGCTCAAGTATAGAAATTTGTGCAGGAGTTTTTCCAAGCTGGTTGATAAGGTTGAAGTGACTCTTTGGTTGCCACTGTTTTGTGGTCAAGATGGGTTTTGATTGTTTAGAAGATGGGCCAGGTATGGTGATCTTGGGTTTCCTAGAAAGAGGAGGACCAGTGATGGTGACCTTGCCACTTCGAGTAGTAGCATTGCATTGAGATGCTCTCTTGACCATAATGGTATTGATGTATTTGTCGTCAATTCGGACATTATTTATAATTGGTCCACTAGAATAGTCATACTTGGCTCTAGCAAAATTGGTGTGATTATTGTTTGTCTGTGGACCTGATGTGAAAGCATTATTAGAACCATGGTCCTACAGTGGGTTCTTATGAATAGTATGGTCTGAATTGGAGGCAAATTGTGATCCACCTACCTCAATGATATGACTCTCGATAAGATCTTGTACTAGGTTTTTCAGTTGTCGACAGTTAGAGGTTTTTTGTCCTTTTGTCCAATCATAATCACAAAATGCATTATCGTCCCACCATGCTAGTTTGAATTTTCCTAGGTCATATGGTTTTGGTTCCTGAAGTGTGATGACCCCATTCTAGAGGTATTTATTGAGGACTTCTTCAATGGGTTCACCCAAAGAAGTGTATGTGCGACCCCTAGGGAATTGTCTCATCTGACGGTATTTTCCTTGATTATTTTGGTTGTTTTGGTTGTTTGAAGGGACATTGGTAGGGGGTGTCAATGTCGTTGTTGGTTTGTTTTGTTGTTGAACCCCTTTTAGGGCTAGTACAGGACCCATAATGTTTGTAGTCTTGGTGTCAACAAAACCGTCATTGGTAACATGTTTATTTTTGACCCAGTATTTATTCTTGTCAATGGGAGGATTTTCATTTGTGTTTTTGGGACTGTACTTTAGCTCTCCCTTTATGATAAGGAATTTCTCAATCTGGACCCCTTTTTCAACTAGGTCTGTGAATGTTGTGCAACAATGCACTTGCAATGCATATTTTAGGGGACCCAAAAGTGTTTGAACGAATATGTCCACCTTTTCCCTTTCGGGTATGTCAATGTGACACCGACTAGCTAGACTTCTCCATTTTTGAAAGAATGGAAT
The DNA here is from genome assembly GCA_007258455.2 of Sequoia sempervirens. Lineage (NCBI taxonomy): Eukaryota > Viridiplantae > Streptophyta > Pinopsida > Cupressales > Cupressaceae > Sequoia > Sequoia sempervirens. Next base: position 713,931,233 of record VDFB02058242.1, on the reverse strand, counting down.
GAACGTCTCACCAACATCCTCTTGCATGAGATTGCACAAGCTAGTGATACAGGTGTCCATGTCAATGTTGTACGCATAATTTTTTATGAATTTTTGTTTAAGCTCATCCCATGTTTGGATATCCTTTTGAGTGGAAAACCATTCAAGGGCAAGACCCGCAAGAATTTTAGAGAAAATTCTCATCAAGTATTTTTGTTCATAGGCGGTGTCCATACAATTGGTTGCAAATTCGTGAACATGTTCGATGGGGTTTGTCTTTCCTCTCTATTTTGTAAAATTGGGTGACACATATCCTAGAGGAAATGGTGGCATGTATAAGCTTATGTCAAATGGGTATACATTTAGATCATATGACACTTCGAATTTCTTGCTTCATATTTGTATGTTTTGGATAGTTTTCTCTAGACCCATCAGTTTGATTTGTAAGGCATTTATAACAGGGTCATTTGTGGTCCCATGCATAGGATTGATTGGTACACCATAGGTCCCCGTTTGTTGTGCGTGGATATTGGTGTATTGTGGAGGTATGGATTGTTGTGACATGTATGATGTGTGCGGATTGGCGTGTTCTTGGTATTGAAAGTTGGGATTGGGGGTATGTTGGTGAGTATGAATGTGGGATGAGTATGTTGGGATGTGTCCCCCAACCATTTGTGTTGGTATTTGGGGAATATGGTGACCATGGACATTGTGATGTGTTAATGATGCCATGATTTGTGTGTTTTGACTACCTTGTCCAAATTGTTGGGTTTGGACAAGGGGAATGGTCAAATTTTGAACTTGGGATTCAATGGTATTTGACAGTGTTGACATGTTCACATTTTGTTGTTGTCCTTGAATAAATATATGTCATTTACCCCCACCCAAAGGATTTTGTGAGATACCCATGAGGGGATATGTCGAGGGTGTATTCATGGTACTTGATGTAGTTGTTAAAGGGGGATTGGTATGCCTTGATGATTCCCCCGTGGAATTTACCGTATTGGTAAAAAGAGGATTGGAGTAACTTGCCCACATTGTCGCAGAGCTAAAGGTGGTTCCAGCTGATTGTGACAATGTTGTGGATATTGTGGGCATATGGTGGGTTGTGTTCCTCCAATGGATGTAGCGTTTATTGTGTTGGAGGTGTTTGGGATGTTGGAGGTAGCATGCACTGTCATTGTAGTGTCAAAGAAAGTATTGCTCGTAGTGTTCAAAGGTTGACCACTACTTGACATGTTATGCTCGTTGTTGACATTAGGGTCTGGAGATGTTGATATCAACATGTTAATGTCAAATCCTTGAGGTAATTTGGCTCCTTGACTTAACAGTATGGCCAAATATTTGTCTCTGTCATATAGGACCATTTGTTCCACAAATTGAGAGGCCTCTAGGTCTTATGCTACTACCTCTAGGTTTTCCTCAAGTATTTGTCCGTACACATCCTTATGTAAGAATGGTTCAAAGGGATTGTTTGATGAGGATGGTATTGTCGTGAGAGGTTGATTGTTTGTATTGCCAAATGGATCGTCAAAAGTCCAATTTGGGTCATACGTGGGATTGTTGACAGTGGAAGTGGGGTCTTGTCGAAAGTTTTCCATTTGTCATTTTTGTTTTTGGAGTCTAGTTTCCACCATAAAATGATATTGCTCAAAATGAAGATGACAAATAAATGCAATAATGACACTATGCAAGGTCTAAGTTCAAAATGACGACTAGAATGAATAATATTTTTGGATTTTTGGGAATAAAATATGCAATGTCTAAACTTATAATGCAATTTGAGACAAGGATACCTAAGTACTTCTAAGCTTGATCTTTGTTTTCAATTTTGGTTACTAAAGGACTTTGTTGAAAATGACAAGATGACAAGGTCAAGATGACTAGTGAGTTTTCCTAACTAGAATTTTGAGTTGGAAAATCTCACAAAGGGACAATGACTGAAAAAGGGAATGATGATCAAGTCCAAAATAACCTAGTTTTAGGAGCAAGGACGTTGCAAATTGTGTTGAGATTTTCCTAATCCAAAGTATGCAAATATTAAAACCTAGGGACAAGCTAATGCCTAATGTATGCAACTAAAAAGAATGAAAGATGAAACCTATGGTGAAGAACGCAAACTAATAGTCAAAAGTTTTGAGCAATTTCAAAGTTGGTTTCTGACAGAATCACTTTGGAAACAATGTTTGACAAAATATTGACAAAGTTTAGCTTCAGATATGACTTTGTATGAAGTTTTTACTTGTGACAGGAAAATTCGTCATTTGAGGCCTCGAATGTGTCACGGTGTAGCGAATGTGGTTCTTGGATTGACAAATGTGACTGTGTTTGACAAATGTGGCTCTGTGAGGTTCACATGTGTCACAATGCAAACATATGCGGTGTTTGAAATGTCAAATCCAGTTTTACAGAGTGATTGCGTCTTAGAAAATCGAATGCGGTTCAGTAGATGTGACACAGTTTGTTTAAATTGAGTTTCTTGACATTTTTAGGGAAAACTTAATCTATCTAATTGTGAATATTTTTTCCAGGAATGTGAATATGGTGGATAATGTTTGAGTAATTCAGCAAGCACTTGACAAGCACAATGTTTTGGGTGTAAAAAAGAACACATTAGACAAGTACAATCCTAAAAGGCCAATAGGCCAAGAGTTTGTATACTTGGTATAGCCCACCGATATACCCTATATTGGTGATAAACACCTTTCCTTCTCGAGAACGGATATCTTAGAATTTTGGTGGCATTGGCTCCCCTCCATGGCTCATTAACATCATTCGAGCACACCAAATTCAAATTCTTAGGTAGTGACTTCCCAAGAACTGCTATCTCTACTCAAGGGGATCAGTAGTGAGTGTCTTCGGGCATGATACTATACCTTGCACTATACCAAGCAATGGCCAAAGAACGGTTGGACACTAAGACAAGAGGTGTTTAATACAGGCATTCCGTTCGTAGGGCATGATCCATGTAGTGAGAGTCCCCTTTCAGATCCATCCCGTCAGAACCACACGCGTGATTCTTGGGCTTTCCCCAAGAATCCACTTTTATATACCGGCTGGAAGTCCCTCGGGTTCAGGGTGCTACCGGTCTGAGTCGTCCTAGGGTGAGTACTTTTTCCCACCAGAATAGGCCCAAGTTCTAGAGTTAGTAACCGTTTCTCTTACACCCAAGATCGCCCAAAAGTGCAAGGGGAAAGGATACTTCGATTACTAAGTCATGAGGGTGACAAACAAACAAGGTGGGTCTAGTTTTATGATCACCTAGTTTTCACAAGGTGAGAGCATAATCACCTACCACCTTCAAACACAGTCAGACAAAAAAAAGCACACGTTCATTTTAATGCACCAAAGGAAGTGTTTTCTACACTAGAAATCGCAAACACGTTGTTTGAGAAATGAGTCTTCGACTAACAGAGCTGCAAAACCATGAGTTAGTAGTTTCATCCACTAATCTTGGACCCACGAAATGTAACCGCCACACATTGTAAACTACAATTAGTAACACGAAAACCTATACTAGGCAGAATGTAGAAAATAAAACCAGAATGCTAAAGAAAACCAAAAAGACAAAAAAACATTAAAAACCCGAATGCAAATGAGAAGACATTACCAGGAAAATGCGTCACAATAGAACTAATGCGTCGCTTTGTGTTGCAAATGCAACTCGGTCTTGCGTTCTGGTTTGACAAGCAGATGTGGTTCAGGAATACAGGCATGTCGTTTGAAGAAGCATATGCAACTCGATAGTTCAAATGTGGCGTTTTAGATTGCGAGTGTGGTACAGCAGAGCGGTTGCAGTGTTTTGGATTGTGAATGCGTTGTGACACATCATATGCATCACGATAAAAAATAAATACATACCTGTACCTGCACATAAAATTGAAACTGTACGAAAACTACAACAAAAAAAATGCGTCGGGTTCACCAATGTAACTATGGGTTATTTTTTGGATTAAATTAAAGGTTAGAAAATCAATAAAACTAAGAAACCCACAGAAATTACAAAGTACAATGAAAGTAAACATAAATAAAATGATTATACCAACTAATCGTTGAGACCTCCATGATTCACCTTTGTAACACCTTCTAACTTGTTGGTTGACGTGTTGCCCTCAGACCCGTCGTGTGAGCAAATTGAAAATAAAAGCCTAAGTCCTACACAAGCTTTGAAGGATTTACTTAAAGTCTATGCCTATGCCTATGACAAAATGATTTGAAAATGTCTATGCCTAAATATGCCAAAACTAAATGGAATATGATAATAGATGTTGCAATGTCTGTAAAATGCCTAAGTGTGTCAGTGTGTAATCTAAAAATGAGAGAAAAATAGCATTTATAAGAAATGCCATTTTGAATGGACGAACGAGATTGACTATCAGCAAAGACCTAAAATCAGAGGACGAGATTAAATCTGACAATCCCTAATCAGGGTTAGGGAAAAATCATTAAACGAGTGGTTGAGATGTCATCTAAGAAGATCGAATCGGCGGTGGAGAATAAATGAAATAATTAATCAGAAAAATAAAGATTTTCGGCAATCAAGAAGATAAAGACTACCTGATTTGTGAGATTTGAAAAATCAAGAAGATAAGAGGTGGACTGAAAAGCAAATTTGAAAAATCAAGAATCTGCCTGATTACTTGATTTTTTTGGAGGAATATTACCATATTGAATTAAATTAATTCAAAATATGGATTTTGTGAGATAATAAATAATCCTTTTTAGATTATTTACTAAAGTGAACTGACAGTTAAGAATGTGAAATCATTTTAAATAATTAACTTATTTAAAATGAGAGAAATGTTAAATTTGGCAATTAAATAATTAAAGATAATTATTTAATTTAGAATATAAGATTAATAATTAAATAAATTAATAAATTCATTTAATTATGAGGATTAGTGACATATTTAAATAAACAAATAAAATTTATTTATTTTAATAATCAGGAAGAAATAAATGAAGAAAGGTAATTAAATAAATTTAGAAATTTATTTAATTAGGGGAAGACCTAGACAATTAATGACGTATTTAATAAATAAATAAGATTTATTTATTTAATAATCATGAAGAATAAAAGGACATGAAATAATTAAACAATTATGAATTATTTAATCAATAGTCGAATGTGGACCAAGGACATAATTAAATGTCATAATCATGCTAGGACGAAAGTGGTAAAAATAGAGCTTGCAGGCCTAGGTCATTTTTAAGTCTCTACAGTTTGATTTGATTTTTGATGATGATTTGAATAATAAAATTTGATTATTCAAATTTTGGGGGAAAGTGACATAATTAAATTATTATTTTTTTAATAATTTAATTAACTTAGAGGAATGAATCGAATTAGTGAAATAATTAAATAATTGATGTTATTTAATTAATTAGGAAGAATAATGTTATATTAGGACTTTATTAAATAAATGAAATTTATTTAATTCGTCAAAAATGGTGAAAAAGTAAATTAATTAAATAATGTAGTATTATTCAATTAATAGAGAAAATTAGGGTTTTTGATGCTTTTGATGATTTTGAGATGAAATGCAGTGATATTCAATGATAATAATATTGATGATGTGAATATGTCATTTAGGACGTGTGTTAAGTGTTAAGTCAATTTCACATGTCTACATTTTTCCCCTCTTTGAGAAAAAGTATTGGTTGCTTTGTTTCAATGATTTTTTATGTTAAGATCAAGTTTTGAAAAATTTTATATGTCGCATTATGTGTCGACAATCAACAGAATGATGGTAGGACTATGGGTTGCCCCCTCAAGAGGTGGGCCAAAAATATCAATTTTGAGGTCAGGCTCACAACACTATTCATTTCATTTCCAATACGTAGAGGGAAAAAAATTAAGCCTATAGGTCTTTCGTTGTTTGTTCAAATGTTCCCAGGAGCTCCTAATTTTAACCTAGGAAGGTTTCTTAAGAAAAAATTAGGGTTTTTATGGGGGTTAAATTAGGTAATTAGGGTTCTAATTACCTCATTTGCACTTTCCGCCTATAGAGAATTCTTGCCTCTGGTTTCCTCGTTTTGTTGATTGTTGAAGATTCAGGGAGCCCCACATCATGTAGATACGGTTCGTGAGTTTGGACGGCCTATAGGCATCAATGCCCCTGTATGTACTCTTTCATTTTTTCATTTTTTTCTTTTCAAATTTGTGTAATTAATGTACGAAGAGAAATTAGGCAAGTGTGCTAGTTTTAGGAATTTTGTGCTTTTGAATTGGTTTTAGTGCTTTTGACTTGTGTAAATAACTCACTTTTGATATTTTTGCTCGCACTTGCTCCCAATTTGTGCATTTGACCTAATTCTTTTCTTTTTCTTTTTTCCTTTGCTTAAATTTTGCACTTTTCACTTTTTTTCTCATTTCGTTCACTCTTGTGATGATTTTTCAATTTTGAAAAATATTTACGCTTTTGAAATTTGTGCCTTTGCAATTCACTTTTGCCAAAAAAATTCTCACATTCACCTTTTTCTCTCGCTTTTGACAATTCTGGAATCCTAATTCATTTTGTTCATTATTTTAGGTTCATTTTATGTTTTCATAGAAAATCCTTAACATCGTGGATTGAATTCTTGTGGGTGGTTCTTAATCTGCTCCAATCAAGGGAGCGACAACCATGTGATCTATTTGATTTGATCGCCGGTTTTGATGTTTTAGAGGGAGATTTTTTAGATTTTTTTGGGTTGCGACACATATGCTATATGCCCACCATTAGATGTCATAGTGCAATGATGATTGTGCTTGTGGAGAGGTGGTATTCAGAGACCTCATCCTTCCATTTACCTACTAGGGAGGCAACCGTTACCCTAGAGGATGTGTGGAGGATCCTCCACATACCCATTCATGGAGAGCTTGTTACATATTTTGTTTGATGGGGTACCCATGCTATTTTCCACATTCTTGGAGTGAGATGTGTGGAAGTTCAACAGACTAAGATAGACTTATCAAATTTTGTGGGAAATGTTGATTATGTTTCATTTGTTCTCTATGGTTTGGTTATAGGGCCCGTCGTTCCTGATAGGCAAGGTTGACAATTTCCTTTTGGGTGGGGTGTGTGTATCAAGCAAATGTTTGAGCACATGACTAGATATGCATGGGGTCCATGTCTCCTTGCCCACTTGTATAGAGATATGCATGAGGTTGCATATTGTGGTGGGAAATCTATTTCTATCGATGTCTCTCTTCTTCATGTATGGGCCTGAGAGCACATCTCAGTTATGCAACTTGATGGTATATTGGATCGTACTGTTGGGGATCCATATTCTTATTGTTATGGAGATTTCGTACATTATACATTGCCTAGATAGCTTTCCTATTGGCATTGTGTATTCAATGATATGCCAAGTTTTGTATGGAGACCGTATATAGATTGTGAGGCATGACCTGACGATCAAGAGTAGTTGGTATACTATAGGAAGACTAGATGGTTGATTGGTCGAAAGCACTCTCTTTTGGAGAAATATCTTCTTGATAGGGTTTGTAGGCAATTTGGAGAGAGACAGGGTCAATTTCTAGATGTTTATGAGGCTTAGTTTGGTCGGAACACTAGAGAGGTTTGTATCTGGGGTCTACAAGTCAATCGAGGTGTTGTTGTTGTGTTTGGAGCTCTTGCCCCATTCAGATGGGGTTGTCCAGTGGGTTTAGCCAATCCTAGTATGACAGTTGATTATGATTAGTGGTGGGCATGACACATTTCTTTAAGATTCACAAATCATGTCAGTGTTCCCGCAGTGGGTAGAGTAATCATTACAGGTCATCATGGAGACAGGAAACGTGTGGAGATAATTGTATAGAAGCTTGCTAGGGTGAGGTAGGATGGTGCAAAGGATGATCTGATGCAGGAAGATCAGGGACAAGTTCCAGGTCCTCCTCCACCACCTAGAGATGGAGGTGTACATCTAGCGTAGATGATAGTTGTGAGGGATGTTGAGATATTACAACAACAGGCCACACAGGCATAGATTGTTACACTCATTGTAGAGCAAGACACAACTCGGTAGGAGAGAGAGCACTTTAGGATAGAGAGAGACACTGATATTGGGAATTTTTTAGTTGCTAAGACACAATTGCAGGTCATTACCACTGAGAGGGATAGTCTTAGGATAGAGCGAGATAGTCTACGAACTGAGTGAGATCAGTTGCTATAGAAGGCGACATATTATCATACCCTATATTATGCCTCTATTTCCATAGCACAACGATGTCCACAATTCAGAGAGCCCAATGTTGTAATAGGTTTCAATTCAAGTGGAAACTCAATTAGATAGCCTAATTTATAGCCTAATCCTTAGAGTCCTCCTCCGATCGGGAAGCAGTTCATTTCTTACTTGATCTTTATGATGTTTACTATTCAGAGACTTATATTATAGACACGATTTTGTATATTTATTCATCGGCCCAGCTGAGGCCTTATATATATGTATATTTTTGTATTATCCTATCACAAATGTTTCATTGATGATGATGTACTATGACATTCTCCTTTTTTTATGATGATATCTATGAGATATACATGCTTCGATTCAACTTCATTATATGTTTATGTGATGATTTATGGATGAAAATGTATGATTATACATGTTTTTTTGTATTTTTATGATGTATTCATATGATGTGGATGGATGGATGATTGATATATCGTTATGACATATGATGTTTTATTATGTATATGATGGATTTTGATATATGATGGATGTATGCCTTATACATGATACATGATGTTTCATTGCTTTATTATCATCATGATATGTATTGATGGTCCATTATGGATGTAGGATGGATATGGTACTAATGATATTGTTATGTAGGATGGATGTTAGTTAGAAGAAATATTCGATCATGGATAGAAATTTGATGTTGTTAATTGTTGATGATTTTTATTTTGCTTTGCTTGGAGACTTCACATTTTTAACAATCCCTTTTTGATGTACCAAACAAATACTATTCACCAGGGTATTAATGACAAAGGTGACTTTGTATCCATTGCGTGTAATTTGACTCAACATACAAAGAATATTCTTGTTCATACCAAATGTATAGAAACTTTGTTTAAAATATATGGTGGGGTTGCATTTAAAACTTTTCGGACCAGTTACATAGAGAGGTATAAAATACCTACCATACAATTGCTACACGAATTGTCTTAAAACAACTTCCATACACCCAATAAATCAAATATTCACCATGGTAATATCACAAAAACATCTTGCAAATAGCAAATAGAAATGATGCACGATTTCCCCCATTCCTTCTCTAAATCCTTACGGGCATCCTCAAGAGATCATGGGAATGAGTCAATAAAATAAATTAGAAAGATAAGACTATTAAAAGATAAAACAAAGTTACAGCATCACTTGCCATATCTATTTTGAGGTTTCAATCTATTATCCATTGTTGATCATGTCTATTGTAGGAACAGATTTGTTAAGGCATATCTCAAGATGTTGTTGGTGAATTGTCAAAAGATAAGTAGTTAATACTTTTTCATTGTTTTCTTTGTTTGTAATCAAAGCTTTTCGATTTTTTTCTTGAAAGCTCTAGATTTTGATGCCTTCTCTATTTGTTTGTCTATTTTTTCAAAGGGTGAATGTGACAATTTGTTTATTATAGATGAAAAAGTTTATTGTGAATTGTGATAAAGGAGATAGGATCCTTTTTGATTTATTATGAATTTCATGATGTTGTTTTTGTTGTTTTCAAGGGACTAACCTAGGACCTTGGGGGCTCATCAAAGATAATCCTTTCCTACATTGTACACATAGAGGCTTGTAGTTCACTTGTTTTGATAGGAACTTGTTTTTGACTCTTTTCTATTTTTTGAATGTTTTTGGATTTTGAATTTTGTGAATGTTTTTGGATTTTGATTTTTTTACTAAGTTGAAAGAAAGCATTTTAGACACCTAAGGGGACTAATCTAAGGCCTCGGGGACTGATCAGAGATAATCCTTACATATATTGTACATGTAGAGACCACGTAGTTTGATTGTTTTGACTCAAAGAATAACATGTTTTTGGGGTGCAAACAACATTGATAACTTGGATTGATATTCCACTTTTGTTTCTAGATGATATGTTGTGGGAAATCTACTTGAACTAGTTGTGAGGTTCAAGAAAATGTTGATATCTTAGAATTTAAAAGGAAGGAATAATCCAAAGTTGTTTTGATTTTTTATTGTTTTTTGGATGTTTTAGATTTTTTGTAGTTTTTGACTATGATAGGACATACAAGGATCTAATCTGCAATCAGTTTCTAGAAATTTCCCCTAGTTCGAGACAAGACTAACTTCTCTAGAAAATGACGTTGATGGTTTAACAAAGTTCAACACTCAATCAATTACCAAGCCATGGTTGGACACATGTTTTATTATGGGGTGAATGGGAAGATGCTTCAGATAGTACCAATAGATAACAATGCAAGTCTTTATTCAAACATAGCACCTGTTTGCTAGTTTTTCACTATGATACATGTTCTAAGAGTGCTGCAAAGTAGTTTTCACTAAAAGAACGTTTAATTTCTCTTTACTATTTTTCTTGCTTTTTAAAAAAAATTTCTTTTTCATCTTTTTTATTTTTTTTGACTTTTACCCTTCTTCCTGGGGTATTCTAACATGTTTCATGTGTAGAACTTCTTGAGGTGGTTGTTGTTCAGTGATTCGGCTAAGGGTTCTCTTCTATGAGTAGCCAAATGATAAGTTCCCAAGCCATAGCTTTCCATGATGATAAATGGGCCTAATCAATTGGGTTCAAATTTTCCTTTAACATCTAGATTTAGTTCTACCTTCTGATTCTCTTTGAGTACTAAGTCACCAACCTAAAAAAAATTGTCCTTGATCCTTTTTCCATAGCTTCGTTTGAGCCAATCCTAATAAACCTAAAGATGGTTTAACACACTCAAATGTCTTTCATCTAGGAGCTCCAACTCATTTAATCTAGATACACGATACTCTTCGTTGTTGACCATGCCTTATAGTGAGATTCATAATGAGGGGATTTTGACTTTGATAGGTAAGAAAGCTTCCAATCCATAGAGCAAGGAGAAAGGTGAAGCACCTATAGGTGTTTAGATAGTAGTTCGATAAGCCCATAGAGTTGGGTTCAGTTGCAAATGCAAATCATGACCGACATCATTAACAATTTTCTTTAGTATCTTCATGATGGTTTTGTTAGATGCTTCAGCCTGACCATTTCCTTGGGGGTAATAGGGTGTGGAGAATCTATGTTGGATAGAGAATTTGGAACAAAGATCTTGGAAATATTCATTCTTGAATGGGGTTCCATTGTCTGTTATGATTATTTGGGGAATTCCATACCTACAAATTAGATAATTCAGAATGAATTTTGATATATGTTTTCTAGTATGGAATTTCTTCTATCCATTTGGTGAAGTACTCAGTGGCAGTAATAAAAAACATATGCTTGTTAGAGGAGGCAAGAGAAATATTACCTACCAAGTCTAATCCCCATTGTGAGAAAGGTCATGGTGTTGTGATGGGCCTCAACTCTTGTACTAGTACATGAATGGGGTCACTATGTTGTTGGCATTGATGATATTTTTTGGAATACTAAATACAATCTTGTTCCATGGAGGCCAATAGTACCCTATTCTTAGCAACTTTTGTACAAGGTTAGGTCTGCTAGAGTGGAACCTACAAATACCTTCATGTACCTCTTGCAAGGTAGTTTGTTCTTATTCTGCATTAAGACATCAGAGTAACATACCATCTAGACTGCGATGATACAAAGTATGTCCTAAGATCATAAATCGGGAATTCCTATGAGTAAAGGTCTTCTTTTGGGTGGTTGTTAAGTCAAGTGGTATGATACCATGCTAGATGTAATCAAATGTGTCTTGGTACCATGGTGAGTTAGGGCCAACAACAACACACACTAGTTCTAATTTTGGGATGTCGAATACTGGTATGAGTAGTTGATCTACAAGGAACTTATACTTGGGAATTTTCTTGGGGATATCAACAAGAGATCCTATTGTTTCCATGGTATCAACTACTCTGTTGTTGATCCAAGGAATATAATTCAAAATTTATTGTGAAAAAATATTCCTTGAAGCTATCCACCATTCTTTTATATGGCATCAACTTGTCATCTTTTTTTTGGTACTCATCATTCACTTTTCTAATCACTAGTTGAGAGTCTTTGAATACCTATAGTTATTTTATCCTCCATTCAATAGTCATCTTGAGCCCTATGATTAGAGATTCATACTCTGAGATATTGTTTGTGCAAGGGAAAGCAATTTTATATGCTTTGGGTATATTATCTCCTTGTGTTGTGAGAAATAGGATACCTACTCTAGAGCCATGTTGAGTGTGGGACCCATCAAAATACAAGGTCCAATAGCCTATTTGGTATGTCCACAATATACTCTCATCTGGGAAGTCTATTGTGAGAGTCTTATGATCCTCCATCAGTGCCTCTACTAGCTAGTATGCTATGATTTGTCCCTTGATGGCTCTTCTATCCACATACTCTATATCAAACTCACTCAGAATCATTACCCATTTAGAAATTCTACCTATTAAGGATGCTTTTTCTAGTAGGTATTTTAGCGGGTCTACCTTTGAAATCAACTTTACTTGTCTATTTAAGATATAGTGTCTTAGCTTTTGTGTCAAAAATACGACCATGAGACATGCTCTTTCTATGGGTGAGTACTTCAACTCATATCCCACCAGTGTTCAGTTGATGTAGTAGATTGCTCTTTCTTTGTTATTATCATCTAGCTATGTTAGGAGAGCTCCCAACACTGCTTGTGTTGTAGACACATAGAATATCATTTATTTTTCTGGAATAGGTGGCATTAAGACTAGAGGAGTGAGTAGGTACTCCTTACTTGCTGGAATGCTTGGTCACATCTCGCATTCCACCTGAATGTGATGTCCTTGTGTAGGAGATGGGTGAAATGGTGACATTTTTCTGCTAGTTGTGCGATAAATTGCCCAATGGATTGCAACTTCCCTTGTAAACTTCTCAGTTATTTTAATGTCTTTGGTTGAGACATTTCTAATATGGCCTTCACTTTCACAAGATCTACTTCAATGCCCCTTCTTGATACTATGTACCCTAGTAGATTTCCAGATGTTACTCCAAACACACACTTTTTTGGGTTGAGTCTCAAGTTATACTATTCTATCCTATCAAACACCTTTACAAGATTGGTTAAGTGATCTTCTCTTTTGATCGAATTTTCTATAATGTCATCCACGTAGTCTTCCATGATTGTATGTAGCATATCATGGAAGATGGTCATCATTGCTCTTTGATATGTTGCTCCTGTATTTTTTAGACCAAATGGCATGACATTCCAGTAGAAGGTCCCCTAAGCACAAGTGAATGTCATCTTGTGTTGATCATCAGGGGATATTTTTATTTGATTAGACACAGAGAAACCGTCCATTAATGATAGAAACTCATGTCATGTTGTTAGATCCACTATCATGTCAATACTTGGAAGTGGGAAGTCATCTTTTGGGTAGGATTTGTTTAGGTCTCGAAATTCTATGCAAATCCTTATGCCCCCAGTGGGATTTGACACTAGTACTAGATTTGATATCCATTTCGGATAATCGATGGGTCTGATAAAACCCACAACTAGTAGTTTCTTTAGTTCTTGCTTTACCAACAGTGCTACTTGAGGATGCATTTTCCTTAGTTTTTTCTTGATAGGTTTTGCTCCAGGGACTATGGCAAAATTATCTACAACTAATGTTGAATCTATTCTAGGCATGTCAGCATAAGTCCATGCAAAGTTTATATTTTTGTCATTAATGAATGTTGTGAAGTTTTCTTTCTCTTTAGGATCAAGGGATGTCGCATAGTATGTGATCTTTGGGTTCTCTGTTGTGCCAACATTGATGGATTCTACTTCTTCTACTAGGAGCATTGACCTTTCTTGATATTCAGATATAGAGAGATTGAACCCTCCATCTTTGGGTGCCTCGGTGAGGTTTTCACCCTCAAATTCATCCTTTACTTTCTTCTTTTTAGGATCCAATAGAGCCACATTGTGGTTTTCTCTAGGGGCTCTCATTTTCATCTTTATATTATCTTTTTTCATTTTTGTGACTATAAAATGCAATCTCCCCACCGAAGTATGCATCATGTTCGAGTTCCATGATGAACCCTACTTTGTGATCTCTTGTTGGTATGTCATTTTGAAGTCCCATAAACTCTATGATTGCTTCATCATTTTGGAATTGATCCAAAATAGGTGTATGTTGTTGTTGGTCCCAATCTATCAATTGTGGGTAGCAAAGGGGTAGGCTTTCATCATTATCCAAAAAGCTTATAGAGGTTGTTGAAATGATTAGTATGGATTTGGTATCGTTCTCCCATTGGGTGTCTAGGTCATCATCACTTGAGGTGACAAAGGAAGGAGAATTTCATTTGTACTCATTAGAGTCTGTTCCAGAGTAATAATTGTCATTGGGTATAGTTTCGATAGGTTGGGTAAGGTTTGTACTAAGGATAAAGCTTTCAAACAAGTCCTCTATGGGTAAATCATTGTCTATACAATGGTATGTATCCAATTTCTTTAAGCTAGTAGAAGGCACTCGTTTCTTAAAAGGGGTACACCTAGTTTTTGGAGTAACCATGTCTTTTGAATCATAACCTAGTCCCATATTTTTCTTTCTATGTTCTACTATGATAGGCTCCCATCTTCCTTGTTTGTGTAGTCCAAGGCCTCCTGTTCCACTATATCCCATTTGTTTAGCTAACTGATAGCCTTTACTTCTAGGGTCAATGAGAATGGTTTGTGGTTGTTTGAGATCCTTTTGGTCCTCTATGTAGATCATTGATGAAAAATATTCTTTAAATATCTCTTCATCCTTTATATCTCCCCATTGGGTGAAAATTGTGGGTTTGGCTATCATTTGTATAGTTTGAACATACTTGATCTCCTTCGGGCCTCCATAAACTTTAGGTGTTGGTGGAAGCATTCCAATGAAAAATGCTTGGTTGAAGTGATAATTTCTATTACCCCTGTCAAGTACTTGAACCTTGGTTTCTGTTTTTGGTTGCTCACTTGATGCTGGTTTGATTGAGGTTGATGGTAGTGTGGAAGGGTCAACATATGAGAATGAATGAAAGGATATGTCATTACTGGGTATACATTGGATTTAATTATACTTCTCCAATTTTGCACAAAGGTGGAAGGGTTTAGGATCAACATATAAGGTCACCTCCTTTCCTTCATGAGGAAAATTTAGACATTGGTGAAAGGTTGAAGGGACTTCTTGTAATGCATGAATCCAAGGGTGTCCTAGGAGGAGGTTGTAAGGTAACTCAAGGTCATGTACTTGACATGTGGTTTTTGGGGTGGTTGATCCTATCTGCACTAGTAGCATGATTGTCCCTTCTAAATTCCTTTCAAGATCATCATAGTCCCTTATAGTAATGCTCTTTGATTTGTCTATCACATCGTCATAATACCAAAGTTGTTTCACGAACTTCAAAGTATAGATGTTTAGACCTGCACCATTATCTATCAATGCTCTCTTGACCATGTTTTTATGGACACCAACCTCTATGTAGAGGGCTTGGTTGTGGAATGAATTTTGTGGAAGGCCATTCTCATAAAAGAATAAATGGTGATTGGTCATGATTTTCCCAACCATAGCTTGGAACTGATCTAGATTGAGATTGTTAGGGACTAATGCTTCCAACACTTTTTCTAGTATCTACCTATGTGCGGGTAATAATTTTAGTAGTTCTAGTATTGAGATTATGGTGAGAGTATTCTTTAGCTATTCCACAATACTGTAGTCATTTGATGGCTTAGGTGGGGCTCCCTACATTGTAACTCTCCCTTGATAGGTAGTTACTGTTATCAATAGTTTTTCACCCTGTTGAATACAATATACAACAAACTACTGAAACATAGAAACCTCTCTCAGATGTGGGTGATCTGCACGAAAGAGGAATCTCCAGAGTGAGTTGGTTCTCTGAATGATAAGTCCTATTCTAAAACTCCAAGGGAAAAGGGATAAAAAATGAACTAAAAATAAATCTGAATCTAACTGATGATTGACTAAAACCTCTGATAGAAAACTGAAACTTGCCACTCACAACAATCCCTTCACTACAATGATTCCTACAAACACACCAATACATGATTTCATCATTAATTCATATGAAGATTCAGAACTTCGAATACAACATATAACCTGAAAACATGAAAACTTGTGCAAAAGAACTCATAAAGACAAGACATTAAGGTTTCAAACTTGAATACACAAAATATCAAACTGTTGTTACCAGTCTTCAGACAAGAAAGTGGAAAGAAGAAATCTACTGTATTATTGGAACTGAAAGAGTGTCAATCTGTCAAAACTGAGTACAATGTTCACAAGCTCAAAAATGCATAAGAGCAGGAACTCTGATCTGTACTACTGAGAATCACCAAGAAGAAACTAAGTTTATCAAAACATAGCCCTCAAGAAACCCTAATCCGAGATCAGAAAAAAGCTCAAGGAAAAAGGCTTCAAGCTATCTCAAAACTGCTTTAAAAGCAGGAAAAAGCACAATGCTTTCATGATGAACCTATCAAGCCTCTAAAAATAGGATAAATCTGCTTTAAAACTCAAAAACACCTTATCTCTCCAAGATAAGTCTCAAATAAGACCAAGAGGAGAAGTCAATAAAAGATCTGCTAAAAATAGCAAGAAAACATAAAGCAATTTATAGAATATTACTTTTATGATTCTACTTTACAAGATGCAGATTTTTTACAATTTGTCTATTTTTGCAATTTAAAGATTGAAAATATTTTGCAAAAAGAAAAACTCCTTATTCCTCCATTACAACATTCTGATTTTTCACAAAAATCATAAAAACACTAATAATCATCCTTCATGCCTTCGATTTTAATTGATTTATGCGAAATCAACCTCAAAAATAAAACCCTAAAAATATTGACCCTAGGCATAGGGTATTCATAATTCTCCCTTAATTGCTCTCTACTTAAAACAATACCCTAAGGCATAAACCCATATTGCTCTAAGGAAAAACAATAAGTCCTAAAGACCTAAAACATTACCCTAGCATATGATTTTCGGCTTCCCTCATATACATTAGGACTTAGACTTAATAAATCACAAGGAAAACATTGTGACTTTCGGCCTCCATTGAAATTCACCACATGTGTTTTAATTGAATATTCTGGAACAATATGATGTTCAAATTAGGGTTTGGTCAAAATAGAATCGAACCCTAATGATTACTCCTTTTCACTTCCCACTTTGCAAGAGAGAAACCCTGCCGTCACCATGACTCTGTCAAGCTCGAGCTCGAATGCCTTGATACTCTTCTCCATACTCATCAGTCATCTGAAAACTTCAGTGGGTAAGCTTACTTTTATAATATCGAAGTTTTTCTCTTCAGTATCGAAATTCCAAAAGAGATAAGGCCATGACTTGTATGAATTTAGTTTCTGATTCTTTTCTTTCCTTTGCTCCTCCATGCCATCATGAGCTCGAGCTTCGTTGAAGGCTCCATGAGAGAGCTCTCAGGTTATGCTTTTGCTTTATTCTCACTGTGCAAGGGTAAGTTATTTTGATGGTCAAAAAGTTTCTATGGCTCCACACTTTCATTCATTATGGCCTTAAGGTCGGGGCTTCACATATTCTAATATTTGTTACCTTGTTTTCTGTGTGTTTCTCGTGCTTACATCAATCATTGTTGTGCACCATTCTCACCATGAGAGCTCGACTGTCTTTTACGGACTCGAGATCTTGTCATCTGGACTTCATCTAGAACTCTTGGCCGCAGCTAAAGGCTCTTTGTGATATGCGAACTAGTAACTTTCCTTGCCAAACATTTTGCTCTCCAGAGACTTAAATAATTTCTTTTCTATTTATGGATTTCTGGCCATCTTCAAGCCATGCCAAAGGCACACTATAAGGAGCATTCTTTTGAATTTCGGGCTCGACCCAGAATAAAAAACTTATTATTGTGTCTTTTGAAGCATTTATGTTTGTGGGTAATATAGAAATTTAAACAACACTATCCCTTCTTCTTTTTGTTGCTCAATTCAATCATAAGAAACTTGTATTTCACATTTACTTGTTGTTTCTCTAATGGGTTGTCTTTGTAATTGATTTTTTTTTTAATTTGATGCTAAACTAAAAGTGGGTCTTTGAAATTATTAAAGAAAATTGCATTTTCTTCTCCTCTAAAGCTCAAAACAGCACCGAAATCTGGATATTTTGTAGTTATATTGTTGCTTTATAAAAAGCCCATATGGGTTCACACCATTATTGCATTTCTGTATTCTGAAAAGCAAACCCACATGTGGGTTTCTGAGGTTTCTGAAGAGAACTGTATTTTCAGAACTTGGCTCAACACAACAATCCACCTTTGACTCAACTATTGTCTTTGGCAAACCTTTACATGGGTTGTCGTGATTACTGCATTTTCTATACTCTAAAAGTAATTGAAAATATGGGATAACTACTGTTTGTTTCTATCCATATGGCCCGAGCTAAAATAAACAGTGGCTTATTCTAAACTTCTAAAACGAAACATTATCATGGGTATTGGAAAATTTCAAAGAAAAAGCATGTATTCCTATTTTTTTGACAGAGCTCAACCTCCCATACTTGCTTGAAATGGTGATAAAACTGTATATTTACTTGCATTTATTCTTAGGTTTTTGACTCAAATAGCAAGTGATATTCTATATTCACTTCTTGTAGCAAAAGGATGCCTTGCATATTTGTCTTTACCTTTATCCTCCTTAGCATTCTGTATGTCTCAAAAGAAAGCAACTCATTGCATCACTTCCGTTTGCTTTAATATGCCTTCAAAAATATAAAAGAACATGATGGAACAATAAGAATCTGCATGCTTATCCATATTCATTGGCTCATATTACTCGGTATTCCGCTTCAACATTTCTATAACTCTCTTTGATAGTTGTATATCACCTTAGCTCGATTCATAATTGTTTTTCCTTTTGACAAAACATCTGATCTCTTGTCACAGAACTGTCCTTGTCATGGAACTTGAAAATGATTTGTATTTGTCCATTGCGAAGAGAAGGGTCTCCATGCTTGTATTCTGCTTGTATTTCAATGTCTTTCTGACGCTCCCTAATCTTATCATGGAAACTTCTACCTTATGTTCTGGAACTCCATAGAGATTCTAAAATTGAGACATTGCTTCACTTTATGGACTGCACCTTATTTACTAGTTCATATGCATAACTGACCACTCAGAACACATTCTAGAAGGACAAAGCTTACTCTTTCTTTAATATTTTGGAATGATCACTTGCTTGATATTCATAATGTTGTGTTTACTTGACCAGTCAACTTAGAAATAGAAATCCATTCATCACTCAAATGCATTTTCTGTCTTTTGAATTCGTGAGCAACATGGTACTCTTCATGCATTTTTATATTTCACTGTACAAATTGCTCTTAAAATTGTTCTTTCTCATGACGAAAATTAAAAAAAAGCATTAAGGCATAATGTATGCCTATTCACTATCCAAGAAAGAATTGATCAGTTGAAGCTTACATGACATTTGATTACAATCAGCACAGAAAATGTAGTTATTCAGCAATTTCTGATGAAAATGTACTCAGTTAAATTTATTAAGTGAACTAAACTCATTGTTCACCTGTAGCCTTCAGAAGGAAATCTTGATCATTATGAATGCACAGTTGGTTTCATTACTTGATGGATTCTCTGCTTTACCCTTTCAGTTGTTCTCATTTTATTTGATGAATATGATAAAGTATCTTTTAAAATCAGCCCATTTAATGAATAGGGCAGCATGCCGAGCTTGACCCTTGTGGGAGCCCGTTTTACTCCACATGCTTGGTCTTCAAATAATGTTCAGCTTCATGATTTTATCTATATCTGCACAAGGAAACGAACAGCGTTAGCATAAAAACGGAACACGATGATTATGATATTGCTATTTCTTCTTCAACTCACTTCTTTTTTACTACACTTGATAGGATTTGATTGTTTCAATGCATGGTTAATAGTAGGTTGTACTATTGTAGGTACTCCATATAAGTTACATCATAGTCAGAGCCACTGACACCCCTCTTTTCCTCTTACAGGTCAACGAAGCTCAAGATGATGATGTGCACCATTCAACATCAAGCGTCGATAATCAGGCAATGATGATTATGTTGTTACTTATGTGCTTTCCTTTCGCATCTTCAATAGTGCAATGTTCTATTAGAAATGTGTTGTCACAGTTATATCCACGGCTTGTGTGGATCTTTGATTTCAATTTTTCTTTGCAATTGAAAAGAAAATTCATTTTCATGCAATGTTGTAATATCATTATGATTGTGAAATCAAATGAAGCCTTGTAAAAATATGAGTTCTTTATGAAATGAATAAAAGCATCTAAAATGCTATTTTTCTCATGTACTCAATTCTGTATTTCTTTTAAATCTGCAACATTTGAATGGCACTCTGAAACTCTATTCTTAAATGCATAACTGTTGTTCGATGCATAATGATAATAATGCGAAACAACATTTGAACATGAAACTGCAATTCCACTTAACGTTAAATAACAATCAGCTAGCTCCTCCATTTGAGCTGAGGCAAAAATATGTAACATTTTGGCAATTTCTGCTATATGCTTGTCTGCTAAGCATAGATCAGTGGCCTTTGAATAATTCATTGGGCACGGAGTCAATTATGCCCCTTCTTGAAACTCAGAAAATTTGAACAGCAACACTCCAAACAGCAGCAAGAAAACAAAACAAAACTGAAAGAAAACTAACAGGCCCTAGTGGCCAACAAAACAATGCATAGCAGCGCTTAGAGAAAGCAAACTATTGAAATGAAATGTGCGAAACACACTTATTTGCAAACTACTCTACCTAACAGTGAGATAACTTATCTCAAAGGCAGTGCTTGAGGTGGATCCCATTTACTGGGATAGACAACACCTCACCAGTCATCTTCAAAAGTTGGAATGTGTTGTGTTCCTTGCATTCTGTAATTACATAAGACCCATCCCATATTGCATCGAACTTGGAATGTCGTCTAGGTCTACTCTTGAATTCATTCCACTTGAAAACTAGATCTCCAATAATAAAATTACGAGGCTTCGCCCTCTTGTCAAAAGCATTCTTCATTTGCGCTTGATGAATTTCCAGCTGTCTCAGAGCTTCTTTTCTGGTTTCTTCGAGCTCAACCAGTTGTGCAAACCTCAGTTCAAGAGGTTGTTCATTCAGTAACTCCAGTTCTTTAACATAACTTAATGCTGGCAATTCAATTGAAATAGGCAACTTAGCCTCTCTATCGTAAGTCAAAACAAAAGGTGAACAACCAGTGGCTCTTCTAGGAGTTATTTTGTCAGCCCAAAGGGCTAGCTTCAGCTTTTCGTGTCACATTCTCTGGTTATCTTCAACATTCTTCTTGATTATCCGAATCAGATTTTTATTTGTGGATTCTGCTTGACCATTACCTTGTGGATAATAATTTGATGACGTGTTCAGATAGATGTTATTTCTGACAGACCAATCTGAAATCTTTAATCCGATGAAAGCTAAACCGTTATCTGAAATGATTGAATCTGGAACACCAAATCTCGATATGAGATCTTGATAAAAATTAAGCACTGAAGTCTCATCTGCTTCCTTTAAAGCGACAGCTTCTGTCCACTTTGTAAAATAATCAGTGGCAGTAAGAATCCACTTATGACCTGCACTTGAAGGTGGGTTTATAGGGCCAATAAAATCCAAGCCCCACTTAGCAAAGGGTTGTTCTACCTGAATCGGATGCAGGGGCAGCGGTGCAAGCCTTTGTTTACCAACAAATAATGCACATTTCTCACACTTTCTGACCCATGCAATAGCATCCTTAAATAAATCTGGCCAGTAATAACCAGCTCTCATAATCTTCAGGGTTGTTGTTCTTGCAGCAAAATGACCTCCAGAAGGTCCATCATGAAACTCTGCTAGCAGCTTGTCAACTTGATCAGGCTGAATGCAACGTAATAAGATACCTTGGAAATCTCTCCTATAAAGAACGCCATCAATAACTACATAAGGGATGGCTTGTAATCTGTAGTACCTTCTTTTTGCTTTGTCCAATCCTTTGGGGCATTCACCAATTTTTAGATAATGTATCATCTGTTGCAACCATGTAGCAGGGAGTGCTTGAACAACACTTAAAACATCATTATCTAACATTGTTTTTGCATTCGCAGCCTCTATTAAGCTATTGTTTTCACTTCCAGCAATCTGCTCACACAAACCTTTGCCTCTAACGAGCTTGATTACTTTAATGTCAACATCGAACTCCATCACTTTAGTGATCCAACTAGCACGCTTATCATTAATATCCTTGTTAAGCAGAAAATCTTTAACAGTCGAATGCGCTACCAGCAAATGAACCTTGCTGTTGGATAGCATGTGTCTAAATTTCTTCAAGCTTCTTACAACAACAAAAACATGTTCCTCAACAAAAGAATACTTTA
This sequence comes from Sequoia sempervirens, assembly GCA_007258455.2. Taxonomy (NCBI): domain Eukaryota; kingdom Viridiplantae; phylum Streptophyta; class Pinopsida; order Cupressales; family Cupressaceae; genus Sequoia; species Sequoia sempervirens. Next base: position 713,908,767 of record VDFB02058242.1, on the reverse strand, counting down.
CCTCATAATCATGCAAAACTTGACTGAAAAATGCTATAGGCTGCTCCAAGCCTTCATCGTTTTGTTGGCATAACATAGCCGAAACTGTATCAACTCCTCTAAAAGCATATAAAATGAAATCTCTATCAAAGTTTGGATTAATGAGAGTAGGAGCAGCTGTGAGCACCTCTTTGATCTACTTGAAGCTCCTCCTGCCTTCCTTAGTCCAGCTGAATGGCATATTCTTCTCCAGCATAGAAGTGAGAGGTTGCAGCAAAGCTGCAATATTTGGTATAAATCTCCTCACAAAATTTATTCTCCCAAGAAAGTTTTGCAAGCCTTTCTTATGAGTTGGTAATGGCAATTCAAGAATTGTGGAAACTCTTCCAGGATCAATTGAAATACCTTGCTTTGAGACAATGTGTCCCAGCAATTTTCCTTCATGTACCGAAAATATGCACTTCTTCGGATTGAGAGACACTCCGAACTCTCTGCATCTCTGAAAAATCTATTCCAAATGATCTAAGTGTTCATTAGCATTTCTGGAAAAAATAGTAATATCATCTAAATATACCAGAACGAACTTGTTCATGAGGCCATGGAAGGCCATATCCATAGCACGCTGGAAAGTAGCTCCAGCATTTGATAAGCCGAAAGGCATCTTCTTGTAGGCCACTCTACCCCACTTGGTTGTAAACGCTATTTTGAACTGATCCTCTTGCTTAACCAAAATCTGGTTATAACCTGAGTAGCCATCTAATAAAGAAAATCTGTCAGAACCTAAAACTACCTGTAAAATTTGCTCCATAGAAGGGAGTGGGTAATGGTCTTTCAAAGACGCTCTATTCAAATCTCAGAAATTGACACAAAGTCTGATTTCTCCACTCTTCTTCCTAACTGGTACTAAATTTGACACCCAAGAGGTGTGCTTGATAGGGAAAATAATACTGCTTTCAACTAGCTTATTCAGTTCAGCCTTCATAAGGTGCCCCAACTTAGGATTAAGCGGTCTTTGCTTCTGCCTTACGGGTTTTGCATTGGGCTCAAGCTCGATGGTATGTTGTGCTAAATCAGGGCTAAAACCTCTCAAATATGTGTATTCCCAAGCAAAAATATCACTATATTTCTGACATAACAAAATGAAAGCTTGTTGCTTCTCTTGACTGCATACCTTACCCAGCTTGAGAAGCTTACCCTTGAAAATTTCAATAGCTGCATAGTGCTCCTCCTTGACAGTCAAGCTACACTTGTCCTTCCGAACTTGATCATCTAAGTTAAACACAGATTCTAAGGTGACCAATCCTTTCGGTAGCTTATTGGTCTTTAATTGCACAATCTGATCCTCGTATTGCTGCTACCATTTTTGTTGATTTCCATCTGCGAACTCAGCTTCAACAATTAGAAAATTCACAATTTGCTCATCGCTGTCAAAAACCTGCCAGCTCACATTATTGTCAGGTACAAAAGGTCTGACCACTATTTTCACGTATTGGCGTGCCTCTACCTTATGAATTTCCTTAGGAATATCAAACTGGGCTCCTATGGCAGCGAGCCTATCAGCATGCTTATTTTGATTCTGAGGAATCGCCATGATGTTAAAAGCATTGAAATCTTCCATTAAATCCCATACACGATGCTTGTATTTCTTAAGCAAATCATTCTTAGCAACATTTAAATTTCTGACCTGATTCACAACCAACTTTGAATCACCATGAACTTGCAAGCATTTAATACCTCGTTTGCGGGCCCACTCAAGGCCATGCACCAACACTTCATACTCAGCTGTATTATTTGAATAGTTGAAAGCAAATCTGCAAGCTGAATAATACTTATCTCCTTCAGGTGATATCAGCATAGCTCCACCTCCGGCACCAATACTACTCCTTGAACCATCAAAATAAAGTTTCCATAACTCATTATCTTTTCCTACAGATGGTTCATCCTCTTTGCAAAGATTAGGCATGTCGCAATCAGACTCACGAATCATATAAACTCCTAATCCTACCTCATCTGTGTTTTGAAACAGATCAAGCTCGTGATCTTCGGCTGCCCATTCATCAAAACTGGTGTAGTCTTCCTGGGTGCCACAGTCTGAGGTCATGGTTTGCTCCTCCATTGCAGAGGTGGCATAGAGATTAGCATTTATAGGGTTTGGGGAGTATGGTTCGATATGGTCTTTGGCGAGAGGCTCAGACTTTATGGTCACTTTTGTACCATACCTTGTTCTAAAAAATAGATGAGACCAATCAAAAGACAAAAACCCACCCAACTTGGCTGTAAAATCCCTTGATAGGAAAATGGAAAAATATGGTGGTAAGACTATGACATGAATATCCTAATGAATAGCGAAACTTGGGGATGTGTGCAAGGTAAGGGCTAAATTTATGATAATACCAGCAGTCTTAACAGTAAACCCATCTAATTGCACTACGCTTTTCTGAGGATTTGGCTCATACACAAGACCTAATTTATCAGCTAAACTCTTAGGCATGACTAAACTACTGGCACCAGAGTCGACCATACAATTATGCACAATTTTATCACCTATGATCAGACTTAAGTAAAACAGAGGGGGTTTTACCTCTTTTTCTTTCTACCCACCTTTGTCCTCCAGATCGTTAGCCAACTCAACTTTCACAACTCCTTGATTTGCATTGTCAGAAATAAATAACTCAGCCAAAGCACTCTACAGCAGAATTTTCTGCCCTGGAAGCTGCACAACATCTAATATCGACATATTGACAGTAGTTTTCTTGAGATGCTCAATGATATTGAAGGATGAAACATTTACCTTCTGTTGGCTTTTTGTAACAGCAGCTTCATTTTGCTTTTGTGTAGGCTGAGAATGTATTTTTAGTTGCTATTTGCTGGGTATCTCCTACCCTCTTTGCAGAATCTTCATTTTAGGCTACGTAGCAACATTGATTTCTGATAAAACCAGTTGATTACTGACTAGTGGTTGCTACTGTGAAGTTCCAGCTTGCTGTCCTAGATCCATAGCTCATTTTTTAGATCTAGTGTTGGCTGAAATAGGGGAATTTTCTCGATCTTGGCCATTCACACCATAGAATTCAGAGCTCTGCCAGTTCGGCAAGGTGACTTCTACATTATCTTGTTGTTCTTGATTCTAATCTGCAATATTTTCTGAAACAACATATACATTTTGCACCATTAAAGCCTGGTTTCTCATTCCGTTGGTGCACGCCGACTGGCTATGGGGTTGATTGCATGGGTAACACCAATTGCAATTTTGAACAACATTATTTTGCGGCACAAGTTCTTTTGATGTGCTGGCCATGTTCGGATTGTACGGTTGGAATGGCCGAGGGTTAAAATTCCTTCTTCGGGCCTGATGGCCATTTTGGAAAGCAGGTCTACTTTGTTGATTTTGCTGATAAGGGGCTTGATAAGGCTTGTGCTCTTGGCCAACTTGCTTCTTAATAGTCACAAGATCATTCCCAAAGTTCTTTAATATGCTCTTAATCTCTTGCATCTCTGGATTTGGGGCTGAGACAGTGACCTCTTGGGCTGTATTACGGTATCCTATTGTTGGAACTGGCGGGACAACAACCAAGGGAGGTATAGCAATAGGAATAGGCAGCTGTATTTCTGGAAACAAGGGCATGGGGGGTCTAGGAGCTATATCTCCAGCTTGAATAAGGCAATTTTCAGCGTTAATAGCAATATTATAAGCGTTAGGAAGTTTTAGACCACCCATAGACTAAGTCATGACAACAATCTTGCTATTCAAAGCTTTTAAATAAAATAGGAATGCATGTGCCGGTAAGGGCTTTACCGTTGCCAGGATTCTGTCCCAAGTCCTCTGAAATCTGTAGTTGAAATTCGCCAAGTGTTCGTGCGGCACCCTTTGAATGGTACTCAACTGCTCTAACAAAGATAAATTGTCAGATTTATATGCAAAGTGCTAGTATAGGCCATTACCTAAAGCGTCCCATGTTGCGATTGAGTTTGCAGCGAGACCTCTGAACCACTGTAGCGCTTTTCCCTTAAGTAACGCAGCTAACAACCTTAGAGCGACGTTCTCTTGAGTGATATTGTGCACCGAGCATAACATGGCTACGTCACGGATGTGTTCAACTGGTGTGGTGTAATCCTCTCCGATGAAATATGGTAATCCTCAAAGGGCTGCAACTGGAATATCATCATGTTGGGCAAGATCTAACAGACTGCCTCTATTGAAGGGTGCGAATGGGTGTTGCCTTGGTGGTGCTGCCATTGATGGTACTTGTGAGATTGGTACTAGTACACTAGGTGACAGAACTAGAGCTCCAAGAACGGGAGGTGTTGACTTTGATCTTGCAGGGGCTTCAAAAAGCCTTCTTGTTGTCCTACCTCTTCTTCGTGATGGGGACAGCTCCTGATACTTGAAAGTTTTTGAACTTGATCTTGTTTGAATATTTCTCATGCGCAAGTTGTACTAGCATGCAGAAAATAGAACCGGAGTCACCAAGTATATTGATAGCCTCCAGAAGGCTGGAAAAAATTTGCTACATACACCAAACAACAAACTGAAATATTAAATATTCTGTGAAAGTTACTTTTAATGGTCCCACCAGGCGTGCCAAAAACTGTTATCAATAGTTTTGCACCCTGCTAAATACAATATTTAGCAAACTATTGAAACATGGAAACCTCTTTCAGATGTGGGTGATCTGCGCGAAAGAGGAATCTCCAGAGTGAGTTGGTTCTCTGAATGATAAGTCCTATTCTAAAACTCCAAGGGAAAAGGGATAAAAGATGAACTGAAAATAAATCTGAATCTAACTAATGATTGACTAAAACCTCTGATAGAAAACTGAAACTTGCCACTCACAACAATCCCTTCACTACAATGATTCCTACAATCTCACCAATACATGATTTCATCATTAATTCATATGAAGATTTAGAACTTTGAATACAACATATAACCTGAAAACATGAAAACTTGTGCAGAAGAACTCATAAAGACAGGACATTAAGGTTTCAAACTTGAATACACAAAATATCAAACTGTTGTTACTAGTCTTGAAACAAGAAAGTGGAAAGAACTCTATTGTATTATTGGAACTGAAAGAGTGTCAATCTGTCAAAACTGAGTACAATGTTCACAAGCTCAAAAATGCATAAGAGCAGGAACTCCGATCTGTACTACTGAGAATCACCAAGAAGAAACTAAGTTTATCAAAACATAGCCCTCAAGAAACCCTAATTTGAGATCAAAAAAAATCTCAAGGAAAAAGGCTTCAAGCTGTCTCAAAACTGCTTTAAAAGCAGGAAAAAGCACAATGCTTTCATGATGAACCTATCAAGCCTCTAAAAATAGGTTGAATCTGCTTTAAAAACTCAAAAACACCTTATCTCTCCAAGATAAGTCTCAAATCCGACCAAGAGGAGAAGTCAATAAAAGATCTGCTAAAAATAGCAAGAAAACACAAAGCAATTTATAGAATATTGCTTTTATGATTCTGCTTTACAAGATGCAGATTTTTTACAATTTGTCTATTTTTGCAATTTAAAGATTGAAAATATTTTGCAAAAAGAAAAACTCCTTATTCCTCCATTACAACATTCTTATTTTTCACAAAAATCATAAAAACACTAATAATCATCCTTCATGCCTTCGATTTTAATTGATTTATGCAAAATCAACCTCAAAAATAAAACCCTAAAAATATTGACCCTAGGCATAGGGTATTCATAATTCTCCCTTAATTGCTCTCTACTTAAAACAATACCCTAAGGCATAAACCCATATTGCTCTAAGGCAAAACAATAAGTCCTAAAGACCTAAAAAATTACCCTAGCATATGATTTTCGGCTTCCCTCATATACATTAGGACTTAGACTTAATAAATCACAAGGAAAACATTGTGACTTTCGGCCTCCATTGAAATTCACCACATGTGTTTTAATTGAATATTCTGGAGCAATATGATGTTCAAATTAGGGTTCGGTCAAAATAGAATCGAACCCTAATGATCACTCATTTTTACTTCCCACTTTGCAAGAGAGAAACCCTGCTGCCGCCATGACTCTGTCAAGCTCGAGCTCGAATGCCTTGATACTCTTCTCCATACTCATCAGTCATCTGAAAACTTCTGTGGGTAAGCTTACTTTTATAATATCGAAGTTTTTCTCTTCAGTATCAAAATTCCAAAAGAGATAAGGCTATGGCCTGTATGAATTTAGTTTCTAATTCTTTTCTTTCCTTTGCTCCTCCATGCCATCATGAGCTCGAGCTTCGTTGAAGGCTCCATGAGAGAGCTCTCGGGTTATGATTTTGCTTTATTCTCACTGTGCAAGGGTAAGTTATTTTGATGGTCAAAAAGCTTCTATGGCTCCACACTTTCGTTCATTATGGCCTTAAGGTTGTGGCTTCACATATTCTAATATATGTTACCTTGTTTTCTGTGTGTTTCTCGTGCTTACATCAATCATTGTTGTGCACCATTCTCACCATGAGAGCTCGACTGTCTTTTACGGACTCGAGATCTTGTCATCTGGACTTCATCTCGAACTCTTGGCCGCAGCTAAAGGCTCTTTGTGAGATGTGAACTGGTAACTTTCCTTGCCAAACATTTTGCTCTCCAGAGACTTAAATAATTTCTTTTCTATTTATGGATTTCTGGCCATCTTCAGGCCATGCCAAAGGCGCACTGTAAGGAGCATTCTTTTGAATTTCGGGCTCAACCCAGAATAAAAAACCTATTATTGTGTCTTTTGAAGCATTTATGTTTGTGGGTAATATAGAAATTTAAACAACATTGTCCCTTCTTTTTGTTGCTCAATTCAGTCATAAGAAACTTGTATTTCGCATTTACTTGTTTCTCTAATGGGTTGTCTTTGTAATTGATTTTTTTTTAATTTGATGCTGAACTGAAAGTGGGTCTTTGAAATTATTAAAGAAAATTGCATTTTCTTCTCCTCTGAAGCTCGAAACAGCACAGAAATCTGGATATTTTCTAGTTATACTATCGCTTTATAAAAAGCCCATATGGGTTCACACCATTATTGCATTTTTGTATTCTAAAAAGCAAACCCACATGTGGGTTTCTGAGGTTTCTGAAGAGAACTGTATTTTCAGAACTTGGCTCAACACAACAATCCACCTTTTGCCTCAACTACTATCTTTGGCAAACCTTTACATGGGTTGTCGTGATTACTGTACTTTTTGTACTCTAAAAGTAATTGAAAATATGGGATAACTGTTGTTTGTTTCTATCCATATGGCCCGAGCTAAAATAAACAGTGGCTTATTCTAAACTTGTAAAACGAAATAATATCATGGGTATTGGAAAATTTCAAAGCAAAAGCATGTATTCCTATTTTTCTGATAGAGCTTGACCTCCCATACTTGCTTGAAATGGTGATAAAACTGTATATTTACTTGCATTTATTCTCAGGGTTTTGACTCAAATAGCTAGTGTTGTTCTATATTCACTTCTTGTAACAAAAGGATGCCTTGCATATTTGTCTTTACCTTTATCCTCCTTAGCATTCTATATGTCTCAAAAGAAAGCAACTCATTGCATCACTTCCGTTTGCTTTAATATGCCTTCAAAAATATAAAAGAACATGATGGAACAATAAGAATCTACATGCTTATCCATATTCATTGGCTCATATTACTCGGTATTCCACTTTGGCATTTCTGTAACTCTCTTTGATAGTTGTATATCACCTTAGCTCGATTCATAATTGTTTTTCCTTTTGACAAAACATCTGATCTCTTGTCACAGAACTGTCCTTGTCATGGAACTTGAAAATGATTTGTATTTGTCCATTGCGAAGAGAAGGGTCTCCATGCTTGTATTCTGCTTGTATTTCAATGTCTTTCTGACACTCCCTAATCTTATCATGGCAACTTCTACCTTTTGTTCTAGAACTCCATAGAGATTCTAAAATTGAGACATTGCTTCACTTTATGGACTACACCTTATTTACTAGTTCATATGCATAACTGACCACTCAGAACACATTCTAGAAGGACAAAGCTTACTCTTTCTTTAATATTCTAGAATGATCACTTGCTTGATATTCATAATGTTTTGTTTACATGACCAGTCAACTTAGAAATAGAAATCCATTCATCACTCAAATGCACTGTCTGTCTTTTGAATTCTTGAGCAACATGGTACTCTTCATGCATTTTTATATTTCACTGTACAAACTACTCTTAAAATTGTTCTTTCTCATGACGAAAATTAAAACAAAACATCAAGGCATAATGTATGCCTGTTCACTATCCAAGAAAGAATTGATGAGTTGAAGCTTACATGACATTTGATTACAATCAGCAGAGAAAATGTAGTTATTCAGCAATTTCTAATGTAAATGTACTCAGTTAATTTATTAAGTGAACTAAACTCACTGTTCACCTATAGCCTTCAGAAAGAAATCTTGATCATTATGAATGCACAGTTAGTTTCATTACTTGATGGATTCTCTGCTTTACCCTTTCAGTTGTTCTCATTTCATTTGATGAATATGATAAAGTATCTTTTAAAATCAGCCCATTTAATGAATAGGGCAGCATGCCGAGCTCGACCCTTGTGGGAGCCCATTTTACTCCACTTGCTTGGTCTTCAAATAATGTTCAGCTTCATGATTTTATCTATACCTGCACAAGGAAACAAACATCGTCAACATAAAAATAGAACACGATGATTATGATATTGCTATTTCTTCTTCAGCTCACTTCTTTTATACTACACTTGATAGGATTTGATTGTTTCAATGCATGGTTAATAGTAGGTTGTACTATTGTAGGGGCTCCATATAAGTTACATCATAGTCGGAGCCACTGACACCCCTCTTTTCCTCTTATAGGTCGACGAAGCTCGAGATGACGAGGTGCACCATTCAACATCAAGCGTCGATAATCAGGCAATGATGATTATGTTGTTACTTATGTGCTTTCCTTTCACATCTTCAGTAGTGCAATGTGCTATTAGAAATGTGTTGTCACAGTTATATCCACAGCTTGTGTGGATCTTTGATTTCAATTTTGCTTTGGAATTGAAAAGAAAATGCATTTTCATGCAATGTTGTAATATCATTCTTATTGTGAAATCAAATGAAGCCTTGTAAAAATATGAATTCTTTATGAAATGAATAAAAGCATCTGAAATGTTATTTTTCTCATATACTCAATTATGTATTTCTTTTAAATCTGCAACATTTGAATGGCACTCTGAAACTCTATTCTTCCTTTAAAATGCATAATTGTTGTTCGATGCATAATGATAATAATGTGAAATAGCATTTGAACATGAAACTGCAATTCCACTTAACGTTAAATAACAATCAGCCAGCTCCTCCATTTGAGCTGAGGCAAAAAATATGTAATAGTTACATTATATTCATTGTCTCCACCTCGTATAGTCACTACATCTACCCTAGTTTCATTTTCTTGAGAGAGGGTACCTAGAACTGTGTCACCATAAGTGTAGTTAGCATTGTGATAGTCTTGGTCCTTTCCTTTTTCATTCTTCCTATACCATGGTTCGGGATTGGTTTTTTCTATATCTAGAGGTCTTTGTTTCCAAGATGATGTTTGAAATCCACTTCTCCTTTTTCTATCAAGTCTTGTATGATGTGCATGAGTCTCATGCAATTTTTTGTCATGTGTCCTTTGATTTTATGTAACTCGCATAAATCCTTCTTGTTGTACCATGGTGTTTTGAAGCTTGGCTCCTCATAGTTTGGGCAATCATTGACCTTGATGAGGTTTTGTTGCACTGGTTTATGCATGACTGTATCAAGTGACTCTCCTAATATAGTAAAATTCCTTCTTGGTTGATCGTATTGCCTTTGTTTCCCTCCGTGATTTTTTTTTTGATTGACTACTTGATTTTTTTGCGAGGTGATCCCACAATACTAGTTTACAATTTTTCGCCAAACTGGACACTGAAATATTTTTTCTAACTAAATCTTCACTTTTGGGCACCTATAGCAACTAAACCATGAAGAATTTGAAGATGATGCAAACTAGTGATTTGTCACATTTTGTCTGTAGATTGAAAATATATTTTTCCAAAAATTTTGGAATCAGATTGCACTTCTTTTTCCATCTCCTTCAAAAACTAGTTTTTTTTAGTAAACAACATTTTTGAGTGACGCTCACCGAATAACACATAACTTTTTTCCATGAAGGATAAAATTCTAATTCTTTCGAATTTAGATTTGTAACTACGATATCTAGTGCTTCCAATTGGTTAGATAGTGTTTTATTGAATATTTTTTCCTTAATCAAGTTTCAAAGTAAAAAAAATTACAATTCAGACATAGGCAAACCGTATAACGCATAACTTTTTTTGTATGTATTGAAATTCAATTTATTTTTTTGTTGGATCAAGGACTTCAATATCTGGTGCACTCATATTTTTCAAAAAAAATTATAATCTGATATTTTTCCACATGTGCAAAACATAGAGCTTGATTTTTGGTGAAAAACCTATGTTTAATAAAACTAAAAAAACAAATACATAATAAAACCAAAACATATTAAAATTATATTTGTTGGATAGCTCATTCGAGGAATACCATCATCCAGTTGGGTTTGTGAATTCTCCTCCATTTTCATCCTCAACTCGAGCTTCGAAGTGCAAAATTTTGGACTTTTGGTGCCAGGGGGTGAGAAGGTGGGAAAAGGGGGGTTTGGGTGAACGAGGGTTCATTCGAACCCCATTTCAAAAATTTTCTTTGTGTTTTTTGGTGGGAATGGTGGGACCTTGCATTTAATTGGTTCACTCGAACCAATGTTCATTTGAACCCTTTTTTGGTTCGCTCGAACCAAAGGGTTCATTCAAACCAAAAGTTTTCATGGGGTCATTTTTGCAACTTTTCCTTCCTCACTGAATTGTAAACCACTTTTGTGGGTTTACCCCTTTAAGTTGATTGTTTTGTGCATTAGTAGGAGTATAGCTTGTTTGTGACTTGAGGTTTTTTGAGGTACATTAGGATTTTGTATAGTCCATACTACTCTACCAGTTCCACAGGAATGGGCCATTTGCAACATTTTTGCGTTTGCTGGGTACAGAAGAATTGTCTCTTGGGTTGTTTAGCTTGATCACTCCCCTTGCTACAAGGGCCCTTTCTATTTGCAATCCCTTCTCAATGGCCTCTTCAAAGTTGGCAAGACACAGCATGGTAAGTTGGTAGTTGACTTTTGATTGGACATTGGAAATGAATGTGTCTACCAGTTCCTTGTCAGGAATGGGCCATTTGCAACAACTAGCGTTATGTCTCCATCATTATAGGTAGCAGGTAAAGAATTCTACTTGACTCTGCTTAATCTTGTATAGGTTTGTAATGGTGACGCCTTGTTCTATATTGAATGAGAAGTGAGTTACGAATTTGGTATACAGTTCATCAAAGCTTTTAATTCTTGGTGGTAGATGGGCGAACCATTCCATGGCATGACTAATAAGACTACGTGGGAAGAGTCTCATGAGGTAAGAGTTGTTGTTTTGGACTTCCATGCATGCTACCGAGAAATTTCTCACGTGTTCTATTGGATCTCCCTTTCCCTTTGTATTTGTCAAACTTTGGTATCTTGAAGTTTTCAAAAAGGGAAGCATAGTGATGGAATGATCAAAAGGAAATGGACATATCTCTTGAAGGGTATAAGTCATCTTTGGTTTCCCTATCTGCATATATGATATTCTTTGATTCATTGCTTGTAGTTGTATTTCCATTTCTATTTTTGGTATTGTTTGTTTGGGAATCTTGCGCGTAGTAACCTTGTTGTCCTACCATGTTTTGGTCATAGATTGGGTATTGCAAAAGTATGGGACCTTGGTAACCATGTTGGGTGGAAGGAGGGTTAACTCCTTGTTGGATGTAAGGAGGATTAGCTCCTTGTTGAATGTAAGGAGGGTTAGCTCCTTATTGAACGTAAGGATGGTTAGCTCCTTGCTTGATGGAAGGAGGGTTAACTTCTTGTTGAATGTGAGTGTTAGCTCCTTGTTGAACGTAAGGAGGGCTATCTCCTTATTGAATGTAAGGAGTGTTAGCTCCTTATTGTTGTTGAGGAAGGGTACCTTGGTAGTGCATTAGCAATACACCTTGTTGTTGGGGCAAGCTATTCTGAAGGCTACCTTGATAGTGCATTGGTGAGATACCTTGTTGATGGGATGAATTAGGAAGGGTGCCCTGTGGCACACCTTGTTGTTGGAGCGAACTATATTGAAGGTTTCCTTGATGGTGCATTGGCGGGTAACATTTTTGATGGGATGAATTGAGAAGGGTACCCTATGGCACACCTTGTTGTTGTGGTTAACTATATCGAAGGTTTCCTTGATGGTGCATTGGTGGGTTACCTTGTGATGGGATGAATTGAGAAGGGTACCCTATGGCACATTGTTGATTGGGAAGGGGACTATATGACCCACCTTATTGATTGGAAAGGGTACCCTATGGCACATCTTGTTTTTGGTACTATGGATTGGGAAGGGGACCATAGGACCCACCTTGTTGATTGGAAAGGATACCATGTGGCACACCTTGTTGTTGGTACTGTGGATTGGGAAGTGGACCATATGAAGTGTTTTGAGGCATGTATTATCCTGGTGGTGGATTGTTGCTTTGTAGTACGTATTGGGATGGACCTCCTTGATACTATTGGGTCACTACCGCTTGTTCAAATTGAGTTGGTTTTCAATACAATGGGTATCCCACTAGTTGATCTTTTCCTTATGCGAATATAGGTGGAATATTTGGAATCTCCAATGGCTTAGGTATTTATCTCACGAATAAGTTATCTCCTGAGGGAATTAGATGAGGATCTTTAAGAGCTTCCACGTTAAATTCTATTGGTAATTTAGCACCGCTTTGTGCTAATTTGAAGAAGTTTTTGGATCCTTTCTTAGGATTTTTTCCATCAATTTGAGCACCTTGGGATTGTTTAATGTTGAAATAGTTATGCATTGTTTATTTCTTCCTCATTATCCACCTCTTCTATGGCCATATCACGTGTGTTCTTGTTTTCTCTCTTTGTTGCTTCTTGTTGTCTATGGATCACTTCTTCCTCACTAGGTGTTCCATTAAATGTGGATCTCTTTTGAGGTGTTTCAAGTTCACTTGGCCTATAGCCCCATGGGCCACTTTCATCATTTGTGGTGATTGTTGGGGGTATGGTTGGTGAGTTACCTTGTTGATGGGATGAATTAAGGAGGGTACCCTATGGCACACCTTGATGTTGGGGAAAACTATACTAAAGTTTTCCCTGATGGTGCGTTGGCAAGTTTCCTTGTTGATGTGACAAATTGAGAAGGGTACCCTATGGAACACCTTGTTGTTGTGGTAAACTATATCAAAATTTTCCTTGATGGTACATTGGTGGGTTACCTTGTTGATGGGACAAATTGAGAAGGATACCCTGTGGCACACCTTGTTGTTGGTATTGTTGATTGGGAAGGGGATTGTATGACCCACCTTGTTGATTGGAAAGGGTACCCTGTGGCACATCTTGTTGTTGGTACTATGGATTGGGAAGGGGACCATAGGACCCACCTTGTTGATTGGAAAGGGTACCATGTGGCACACCTTGTTGTTGGTACTGTGGATTAGGAAGGGGACCGTATAAAGTATTTTGAGGAATGTATTATCCTAGTGGTGGATTGTTGCTTTGTAGTACGTATTGGGATGGACCTCCTTGATACTGTTGGGCCACTACCGCTTGTTTGATTTGAGTTGGTTTTCAATACAATGGGTATCCCACTAGTTGATCTTTTCCTTGTGCGAATACAAGTGGCATATTTGGAATCTCCAATGGCTTAGGTATTTCTCTCACGAATAAGTTATCTCCTAAGGGAATCAAATGAGGATCTTTAAGAGATTCCACATTAAAGTCTATTGGTAATTTAGCACCTGTGCTAATTTGAAGAAGTGTTTGGATCCTTTCTTAGGAGTTTTCCATCAATTTGAGCACCTTGGGATTGTTTGAATGTTGAAATAGTTCTTCATTGTTTATTTCTTCCTCACTATCCACCTCTTCTATGGTCATATCCCTTGGGTTCTTGTTTGCTCTCTTTGTTGCTTCTTGTTGTCTACAGATCACTTCTTCCTCACTAGGTGTTATATTAAATGTGGGTCTCTTTTGAGGTGTCTCAAGTTTACTTGGCATGTAGCCCCATGGGCCACTTTTGTCATTTGTGGTGTTTGTTGGGGGTATGGTTGGTGGGTTACCTTGTTGATGGAATGAATTGAGAAGGGTACCCTATGGCACACCTTGTTGTTGGGGCGAACTATACTAAATTTTTCCCTGATGGTGCATTGGCAGGTTTCCTTGTTGATGGGATGAATTGAGAAGGGTACCCTACGGCACACCTTGTTGTTGTGGTGAACTATATCGAAGGTTTCCTTGATGGTGCGTTGGTGGGTTACCTTGTTGATGGGATGAATTGAGAAGGGTACCTTGTGGCACACCTTGTTGTTGGTATTGTTGATTGGGAAGGGGACTGTATGACCCACCTTGTTGATTGGAAAGGGTACCTTATGGCACATCTTGTTGTTGGTACTATGGATTGGGAAGGAGACCATAGGACCCACGTTGTTGATTGGAAAGGATACCCTATGGCACAACTTGTTGTTGGTACTGTGGATTAGGAAGGGGACCGTATGAAATGTTTTGAGGCACACATTATCTTGGTGGTAGATTTTTTCTTTGTAGTACGTATTGGGATGGACCTCCTTGATATTGTTGGGCCACTACCACTTGTTTGATTTGAGTTGGTTTCAATACAAGGGGTATCCCACAAGTTGATCTTTTCCTTGTACGAATATAGGTGGCATATTTGGAATCTCCAATGGCTTAGGTATTTCTCTCAAAAATAAGTTATCTCCTAAGGGAATCAGATGAGGATCTTTAAGAGCTTCCACATTAAATTCTACTGGTAATTTAGCACCACTTTGTGCTAATTTGAAGAAGTAAGTGTTTGGATCTTTTCTTAGGAGTTTTTCCATCAATTTGAGCACCTTGGGATTGTTTGAATGTTGAAATAGCTCTTCATTGTTTATTTCTTCCTCACTATCACCTCTTCTATGGCCATACCCCTTGGGTTCTTGTTTACTCTCTTTGTTGCTTCTTGTTTTCTACGGATCACTTCTTCCTCACTAAGTGTTGTGTTAAATGTGGGTCTCTTTTGAGGTGTTCTAAGTTCACTTGGCCCGTAGCCCCATGGGCCACTTTTTTCATTTGTGGTGTTTGTTGGGGGTATGGTAGTTTTTCTTTTGTTTTCTTCCATGTTTTTTCTATATTGTGATCTTGTAATTGTCATAAAAAAAATTCAAGACTTTGTGAATGTTTTGTGACTCCTAACTATGGAAAAAATGCTTTTTTTTTGGATTTTCTATTTTAAGGAAAATGAAATTGCACTCATTTTTGGGATTTTCTATTTTTGAAAGGTTGTGTCTATTGCAATGTGGGAGGTGGAAATACAGGCTCAAAATGGATATACCAATCTAGTTCACTCCTTAAAGAGAGAGCATAACAATTTCTTATCAAGGTGTCCTAGTTGCGGTAAATCTTCAAGGCACATCTCTTGATATACCTGGAACTATGGTGCATCTTTAAAAGGCAAAATATGGATTTTCGTTTAAGGATTTTTTTCTTGCCAGAGATCATGAAGGATGGATGCCTATTTCCATGCAAGAGGTGGTAATATGGGTCTCCCAGCTATGAGATATGCTTTCTCTTCTTCTATATCTAGGATTTTGGTTGTGTTTCTCCACTGGTTTGGTGTTTCCTTTGTCTTGAATATGAAGCTCCTCAAACTATTGACTATGTCTATTTTTTCTCCTTTAATCAGCACAAAGTTTGGTTGTATGATAGCTGGTGTAAGGTTTAGTTGTTGAACTGGAGCAGATGGATGCCAAATGGTCATAAGGTGAAAGTTTTGGTGTCTTTGATATGGTTGTTGTGATTCTCAAGACCCTAAGGTTTGAGCGATGTTTTTGGATGACAATATTCTTGGAACTCAAAATGCGGAAAGGATTGGATCAATATTTCACTTCTTCTTCTAGAGGATATGTTGCAAAAAAGCTTACTTGAACTAGCCTTGAGGTTCAAGCAATTGTTGATATCTTAGAAGTGTGGGTGAGGGAATAATCCAAGTTTGTTTGTTTTGATTTTGATTTCCAAAAGTAGGATGGAATGTTTAAAGTGGATGATGGAATATATGATGTATCTTGGGATTCCAATTGTTTCATTCCAACACAGATCTTGCAACTAGCTTCAAAACATTTATTTTTTTAGCAAAACAGAGCAAAAGTGATAAGCTTGAGGCAAAAGCAGCCATTTTTGAGCAAAAGCAACAAATTTTGTCAATTGCGACCAGGTTTTTGTCAAGTGCGCTAAGTTTTGAAAAGCAAGTGTGAATGGAGATTTCAAGTGCGGATTTTGTGTGTAGCTTTCTCAATGTGGTGAATCAAACAGTCAAAAGTGAGTTTTTTTTGCAAATGTGGCTAGAGTTTTGGCAAGTGCATTTGGAAAGTTTTGTCAAATGCAGCACAAAAAGATCAAGTGTAGCTAGTTTTGTAGCAAGTGCGCCAAGTTTGTCAAAAGCAGTAGATTTTCATTAGTAGCTATCATAAGACAAAGATGTGACCAATTTTTGGTCAAGTGTAGTAGAAATAGTAGCAAAAGCAGCCTCTGTTCAAATTTATTTTCCAATTTCTATATTTGGCAGCAGCTTGGATGTTTTTTGCATTTTGGGATGATTTTGTTGGATCTATTTTGAGATTTGGCAAGTGATGTCATGCAACACAACAATCAAAACTTATGTGACCTAAATTTCTATACTTTTAGCATGTTTCCCTCCATCAAAGCTCAAAGTTCATAGAGGTAGAAATGCTAAAGTTATAGTTTCCAATGTTTACTTTTTTCCTAATGTGATTTCAAACGTGAGCCTAAACATCCAAAAACCTTCAAATATATTGTTTTAATATATCCTTTAGGAGTGAAAATAGATGGTTCTTTTCAAATGATTCGCACCAAGTCCAAAGGGTTTACATTTTTAGAACCATGTTGAGTGCTTGTTTTGATGTATTCATTTTAATTCAAGCATAGAGTTTGATGTCAAAGATTCTTGATGGTTAATGGTCACTTTTAGAAAAAAATATTTCCACCTTAAGGAGTAGGCACGTTCTGCTTAGTAGGCTTGCCTCATTCCCTTCATAGTAGAAGAGATGACTTTACATGCAACTTTATGGGAAAACGTAGAGATATTTTAAGAATGAACTCTTAATATCTATATTTCCACCAAAAATCAGACATGGCAAGTAATTTCTTGGAAATAAATTCCCAATACACTAGTTTAAAGAACTTGTTTGGAAGAATTGGTTGGAATCTTCAACAAAAAGTTTTTACTAACTACAAAACTATGAACACGGTAACTAACACTCACATGTTGACCACTTAAGGCTCTTTAACCATTCCCATTCCACTTAAGGTGTGGGATTAGGTGCAATCTGTTGTCATCATGGATTGAAGCTACTTTCTTACAATTTTTTGCAACCTTTGATATAGCCAACCAGTAAACTTGATTCGAGACCTTGCAATGAGTTCTCCAACACAGGATGTGTCTCAAAGCAAGCCCTCTCTCTAAGGATAAAAGATAAAATGATCAAAATGTGAAACTCAAAAATGTTTTTTCATTGCCCGAGATCACCAAAAGATGCAAGGGGAGAGGATAAAAACTTTAGTTAAATGCTAGACATAGCAGATACATCATACACTTCATTGTAATTTGATTCTTTTTAAGTGCCTCAAGCGGTGTTATCCCTAAAATAAAGTGTGAATAACATAATAGTTTTCTTTTTTTAATTACACCAAACTGAAGTGTTCTAGACATCAAACAAAGATATCACAATGTGCAAGACAAGAAATTGATTTGTTCATTTTAAAGCCCAAAATTGAGTGTTTTCTAGATCCTTGTCTTACTTGGTCAACAAAAAATGAAATTGAGCGTTCTTCAACAAAAATGAAATCGCTTGGTCAACAAAAATCAAACATTTAGAGCACTAAAAAGGAATTGTTTGTTCTACAAAAGCTTTTGAAGGAAAATCCTTTTTAGAGCACCAAAATGAAAGAATTCATTTTTGGGGTTCTTTTTATGCACCAATTGAAATCATTTTCTAACTTATGAAAGCTTCGAAACATTCATTTTAGAGCACCAATTGAAAGCGTTCATTTGTGGGGTTCTTTTTATTGCACCAATTTGAAAACATTTTCTAACTTAGAAAGCTTGGAAAAGGTTCATTTTAGAGCACCAAAAACCAAAATGTTCATTTGTGGGGTTCTTTTTATTGCACCATTTTGAAAGCATTTTCCAACTTAGAAAGCTTGGAAAACTTAGAATTCTTCGACTGTTCATCTTCCCTGTAACAAATGCATTAATTGTTTTTGGATAAACATTAGTTATAATTCTACAAATCCAACATAAACAATATTAGTACCTGTCAAACATCCAAATCAAGTACCCATTAGTGTTAGAAATTGAAACTTAACCTTCAACTTTTAAACAAAAAAGAACAAGGCAAAAGCGAAAGAAAAATAGTCAAAAA
Source organism: Sequoia sempervirens (assembly GCA_007258455.2). Classification (NCBI taxonomy): domain Eukaryota; kingdom Viridiplantae; phylum Streptophyta; class Pinopsida; order Cupressales; family Cupressaceae; genus Sequoia; species Sequoia sempervirens. Next base: position 713,890,218 of record VDFB02058242.1, on the reverse strand, counting down.
CAACCTTTGTCAAAAAACAAAAGTATAGAAAAAAATCAAAAGCGCCCTTTGTTAGAAAGTAGAAGTGCAAGAAAAAATCAAAAGTTCCTCTATATTATTGCAAAAGCACCAAAAAAAATCAGAAGCGCTAAAGAAAATGTCAAGTGTGCTAAAACCATGAAGTCAAGTGTGAAAATTTTCTAGAACCTATACGTGAAGATTTCTCTGGTGTGCTTCTGGAACCTACAACTTCAAATTTAGCTCAAAAAATCATTAATACTAAGGACCGTGGTCCCACCAAGCATGCCAGAATGTGTAAGGAGGAAATCAATGGTGTCAAATAAGATAAATGTAATGAATCAAACCTACTCTAATTCAAAACAAGAATCAATATGTATGCCCATTACTCATGAAGGGAAACTATAAAACCAAGAATTCAAGAACAAAATTGACAAAAAGCAATAAAAATGAATTCAAAATGAAATAGCTTTTACCATCCCATATCAAAGTGTATTCACAAAGATGTTGGGTTGTTCATATCAATGCAAAGCCTCCATTGTTGTGTGAAAAAGCTTTGAAAAATGTGTGTGTGTTGATTGAAGATATGTGTTGAAGCTTTGTCCAATGTCGATTAAGATGTTGGCATTACTTCGTTGTATAAAATAGGTTGATTCTCTAATCCTTTTTTGAGAGGAAAGAGGTTTGTTATATAGAATTTGTGATTTCAAATGAACGCTTAGGATCGCATAGTAGAATATCTTGATCAACGATTGAAAGATGTTGAGAGGATTTAGATGGGCATAATCTGTGCATTTTGATTATGTAATTAGTGTAATTGAAGAAATCATTTTGAGTGTTCAATGGGATTGAAGGAATAGATTGAATGATCTATGGGATTGAATAATAGATTGATCTGTCAAGAAATAGATGGATCAGTCAAGCAATCAAAATGAGCAATCGATGGTTAGTAATTTAATCAATCATGAAAGTGGCCGAGGATAATTAATTAATTGATTTAATTAATTAATCTTTTTGGAGTTGAATGTGCAAATCAAGTTTGACTTTTGTAAACAAAGTTGTATTTGTTTGATTTGATTTTTGATGATGTTTTAAATAATTAAATTTGATTATTCAAATTTTGGGGGAAAGTGACAATTAAATTATTATGTTTTTAATAATTTAATTAACTTAGGGGAATAAAATGAATTAGTGACATAATTAAATAATTGACATTATTTAATTAATCAGGAAGAATAAGGTTGGATTAGGACTTTATTAAATAAATGAAATTTATATAATTGGTCAAAAATGGTGAAAAAGTAAATTAATTAAATATTGTAGTATTATTCAATTAATAGAGGAAATTAGGGTTTTTTATGCTTTTAATGCTTTTGATGTGAAATGTAGTGATATTCAATGATAATAATGTAGATGATGTGAAGATGTCATTTAGGACATGTGATAAGTGTTAAGTCAATTTTACATGTCTACACTTATCCATCATGTGATTTTGATTGATTGATTCTTATATTTTGTGTATTCTATGTGTATGCTCCATATTTGGCATGTGTGTAAGCCTTACACCCATGTGTTTAGTGTGATTTTTCTTGTGGCTCATGTGACTATCTCCTCGCACAATGTGGTGGAACTAAGGGTACCATGTGGTTGGTGTTGATGGTCAAAACAACATGACAACATTAAACAAAATATTTCTACTCTATTTCTCCTAAAAAAGATAACTGATCTAAAACCATCTCTCTTCCAAGGTCCTAGTAGTTGGTTCTCAACTGTGCTGGTGTGATTCTGTGGCCAATGTAATTGTAATATTCAAGGGGCTGGTAGAAAGGAATACAAACTGCATCATATGAATTAACCTACGTTGGGGGGGGTATAAATAAATAGAAAAATATAGAACGGGGCTTTAGAACAGCAAAATATGAATATAAGCTCCTTCACATCCAAACATGTATCTTAACAATTAGTGTTTTCTCAACTAACCAAAACCATAACATGATGCAATCCATAGCTTGACCTATACTATTGCATACATTCATGGTGCAAAATCAATAATCATAACCATTCATCAAAGCTTTTATTTCAAAATCAGAACACATCACCAACTCATTGCTAAAATGAATAGATCAATAGACATAAATAAATTCCATTCATAGATAATTCAATGAAATAGTCTCAGATCCAGATTCTTCTATTGATTTGCATCAAATAAGAAACAATTATGCACAACATTCACTGGCATATGAATGACTATGATTCATTAACATTACTATTGAGACTCAAACTTGACAATAACATGAAACTGTATATAAACTGTAAAAGTGTCTAAGTATCCTTACATAAAAGTTGTAAAACAAAGTTTCTCAAAGTATCTTGCTTGAACAATTATAAAATCCTAAAACTGTGACAACACTATCTGCTATCTCAAGTGACTAATCCTTCTTCAATCAACCGACCTTTACAAAATGGAGCCCAAAATTACATATAGGCAACCTATGCACTAATTTCTCTCAATCAAAAATTGAGATCCACCAATTAAGGAACTAGAACTGCATGAAGTAATTGTGTTGGCTGATCTTCAGTTCAATGGTAGATGAACCTATTGCCAAAATATGATGCCCAAAGGGGGAAGATAGAACTGTTGGAAGATCTTTAGTTAGACTCATGTCAAGATCCTATAAAATAGGGAAGAAAAAGAGAGAGTTGTCCATCAGGACCAAAATGTTCCATTGCCACCTCATTCTTGTGTATTCTGCTCAAGAAGGTACTCATCATAGTTGGTGAACACTTGTTGGAGTATATCCACATCAGGTCCATCTACCCAATCATCTTCAAATTTGATTCTTTTTAATTTTGCAGAGGGAAACTCTTGCATATATTTCATTTTAATCAACTCCCTCCTAGAAGCCTTCACTTCATCTTTGATGTCCATGAGCCTATCTAGCAACAAGTCCTCACCATCATCCCCTTTTTGCATCACCTCCTCAAATCTATTATTCCATTTCTCCTTCAATTTATCAAGAGGAAGACCTTCCTTCATATGGATATCCACATTAACCAAAATAGCAATCATTGCTTCTAATTCATCAATTTGTTCATTCAAATCTTTACTGGCTTCTTGAACTTCATTTCTATGTTCATAAACAAATTTAGATTTGAACCTGATTATGGTCATTGTCTTCTCAATGAAGTCTACATTATCCTCATCGAGAATAGATTGATCCAAGAGAGTTTTCTTTGGCACCTTGTTGATGTCCTTTAGTTTCTTGGTATGCTCTCTATACTCTTCTTCTTGTTTCTCCAAGACTTCAACATGTTGATTCATATCTTCCACCAAATCTAATGCACCTTCATGAAATTTAAAATTGTCAACAAGAAGCTCATCAATCTCTTGATTAATCTGATCAACCCATCTATCAAGCATTCCAACCTTACTTCTCATTTGTACCAAATCATCAGGTTCTTTCTTTCTTAATAAGATTCGGGTCTCAGGAGCAGCAACTTGTTGAGAAATAGGAGTGGAGACATCCTTCAAGAAATTTTTCAACTGATCCAATTGGGCTTTAAGTTCATCCTTCTTTTGTTTATCCTTGATCATCCTAGATTTGGTGGAGGATGCCACAATGTCAATAAGGTTCATTTGTTGATTCCATGTGGGTCTCCCCAAATTAACTGTACCCAATTGGTAGTCAGTCAATTACATATCTTGTTTGTCCTTGTCCACCATAGGGATTGCACATTCGTCTATGATTTCACCTGCATTTGTTAGCTTTGTGGAATGGAGGACGCTAGCATTTTTGTTGGGCCTCTCTTTTTCTATTTCTCTCATCATGTCTTCCCAATTCAAGGGTTGAGGTTGGACTACTTATTTCCTTTCAAGGTCTAATTTCAGCCATGTTAAAGCAACAGGAGTGGTGACGACTTGTGTGGAATAAGAAGTAGCAGTGGCAGAGGAAAGAGGTTGTAGAATGGTGGTCTTCGGTTGAGAATCAACCTCTTGTCCTTGTTGTTGCTCCCCTTCTGCAACTTCTTTTGCAAGCCTTTCAATTTCAGCCTTCTCCCTTTCTTCCTCTACTCTCCTCTATTCTTCCAATAGCTCCTCTTTCTCTTTTAACATATCTTCTCTTTTCTTCTCCAATTGTTTGACCTTATCCCATGCTTCCTTAGATTCTTGCTCATGTTTGGCCAATGCTTCAGCTTCCTTTTCGCTTTGCAAGAATTCTGCTTCTTCCTTCCTTTTTTGTTCTTCTTCCACAGCCTTGAACTTGGCCTCAAGAGCCTCTCTATCTCTTCTTTTTTGAGCTTTCTCTTCCTCAAGCTAGTGAATTTTTTGCACCAAGGCTATCTTATCATTCTCTTCCTTAATCCTCAACTCTTGTTATTTTTGTTGTTGTAGCAATTCTTCCTTTTCCTTTTGTTTCCTTGCTAGCTCCTCTTCTTTAGCCTTAGCTTCAAATTCTTGTTGCCTAGCAAGTGCCTCAGCTTGAGCTTTGGCATCTTCTTCCTTCTTATCATCCTCAAAGAGTTTCCATTGATCCTCCAGGGTGAGGATATGCTCGGTCCCCACATCTTTAGTCTCTTCATTAGGTGCAGTCACAAGAGTCCCCTTATCTGATTGAGTAGCCTCTGAATCAGTATCAACATCATGGATCTCAATCTCATGCTCTTTCCTTTTTAAGGATTCAGCCTCCTTATGAAGGGTTCCAGTGGGAATCTCCTGAATTGGTTGCTCTATAAGAGGAGGTTGAGTTGAGGTTTCACCTCCAATAGTTATTGAAACACCAAGTTGAGATGAAGCCTCCTCTCCTTGTGATTCAGGAACAACCTAGGCAGGAATTGTTGGATCAAGCTCCTCTCCAGAATTGGGAGGGAAAAACTTCAATGGCTCCTTAGGAGTTGTCCTTCTTTTTGTTCTTCTATACCCGTGGGTGGTACCTATAGCCTTTCTCTTTTTAGAAATTTGAGCCTCTGGCTCCTTAGTCCTCATAATCACCCACTAGATACTTCTATCTAGGAATGTCCTTGCAATTTTCTTGATGTCAATGGACTCCTCTTCATCCCAATTCACTAGATCCAAGTCTTTGGTACCTATATTGTTTGCATCATACTGGGATCCAAGGTTACACCATCATCTGATAATGTGTCAAGAATATATTCCTTCACCCCATACTCAATCATTAATGGGATGGGAAACCTTTCATAATTCATCCTTCTCAAATCATACTCATCCTGTAAGTCCATCCAAAAATCCTCCAACAAATTGAAATGCTTGTCAAAAACTGTAGGGAGCAAACCTTGCATCTTGTGCTTGGTATCAAAATGATTCCTAGATTTATATAAGCCCAATTTAAAATAGTTCAATTCATCACAAATCACCTTTGTTGCCACATTGTGTGCACAACTATACTCTCCTAACTTCATGGCCAATTCATGACAACCAGGCTTATGTTTATTAGCAAATTTGGTGTTGACCCTTATAGCTTGATAGATGAATTCCATCAAAATAATTATTTTATTGCAGCATCTGGGCAGTAAATGAAGATGGCCATCGAAACTAGCCAACTTGAAGTAGGTGAACTCGGGGTTATTGGATGTATCAATGTCCCCATTCTGCAATGAATGCCATAGCTTCCCTACTTAGTCTATACCCTGCATCTCTTGTTAACTGATTAATGATGACATACAAGAATGCATCATTAACTCTTCTATAATGTAGCTTAGAATTTTGCAAAGTTAACTGATCATAGTGATCCCACACCTTTTATCCAGGGGCTTCTCCCAATAATCCAACTGTATTCAAACCAGGGAAAATGCCCCTCCTTGTAGCTGCATATATCACATAGGAAGTCGTAAAGAAGCTCTTTGTCTCCCTCACTCTAAGAATCTTCTTATGTAAGCACTCTGATAAAATCATTGGCCAATCAAATTACTGCATGTCATCCAAAATGGTATGAATGAATGGAAACATCCATTCCTTGAACTGTGAAGAATCTCTCTTTCCAAACACTCTGGAAAGCATCATGATTATATCACTAATCTCCTTGCTGAAATTTGATCTCTTAGGCTAATCAAGAAGCTTGGTCAGGGATTTCTTTTCAACTCTCATCCACTTTTTGTCCATGTGAGTCATGTTGGCTTCCTTTTTGTTATATAATTGCACTGCCTCTACCTCATTGAGTTGACTGGGGTTCTGTGGTGTAGGTGCATTAAACATGAACCTTATCATCTATGGAGTAAGATCAATGATGATATTCCCCTGCAAGTCTACACATTGTCTGGTTGTGGGATTGTAAGCCCCAACTACAGTAAGTATGAGTTCTGGACATTGGACTGCTATAGGAAAGAGGGAAACATGTGCCAACTTGGACTGAACAATTCTCTAAGTTCTCCCTATTGCATCTTCTGTGAATGTTTCTTCAAGAAACTCCTCATAAGTAAATGGGCCTAAGTTTGTATCTGTGATGTCTGCCCAATCTTAATCCACCTTGTTGGCTGTAATAGTGGGACTCTAGTGCTTGTATCTTAAGGTGTACGAGAGTTGTTCCACTTTTATCTTTTTTGGTTGGGTTCCTTCTCTTGAACTTTTTGCAACTTGGCTTCTTTGAGAAGCTTCCTTTGATGCTCCTAACATCCTCTATTCCTACAATACAACCTTGGATTAGATCAACAAAGGCATGAAAATAATTACATCATAGATTACCTCTCATACCATTCTCTATTCCTTTAGGATAACTCTCCATACTTAGTCAAATTTTATATCCACTAGAAGTAGAGTCAGGAAAGAATCAGGAATAGGAAGCCTTTTAACACCAGCGGGATTGGGATCGGAACCAGAACAAGACCGGAACCGGGATCAGAACGGAAACCGAACCTAAAACTACTCGATAGTTCCAAGTTTGTTTCCCACTCTGGTTCCGCTTCTGCCAAAGAACAAGGGTGAAGACCAGAGTCAACAGTCATCAGAAGCAGGATCATTTTGGGAATTAACTCTCATCTAAACACTTACGAGACAAGTTTGTTCCCAGATCCACTTCTGCTAGTTTACCATTCAAACGAAGAAATTTTAAGGACACGATCACATTAGCTTGAAACTTGGGTCACATGAAACCATAAGGAAACTTTAAATAAGGGGCTTAACCTTACCCTTAACAAGACAAGACCAGATTTGAACCTTCAGGGCTCGACATCGTAAAGGTCATCGCACAAGCCCTAGTTTACGCAACTCATCGATTTAGGTAATTAGGGCATCTAAAACCTGACATGAAAAAAACTAAATGGACATGGGAATAGGATCAAAGGGGTTGTCAAATAGATTTTGAACCATTTAAAGCATAGAAGACCCCACAAAACGAAACCCTAGTTAAAACTAGGGCACGACAGAACGGACACGCCACGAAAACAATAACAAAATGACGACACAAATGAGGAAAGCAAGAAAATAAAAATAGAAAATGGGAGGAAAACAAAATGAAAATAGAAAAAAATAAGGGAACAAGCAAAAATCCATGGGAAAGGTCCCATGGACACGCAAGAACACCATGAACAGGAAAACAAAAACGCCAATAGAACAGGAAAATGACCCTACTTTGAAATGCCACCAAGAAAGGTTGAAACTCGACAAGAATCCGCTCACCAATGCACCTTTGAAATCAAATCGTGCTCTTCTCAAAGTTACTCAGGCTCTAGTTCACTAAAACAACTCAGGCAATAAAGATAATGAGCTAGTTAACCTTGATTAAGGTTTAAAGAACATTTCACACATGTGAGGAGGTTGTGATTAATGCAATAAATGCAGTTGGTCGGGCGTGGAACAAAAAATGTAAATGAGTAAACAACCAATGTGGAAACCGAAGGCAGGGCGGACGCAGAAGCAGAGTCGGAATAGAACAAGAAACTTTATCCAAATCTCTTTATCCAATCCCACATCCAATTCTACTCTTGACAAAGGAACAACACCGAAACAAGGATAGCGACAAAAGAAACGACAGGAAGTGGGACCGAAATGAAAACCAGACCCAACCAAGACAACAACAAGGACAAAAACACAAAGCAAACGAGTGGGAGCAGGACTAGAACCAAAACAGGATCTGGAACTTTTACAAAATTCCAAGTTCAATTTCATTTCCGGTTCTGCTTCCGTAGGAGCAAAAACAAAACACAAGCAAATGAAAGACAACTCGAGGGAGAAACGGACCCAAGAGTGCAAGGAAAAAAAAAAGACAAAGAAAAACAACAAGGCAAGGGTGGGGGTGGAACTGGAACCGAACCTGGACTTGGAACCTTCACAAAGTTCTGAGTCTAGTTTCCATCTCGGATCCACTTCCACCAGACCAAAAAGAAACAAGGACTTAGGAGGAAAAAGAACAACAACTAAGACCCAAACAAAAACACCAAAGACAAAAAAAAACAAGGGGGGCCCATTTTGTCCAAAAAATTAATGGGGTGGTTATGCAAGGCATAACAGTTGGGTGGAATGGAACCACCTCTGGGGATATATAGGATCTTGTAATGAAGCTTTAGGATCATGAGAAAGTTGTAAAATCTTTACCATTCATTTATTTAATTTTTTATTATCTTGTAAAAGTATATTATGAAGGAAATTTGAGTCATCTTTTCAAGTTGTAATATTTTATTTGAACCTCCTAAGTGGAGTGATTTTAAACCAACAACATAAGTGGTATTAGCACTATGGATTATTTTATATCCTTCAGTGTTGGTTATAAACTCACATGCAATTTTGTATGCTCTTTTATCTTATTGTGATGTTGGATGAAATTAATTTAGAGTGCACTTAAATTTGGGTTTAAAAATAAATTCTAAGCTTAAAAAACATGTAAATTGATCATTGAAAAATATGCTTCCTCTTGTGTCTCTTAGTGTGTTTGGTTGTGAGGACCCACCTTGTTAAGGGGCCATTTTAAGGTTCTCTTTATGGTCTTATCTTGGACAAGAGGTGTAGAATACCTTCCCCTTCACCCCTTTTGTTATTGATCTTGTGTTGGAGCTTCTTAAGAACCCTCTAGCCCTTGGGAGTTATCTCCTTTCATGGGCTCAATGATGCGATATTGAGTGTCTAGGACCACTTCAGTTCTCTGATTATTTTTTCATTTTAGAGTCTTTTTTTATCATGTTTATTTTCTTGTGGCTCTTGATCATTGTGCTAGAATAGGAGGTCCAAATAAAGGCCTTAATTGGCTCACTATCTAGGATGCCAATGCAAGAATAGGACACAAATGTAGGAAAGGACTACATCACATTCTTGATACTTTAACACCAAATTAGGACTCCAAGTGCTAAACTAGGATACTAGCACAAATGCAAGACTTTGGTGAACTTGTGCTAATGTCCCTCTAGCATGCTACTATCTTTTCTTGGTGGTAATGTCTTTTGTTGTAATATTCTCCTCCAACAATGAGTTCTTTCAAATTTTTCTTAGGAAAATTTTTTATACAAAAGTTGTTCCCCATGGCCCAATGATTCTTCCCATGTCACTTCATTGAAATGTTTCAAACTTAGGGAGTTGAGATGTACCTTTTGCATTTGGAACCACATTGTTATTTGGAATTGAATTTTCATCATTCTAGTTGGTGGAGGGCTTGTACCTCCTAATAAGCAACCTCTTGCAAAGTTGTTCCCTTGTGTTAGGTTTTTCTTAAGGTTTTTGATGAGTGAATTGAAGGCGAATGACACCCTCATCCTACTCCTCATTCTGAAAACTAGTTGGTGTGTCATCTAGTCAAAATGTGTTATCTCCTAGTCATTTTTCCATTTTTGTGGGTTTCTATGGTGTTTTTTAGAGTTCATAAATGTGGCTTGGTGTAAATTCAAGTTTTATGATTCCCTCATCCTTCCCTTGTTTTTTTTTATGAGAGCACAATCATGGGTTTGTACACAATCCTCATTTGGATTTTTTTCCCCTCTCATAGGTTCATCATGGTGGTTGTATCCCATGATTGGTATTTCTTCTATTGGTGTTACCTTTCTTGTATCAATGGTGAGGTTGTTCATGTTGTTGTTATCCTTGTATCATTTTGTTTCATGTGACACTTGTGTATAATTTGTTGTGTAATGTAACATACGGTAGTTGCATCTTAGTTGTTTAAAAAAATTGGTCAATCAACTAATATCATAAGTGTGAGGCTTGGGGCATTCCAACCTCCACTTAGCTCTAAATTGTCAAATATTTGAATTTCACAGGATCACCCATACCTTGCACACTACATTCACCAAAAATGATTCTCCATTGTTAATGTTTGTAAAATATATGTCATTGATTAGATAATGGTAAAGCCATCAAATCTTGCTATTAGAGGTGACTATTCTCTTTGTATGAGTTGGTAATTATGTTTCTAAATTGGTTGGAAATTGTTGATACCAATGGGACTTGTAAAGAAAAGTTCATTTGTTTATGGTTTACCTCATGGTTTCCAACTATATTAGGCCAACTATCTATTCTGAATGTTGAAATGAGGTGCGTATTCAATGAATCTTTTATTCATACCACAAGTGACTTGATAATTGTAAGCTTTCCTTGTGTGGTTATTCTAAGAACTTTATTTCATATTGTTGAGTGTCTTATTAAGCTATTCTATAATTGGGTGTTTGATGAGTCTTACTTTTTGATATGGGTTCATTTGAAGATTGTACTATTCTTATGATATTGTGAGTTGTCTAATTAGTACGCAACAATAAATTTAATATTTATTTTATTATACTAGATTACCTTTGTAATTGTCGTCCTATTATAGCACCTTCCACCATTAACTACATTCAATTTAACCCCTTTAGATTATCTTTCTCCCCTTGATTTAGACATTTCAACAACCAAATATTTTGGGAAAGGAGTCATAAGATAAAATAGAGAGAATCATTGTTATCTAAGTATTTATCCTTCAAAATGTTGATACATTGAGTCTCTTCCTCCAAAAGTTTCAATTTGACCTTATGTAAGAGAGCTAGATTAAAAAATTCAACTTCTTAAGATCTATCCCCCAACTTTTTAGCTAAGACACTTGATCCCAAGAAACTAGATCCAATTTTCTTCTCTTCTCTTCTATTCTACTCCAAACTATAGAAATATTCTTAGAATTTTCTTAAGAAAGTCTAGGCTATCTTGTTCAACAATATAAAAATAGAAATGAAGAAAATAGAAAGAAATTGCAAAGTAGACTTCAATAATTGAAGCTTTCATGCTTGGTTGAACAAGCATCCTTTCCATCTCACTAGTTCCCTTTGAAGCCTTCACAAAATAGAGTTCTAGAAAGACTCTAGTCATCTTTAAATAGAGGAAGGCTATGATAAGTTAATAGGAGTTATTTGTGATGACACTAAAAAATGTAGGCAATCCTTCTCTACCTCTATAGAGGCCCATTTAGGAAAAACAAGAAAAAATTATCAATATTAAGAATTTTCCCAAAGGCCATTTTGTACTTATTGTTTTTTTACCTCTTTAATTTTCACCACTGAAGCTTCACCTAATATAATGATGTCATCCACAAATACCCAGTGAAAGATATGAAAAACTGAAGAAGACAGTTTAAAACATTTTATATTACCATTATGTATATAATAAAAAGGAATGACAAGATGGGGTCATTGGCAACAACAAAAACAATTAGTAAACAAGTGATCATCATCAAAAACATAGGGAAGAGTTGAATGATTAAATCAAGTCTTTGAGTCTTTGATAAAAGCCAAATTTATCAAAGATTTTATTTTAAAAAGAGCATAACATCCTGTCATAATCATCATTCACTCCAAGTTTAAGAATGAAACCAACCATTTTTTTTTTTATCATGGAATGAATCATTTCATCCACCATAGGAACATAGTCAACAACCTGTATTCCAAAATCTCCCTTTATTTATTACTATTTACAACATGATTATATTTTCTATTTAATATTACCTATCCACTAGACTCCAACAACATAAATCAGTCTTAAATTAATTAAGATTTAATTATTACATTCTATTACACCCCCTTATCCTTTATGGGTTGAAGGGCCCAAATTTATTGGAGTGATATAGAATGCTCCCACTAGTGGTCCTCACACTAGTTTGGATATTTCTCTAGGCATAATATGTCTTAATAAGGTTTGAAAGCCCATAATAATTAATTCCCATGAATATCACTCATTAGATGAGATTTGATTTGGTTCAAGTGGCAATGTTTCATGTCTTTGGAACATTTAATTTATCTTTGTGATTTGGGGACCCACAAAAGCTTCTTAGACTAAGGAAACTTTAAAATCTATTCCCTTTCAAATCACGAGCGTTGAGTCCACTGCCCTAATTTGGGCCAATTGAATGTTTTCTAACGCCGACAAACCTTTTTGCTTCTTGGAAGCACTAAGTATATGGTGGAAGTATATCACATGTGATGACGTGCTCCATGGAAACTTTGTTTCTTCACTTGCCCCTTTAAATTTTTCTTTTAAATTATTTTTTTTACCCATTATATGTTCCTTTCATTTGACCAACTAAGAGTCCACCAATGACTCCATCCAAGGCATTATTCAAATGGTCAAGCCAAAAAGGTAATATGTGGTATATTTTTATCTGATTTTTATTCATTTTCATATTTTTATGTTATGTTTGAACTTATCTGATTTTTATTCATTTTACATATTTTTTTATACATTTTACTTTATCTTAATCTTATTTTTACTTATTTTCATATGTTTACTTAAAAACTAATTTATATTTTACATAAACATTAATAATCTTACGAGTTATGCTTTCTATCTCAATTTAATTTCATAGAGTGTGGGATCAATCTTATGATTGATCTTAAATTTAATTTTTTTAACTTTAAAATTATGAATTTCTAATCTTGGCATGTGGTTATGAATTTGTATTTAAAGACATTCAATGTGCAATTTTTCATGCGAAACTAAAAAGAAAATTCATTCTATGAACATTTCAACTTGGAATAGTAAAAATAATATATTTGCATTAAAATCAACACATAGACCATTGCATTCTTCCTTGAGATCTTTCAACATTCACCTAAGACCATAAAGATAGCCCACCAAGTAATTGACGTAGGAGAACTTGATCTTAGAAGTTTAGCAGCATCCTTAAAGATATTTTTAAATATCACCAACCTTACGGACATATCAAAAATTATAGATAAGGACAAATAGGTTTCAAAAGTCTATATTTTAATGGTTCAAATTTGTATTATAGATCAAATCCATAAGGAAGGTCAAATTTTTAGCACTTGATATCTAACTTTTGATGTGAATGATTGATTTACCAAATTTTGAGAACAACCCAATTCAAAATTTATCATTTTTCTTTCAATATATATAAATAATTACAATGTTAAATTACCGTAAAAAAAATATAATCAATACAACATAAAGCTATCTATCAAATATGATTTCTCCAAATTATATTATATGATCTATATTCTATTTCTGATTTAAATTTATTTATTTTCATATTCATTAAATCTACTTTTAATAAAGGAAACTACTTATTTTGTTTACAATATAATGGAGGAAAATGAATGAAGTCTCGTTTGAGGGGGTTTTGGATGGATGAGAGCAAAATTTTAGCTCAACTTATTTTCCCTCTAAATAAAACAAGGTTTAAGTTCTATAGAACAATTTCCATTTAGATTGATTAGCGTAAATATCCTTTTAATTTTACCCTTGCTTAGTTTGATCCAAAGGCTATGAGGAATCCAATAAATTTAAGATATAGACATATAACTATAGAGAGATACTAATAGATTATGCCAAAAAAAAAAGAAGGAAGATCTACTTACAATGATTTAATAATTAATAGATACCCTAAAGTCAAGGTGAAAGAATTTTAACTTAACTCTTGTATTATACTTCTACTCATAGAACAACAATTCTTATGGGTTTAGTAGTAACTCTATGGATAAATTATCATCAAACATTCTCATCAAAGCATATCATTAAAAAAATATAATAGTCATAATTAGATTTAAACTTTTTTTAATGTTTTAATTATTTTGAAAATAAATTCAATAATTTATAATATATTATAAATATCAAAATTTCATCACATCTAAAATAATGTTTAAGTATCATCATAAATTTCATTCACAAATTCACTTATTCATCTAAATAAGTTAAGTTTATTTTCATTCTATTATTAATTAAATAATTTCATCTACATCCACTCCACTAATTAAATCTACATCATTAATTATTTAAACTTAAATCTATATCCATCATTAATTATTAAAATAAATAAATGAAATCTATCTTATTATTAAACTAAATTAAATCAATTCATTGTCGCCTATTCAAATTAAACTAACACACATTTCTTCAAAAAATTCTATGTAAAAGATGCCAAGAGATATCTTTCTTAAGGTGTCTATTTTTGAAAATATTAAATATATAAATAAATAGTTATAAAGTAAAATAAAACTAGCATAGATATTTTAAGCGCATCTATTTAATGCTTAGAGGTATCACTCTTGATATGCTTGGTTATCCTAAATAACAAATTCAATATATATGTTTTGAGTCTAATATCCCTTAGTGTGTTTTAGATAGACATAATATCTTAAATACATCTATCTAAAAGAAGTGAGGAGATATTAGTCTTAAGGTGCCTATATTAAAACCAGTATATAAGATAGACATCCCAAGGCTAATGTTTCCCAACATGTTTTAGATAGATGTATTTAAGATATCTTGTTACTTTATATATACCTATTATCATATATTACTTCATCATTTGCATCTACCATAAATTAATCTAGGTTAAAATTTGTATAATTTTGTAAGTACATTTAATTAACCTAGATTAATATAAGAAAAGTATTTTCCTTTACAAAACTTATATGAATACCATTTTTTAATATCTACCTAAACTAATATATACAATATTTAATATTATTTACTAGATTTTTATTGAAGAGCTATTTTATTTTTCTATAGTAAGAAAACAAATAATACAACACATATAAACAATTTTAAAATAATTCAAACATAGTAATTGAAATATATTTTGTTCTGTTGTACCCAAAATTAAATTTTTTTGCTTCATTAAGGCATTTTGTACAGAGTGGTAAAAGTCTTATAAAAATTGTTAAAAAGGTCAGAAAATGGAACTTTGCATGTCACGTATGATAGTTAAAAAGCTCAAAATTTTCAAAATCCGACGATCTAGGTCTCTTTAGAGCGACATTGTCTACAAAACCCAGATCTCAATTTTTTGGCCCTACTTTTTAGGAAATTTTCTAAAAATAAACTTTTTCTAGGTTTCTTCTCAAATGGATACTGGCAAAAATTTATAAAAATAGAATTTATGCTTCCAAGGCTCAAATTGATTTTGATTGGTTGAAAATACTTCCTAATCCAGCTAGTCCAATTAGAATAGTCAAAGGATCTATTTATCTCTAGTGGGTCTATTTTTCTTTTTCAGAAGCTAAAATAGGAGCGAGTTAAGGTCATCAATGGAGGATGGTCAACTGCCAGGTATCAGATTCAAGGTTTCAAACACCGCATAGATTGATCAAAGGCGAAAGATGTTCGTGAAACAAAGAATGAAGGAGGGAAGTTGGAAAATCTCAAAAATGGTGAAAATTTGTCTAACATTGGAGATGTTAGGTGCCCCTATCCAATCAAGGTACTTAGTTGATCATGCCTTAGAATATTTTTAGTCTCCAAAATATGGTGAAGGTAGCTAGTGAACATGGAGCAGCGAAGATGGAGAAAAGTAAAAAAGTTGAAAAAATGAAAATAAAAATTGAGTTTGGCAAATAAGGCACCCTAGCTAGCCAGGGCCACCCATCATTTCAAGCCATTAGAAGTAGGATTTAGGGTTTATGCCTTCAACAATTTTCTCTCAAAATTATTTTGGCTTCATAGTGAATCTATCAATTAGGTCATTGGATAAATCAAATGGATGGAATCTTGGATTAAATAAAAATGTTGCATCAAAGAAGTGAAATGGAAATCATGAAAATCCTCAAAAATAATCTAACTCTGGGTAGGGAAAACTTTAGTGGTGAATCTTCACCAATTGGTGAATATTAGATATTGGCCAAATCGAAATTGGAAAATTAATCGCACCCAACAAGGTGGCCAAATCGCCTAGGTTTTACGAATTATCAATCCAATGCATGTCCATTCACCATCGATTTATTTTATGAGGTATATTTAAGTAATCAATTTGCCATAACAAACTACACATTTCAAATGGACCGATTAATATTTTTGCCTAGAATCTCGGAAGCTTGTAATAAATCAACTACACATTTGCCAATAATATTAAAATAACATTGTGTATCAGGACCCATTTCACCAATTAAAATTTACAAATAGTTGCTTGTGAGGACCCATTTCACCAATTAAAATTTACAAATAGTTGCTTATGAGGATCCACTTCACCAATAACATTAAAAAATAATTACATTTGAGGACACAAGTTGCCAATTGTCATGACACTTTCATGCTAATTGTAGGGCCATAATCACCTTGCAAATTACAACGTATTGTTGTATAATCACGTGGGATTCACCAAATTTTTAATATACCATTTAAAAATCTCAAGAAATTCACCAAATATGGATTGATATAAAGACAATCAAAACTATCATTTATTTTTACACATTTTGTTCAGTTCTAAATTTGTGAGCTCTCGATACAGAAGTTGGACTTAGAACCTTGAAGTTGATCATAGGCAAGTTACAAACTTACAACACAAGCATTCCTACATTAACAAATAGCAAGTCAGTGAAAACCTAAACTTAAAGGTGAGTGATCATTTTTTCATGGTGTTATAAGATTTCTTTATCTCTTTTCCATTCTTCCTTCAATCTTAAAGATGATATTGAGTAGGGAATGAGATCTATATTCTCTATCCTTCTTAAACAAGAAGACATTTTATCTAGCTTTTATTCGAAGTGAGAGATCAATATGTCAAGTAGCAAGTGAAACAAGGGTAAGACTCCTTAGGGTGGTGAAGGGACTAGAAGGCCATCAAAATGCCCAAAACTTAGAGTTACCATACAGTCTTACTTTGGAATTGGCAACGCTTTTGATCTATCAGATCAAGATGGAGCTACATCATCTACTCTTCCACCAAATATTAATGAAGAAGGCACTCACAATACCTCATTTTCACCGGAAGGTCAAGGTAATATTTCCATTGAGTTAAATGAGTCAAATGAGGATGTCAATACCATAGAAGATGTTCCAAGGGATACCCTAGTTAGCCAAAATGAGATAATTGGCTTGGATGATGTTGGTAGCAAGAAAAGAAAAGGAAAATCAAAAGTGGGGTGCGAGTGGGAATTGATAAGGAATTTTCAACTTGATTGGGTGTCAAAGTACCCATTCATTGTAGCAATGGAGAAGCAAACAAAGATGAACCTACAACAAAATGCAAGTGTATGATTTGTAGTTGGAAATGTAAAAGAGATATGAAGTTGCAGCTAAATCTTGACACTATAGAAAAGCATATCAATAAAGTTTATGAAAAACAAATCATAGATGGAAAGGAACAATCAGTAGTATGATGGAAATCAAAGGAAGAATGTCTTCATGTTAAGTATGATGCAGAATATGAAGAGCATAAGCAAAGAATGTTGAAGCTTGCTACATGTCGAGGTACAATTGAGGCTCAATTTAGAAAAGCAATGGAAGGAGCACAACTGGCAAAAACTATTCAAATGAGTGCTATTTTTCATATTTTGTCTAGAGGGCATCCTATGACAGACTACCCAAAATATTTTAATTTATTATTTTTTGGGGGTGTTCCTCACTTTCCTAGTACACATTGGTCAGTAAACGCTAGATGGGAATGGGAAAACTATCTTTCTATAGTGGAAAAGAAAGATTTAAAGGAGAAAATAAAAGAGTCAAACTTCATTGCATTATCTTTAGATGAAGCTACTATAGTAGATAATAATTCTTGGGTCTATTTGCATGTGTATACTATAAAACAACATGTCTGCCAAGATCATCTTCTCTATGTTCATAAAACGAAGGATAGTTCAACATCACAAAATCTATTTGAACTAGTCAAGAAATCCTTGAATGAAATTGTAGGTATGGATGACTTGACAATTTCCAAAAAGTTGGTGTGTGTAGGAGCTGATGGAGCTACAGTAATGCAAGGTCACAAAAAGGGTGTTTGTATAAAGTTACAAACTACTTGTGCACCATACATGCTTGGAATTCACTGCATGGCCCACAAAATGAATTTAGCATTTAGAGTTGTAAGCAAGTTTCCTACAATATCAAAAGTTAAAAATATAGTCCATGAGCTCTACGCATATTTCTTTCAAAGTCCCAAACATTTTGTGGAATTTCAAAAAATTGTCGAGGGAATAACAATGAGAAACAAGCTTCTTAAGGATGTTGATACTAGATGGATCTCCCTGCATGGACCAGTGTAATGAGTTCTTTCAGAATGTCAATCCTTAATCGAAGTAATGTATGAGCATCGCAACACAATAGACAAAGCTCTTGAGCTCTTACATAGGTTAAGAGATATAGAGACACTATTGACTTTAACTAGTCTTCTCCCTATGCTAGATGAAAGGAACAATCTTGTGAAGAAATCCAGAAATCCCAAGACAGAACTATGTATATTAATGAATATGCCAAACTACGTAGAAATACATGCATGACCCTCGATCATCTATATTTGGAACTAACTTCTAAAAGCCCAATTCTTTTCATGTGGTAGAAAATTATAGATTTGAATCAGATTGATGATTATTTTTAGTTAATGTAAGTGGGAACTTATGTATCTGTGTATGTGGATTTGAGATACAAATGTACCATTGTACGATATCTAGGCACTCTATCAGAGAAGAACCTATTACAAAGGAAGCTTTTAATGAGATTGTTAAATATGTTAGTGATAATTTGAAGGAAATTGCAAGATTTCTTCCATAGATTCTCTCAATAAGAAATACTTGAAGCCATGGGTATTGTGTATCCTCAATTTTGGATAAACCAAGATAGCCCCACCTATTTTCATGATAAAGTAAAAATATTGATCGAACACTTTTCAAAAAGTGTAAAATGCAATGAGCAGACAATAAAAGGATTTATAAATGGAGATAAGCTTAGACAACAATGTAATAATTTTGCAAGAAGTATGATGGACCAATATGATTCCATGGAGAATCCCTTAGAACTAAGATCAATAATAAAGGCTTGGAAAAACTTAGGTCAAAGTGAAATATTGCATGGTTTGATATCAGGATATTTCAAACTTGTTGATTTATGTCAAACAATGATATTGGGGTTGATGGAGGATGAGAGAGTTTTTAGTTCATTGGAATATTTGAAATCAAAGATAACAAACAAACTAGACAAGAATTTGGAAAATTGCTTGAGGGTGAAAGGAATTGTGTATAATGTCAAAACAATTCCTTTTGAAATGGTACCCACAATCTAGAGGTCCATATGCGAAAGAAAAGGGTTATACAACACTCCAAATATTGGTATTGGTGGCACTGGCAATGGGATAAATGACAGTGACGTAATGAATGTTGAATTTGAGACACCAGGTGAAGAAAATGAAGACTAGACTCAGAATCAAGACGACTCTTTTACTTTATCTCAAGTTAAACGTTAGTTTCAGGACCTTGACTCCATTTTTGACATAGAAGTGAATTAGCAGCTTTTAAGTATTTATACTGCACTTTATGAATCATTTTCCAAACTATAGTTGATGATATTTTATATTGTATTCCATGAAATTGTGAATTATTGCACTTCATGATATTTTATTTTATATTGCACTTCATGAATCATATTCCAAACTATAGTTGATGATATTTTATATTGTATTCAATGGTATTGAATTTGATATGTGATTCTGCATCATTTTTAAAGAACAACACTTATCACACTACTAATAAATTTATATTACATTTCCAATCACACAATCTTTGATAAATAACTAAAAGGAATATTAATCCATTCCTTGAATAGAAGCTAACAATTCAATATCCATAACATAAACACATGATGTGATATGACAACTTATAAATAACTGTGTGATTATTTTGAGTTAGAAGATAGTGAATACAATACTGGAGAGAAAGATAGGTCAATATTATATTCAAAATTAAAGAAATACACTTAAGTATTTGAGTCATCTTTTGTTATTACAGAGAAAAATTACAACATTTCCTATATGTGCTATCAAATAGCTTACAATAGGCATCCCAAAAGATGCTTAAATCCGGTTGTCTTTCTGATTTGGATGTTATATTGATTTGGAATGTGTCATAAGGCTTAGTGTTCTAGTCGTTCTTATGTTCTATGGTTTATGTGTATTATAAACCCTCTCAAAAACCCTAGGTGTCTTCCTTTTACCTAAATTCTAATTCAAAGTTGACTAGGTTTTACCTATTCCCGATCTCTTAAGTCATATCTTATGCCTTTGCATCCATTTACTCACCAACCCCTTGAGCATAGTGTTCCTGGTTGCTACCCATAGAATCCTTATAAATCTTTCTTTGTCTTACATGGGTCATAAAATTCTTTAATTCTTGTTCTTCCCTAAGTTTGGGTTTTAATATTCACTCAATATCGTTCATGTTATAAACCTAGGTAGGTGGCCCCTTTTAAGTCATGTAATAAGTGCACATGCTTATTAAAATCCTTTATTATGATTGGTAGGTCCCATTGACTACTTTCTATTGGTTCCCCTCCATCCCACAAGATTAAAATAATCAAATTAAGGAGCCATCAGGATAGCGGGCAGGCGACACCTGGCCACCCTTTTGGTGGGTCCTACCACTGCTCGAAGGCACTGATGACTAAAGGTGTTCAAATAAATATTTATTATGGTTTCTAACAAATAAATCTCAATCATTCTCCACTATCGTAAGATGCACATGCTTTAAACTTGGAGGGGATGCGAGGAGGTTGATATGTAGACAGTTTCAATACTTGTGGAGATGGTGGAGCCCATGGAGTGACATGGAGATAAATCCACATGGAATTTTTCAATTAGTCAATGGTGACAACCTTTTGTAGTCATATTTTCAAACTTATTTGACTGAATCTAATTCGTCTATTGGGCCATCTCACTGTGAGATTGACAATTAAAATTCAAAGTTCAAGATTGAGGGAAAATGAGTTGTAACATCTATTCTAGTTCGTACAAGCAAACCATAATGGCAGATATAAGACGAAGCTACCAAATTGACATGATTTAAAGCCATAAAACTTGATTTAAATTATAATTATAAATTGTTAAATCATTTAATGTGTCTAAGTAGTTCTCGCTGAAATTTTCAAGCTCATTCAGTGACAAGAGTTAGGCTTTTCAAGCATCTACAAAACCAGTAAGTAAATTGCTCTCCTTCTCAATTATTTAAAAAAAAATTGTAAGTGCTTGTTCTATCATTATGTCATTAGGGTTTCTGGTTTCATTGCATTTCTTTTAAGATTTTATGTTCAATTTGAATGATTAGCATTCATGTTATTTCCTTGCATCAACCCATACCCTAGTTGTAAGCTTGCAATTTGTTGAGTAGTAAACCCTAGTTTGCACAAACTCTATTACTATGGCACCCAAATTCAAAGCATCCATGTCAAAATACCAATCTTTTGGAGTCAAAGCCTATTGTGAGACCTCTAGTACAACACTTAACAGAACAATTTGTATCTTCAACCTCTGAGAAACCAAAGGGACAACGTATGTACTTTGGCCCTGGAGCTAAATTTGGCATCACTGATTATTATTGTACAATTAAAGATGTTGCCCTACCTTACTCTAGATGGAGTCTTTTCCAAGGATGGTTTGTAAATATGAATGTTGGTATCCCTTTCTGCAACCCTTGGAGGTTGGACATGGGTAAACTGGTTGTAACCAACATGTTCATAGATGTTGATCTTCTCAAAGAAATTGTTGCGAACTATGACCCTCTGGTTAGGGTTGTTAGAGCTCATGATGGAAAAAATATGGCATGGGTTAATAAGGAATAATTTGTATATGTGTTCAAGTTGAACACTTGGAGCAGTAAAATAGTTAAGATTGATGAGCAGGTGTTGAGGGAGGAATACAAAAGGGTAAAACACAATTTCAAAGTGTCAGTGTTGACTAATTTTTTGATATCAATAGGGAAGGGAAAATACAAAAGAAAGATTAAGTTTGGACACGCTGATGTTGTACCCCTCCCTATTAATTATTTCCAACCATATTTTTAGAAGACCTTTTTCTCCCTCTGCCAAATTCTAGGGTTTGATCCTGGCTTTACCATGCCAATGGCCCATATGTATATGGTTGTGAGTATCCAACACCTTAACATAAATTCCTTATATGATTTTTCCACCTCTATAGCCGAGGAAATTCATAAAGTATTGGTGGCCTTGAAGGGTGGGAAACTTGGTTTCAGATTTTGGTGGTTTTCACTCTTTATGCATATGTTTCTTTTCAAAGGTGCAAAATATTTTGGTTGGGAGATGGAACTTAAAAGGTTTGTGGATAGTATTGAGATGCTAGTGTAGTCATGGACCCCTATATTGGATAGGAATGAACAAAAGACCAACTATGTGACTACTAAAAATATCTTTACCATGGTGGATGTACCTAGGATCCCCAAGGAGTTACATATTTTTTGAGGCTTGTTGAGATGAGGCCTTATCTAAATATTTCCCATAGCTGGAGGGATGTAATTCCCTATAAGGATTGTATAGTTCTAAGGGTATTTGGAACAAAATTGATACCCCACATACTTCCTAGGGAAGTGTCTCTGAGGATTGGGTTTTTGGAGGTAATGTGGCAACTAGGGAATGTAGAAGATTTCTTCCTAGATGAGAAGCAAAAGGGAACTTTCTTCCCTATACCCAATGAAGATCCAACAATGCAACACTTGGAAAAAGAAGCCCTAGATTAGACATCAAAGGACTGTGAAATCAAATCCAGAATTCATCTACTGGGACTTAGTCACCCAGGGTGACTTGGTCCTCAAAAATTAGCTTCAAATTTATATCACAGGTGCACAATATTCTACTTAATCTATTTCTGAAGTCTAAATTTCTCTATGGTATCTTAGATCTACTATTTTTGTATCAAAATAGTTATTTACATCATTAGCCTAGTCAAATCATTGCACTTCATTTCAAGATCCATTCCAAATTTAGTCAAGGGTAGGTTAACTCACCTTTCATGTTATAATTTAGTCCTATATCTTGTCCAAATTCATCAAACCCCTGCTACCATACACATTTAAAATGAAATGAGGAAAATTTCCTAAACCCTAGGGTCAAATCCTAGGGTCCTTCCCCCTTTTTTCTTCATTTCAATTAGTTAAGTGGTAGTACATATTTGCTGAAAAGGACTAGAATATTAGTGTAAAACCACTTACATGCTCAATTTTTCCTTGTTTATAGTGTATGAGTTTTATGAATGGTTGATTTAAACCTAGATGTGGTTCACAAACATAAGTGCTAATGAATCAGAGGATAAAATGGAGCCATGATGTAGATAATAAATCCATTCAAGAGAATATTTTTAAGAGTGTGGATGAATAGTTATGGAAGGATGTAGTCATCATATACATAATCAATAAAAATAACATTAAAGGATCAAAAATATCATGGGTCACCCTTTCAATCATAGAGGGAAAATCAAGGCCAAAAACTTGGTGAAATGTGATATGATGTCATAAGACATAAGGTAATAACATGGAAATTTTTAGTGACCTCCATATAACTAGAACAAATGTTGTCTAAACTTTTCTATAGTTGATGAAGACATTGCAAAACATGGGCTATAATAACATTAGATGATTTTTGGAACTAGGAAGATGGTAATAAAGAGTTGTAAGTATGAGTCATGGGAATAAGTTAAAAGGTAAGAGCTATATATGGTATAAGAGATAATGAAGATGTAGGGTGGAAATATATAGGAAAAGTAAGTGGTGGTGCAAAAGGAGAAGTGAGAGAGAAAAGAAGTGAAGTCACTAGATTTGATAAAGAATTAGCTATCCCAAGGCTCAAGAATGTTAGGTCTTGATTTACTAGATTTCTTGAAATTTTGTGTTTTCATTGATGTCAACCTATGGAGGCACTTTGATTAGTTGTATTATAACGTCATTAGTAGTCTCACTAATGTCAAGCTCTGGTGATGCCTTGATGAGCATATGTTTGAGGATGTTCAACCATTAGTATGGTTGAGTTGCTATATTGTAGTTGGTTTGGTGTTGATGAGAAGGTGTTGTAGATATTGAGATGTTTGTGGTGCTTGGTTTCCAAGATATTTTGAGAAAAATTGAATTAAAGAGGAAACAATGTGGTAATTTAGAGTGTTCAGTATGGCATCTCATAGTGTTCAATTTTTTTCTTCACATTTTTTCATGGTTGAAGATCTACTTGTGTGGTTTAGATATGTTGATTAGAGGTTTTATATCCAGAGTTTCAAGTTCTAGATCACTCGAAAAAAGAAGTTGTGCTCACTAGTGTGTGAATTGTGATGAAGTGTTGTCTAGGAGAAATGATTTTTCTCTACATTTCTCCATGTTGTGGTTTCTAGTCTTTTGGATCTGGAAGTGTGCTTATATTGCTCATATCTATCTTCAATCTTAGTTTTTCAAAGTTTGGTGCTTTGCAAGGTTGGGTTCATGTGTTACAGTGTGTGGAAGGTTAATTGGATGTATAGAATGAGTATGTTCTTCAAGTGTATGTTGTTGTGAAGGATTCATTGGATTTCAGGGTGTTGATGGAATATTCTAGATTTTGTTTGAGTTTTGTGTGTGGTCTACGATTCATGTTTGGATCAAAGGAAGTGTGTACTTAAATGTTTATTGGGTTAACATAGGTTTGATTGACCTTGGGTTTTTACACTAATTGTGGATATGCTTTGGTGTTTTTGGAAGCATGGCATGGTGTGTATATGTGGATTTAGGTCTAAGTTAAGGTGTTATGTGGTTTTCCTTCATTACTCTCCACTGTAGGAATTTTTTGGTGTCATCCCAATTTGAATTTGCGTGTTTGAGGTGCATAGCGAACCTTATAAATTATTTTCAAGGTTGAGGGTGGTGTATATGTGTGTGTGTGTGTATGTGTATTGAGTTGATGAAGGATTGATGTGTGAAGTGTGTGATGTGAAGTGTGAAAGTGTGAAGTGCAGTATGAGCTTTAATGACTAAGACTACTAGAATTAGTGAGTAGAAGGTGTCTACATTCTACAAAGAGTGTGTGAATGTTCTAGTGAAGTAGTAGTGGAACTTTTCTATTGCTCTAAGATGGATTTATCATTGTAACAATCTTATATCTTCTTCTTTCTAATTTGGCAGTAAGCCATTGGTAGTGAGACCTTCCTTTTGGGAAGTGAGCCCTCTGACAATGAGCCTATTGTATTTAGCATTGCAATTAATTTATATTGTGAGATAATAATCATGGTTTTTCCCTTCTTGGGTTTTCCACATAAATCTAGGATTCACATGTGTATGAAAGTGTTTGCATTATTGTCTCTCATTTTTATATTCTACTAATGCATGATAAGGTTTTAAGGATTAATGCAAATCTAAATGTTAATGAGGGTTTTGATGTTTTAATGTACAACCAATTCACCTCCCCTCTCAATTTTCTTATTCATTCAACAAGGTTCACTCATGGTTCATTGTTTAGTTGTTTCACATGGGGGCCTATTGGTTTTCTAAAGTATTTTCTTGTTACTAAGAAGTGATTTTTTTTATTCTAACAAATTATGCATCCATCACTTTATATAAAATTTAACACTATCTTCATCCAAAATAAAGTGCAAAAGATTTAAAGGAAGAAGAAAAGAGATTTAAGAAATTTAACTCACTTCAGATATTTCCCATGCACATACTAAAAGATAAGTAAACTAAAGCATAAACTATTTGTATTTCACTAGATTGCTTCACAACTACATACAAAATAGTGTAAGAGTTTAGATAAATAGAACCATTCACCAATGAGATAACTTAAAAATGCACCCAAATATGGTGCAAAAAATTGTTTATTTCACTAGGAATGAACAATTTACAATCATGTAAAATATACAATCAGGAATGACCTTCAATTGCTTCAATGTTACCAACCTCTATAATACATACAAGTATTTACTAACATTGAATAAAAAAAATGAAGTAAATAAATAAATTGGTTATATTCCAATTTAAGCTCTACCATTTCAACAAATTTTGATCCTTCAAGTTCCAAACAACTCGGTGCCTTTTTACAAAATACAAGATAAGAGTTTGTTAAAAAAATAGCACATGGCTAGAGAGAAAAAAGATAATCATCATTAGACACATGGCACAAAAATATATTATGTGTATAGAGAGACAAGAAGATATTTTAAGAAGAATTGATCAAATTTATGTCTTGTTAACTTGGTCTTCGTTGATGATTCCTTAACCTTTCAAAACTACAAATAATGGTTGTGCTATATCTCTTTGATCATCGAAATACTTGTGGTCAAATATTGGATGCAACCTTTTATGCATACTTAACAAGTTATGCTTCTTTAGTTACTTATTCAACCTCCTTCATTCCTTTAAAACTCAAAACTTGATCTACTACTAGCAGACCTCAAAATTCTCATATGATCTAGGTACACATGTTCATGCATTAGAGAAAATGCCTATTACTGGCATTAGATAAAATACTTGCTTCCATCATTGGGAAAGATACCCACTCTTCAATCTATATTTGGACTCCTCTTTGTTTTGAATGCTTTCAATATCCAAGTCTTTCACCACTTTTAGATCTTTGCATTGTATTGACACATCATCACATAAAAATGAATTATCTTACATGTATTCGTACATGATAACATAATGATTTAATCATATAAAACTCTATTTGAATCCTTATGAAGGAAAAATATCACTAATCCAGTAGTTTTATCCCTAATTCAATTTATTTTGAAATAATCCTTAGATTTATATAAATTTATTTTTTGAAGTTTTTAAGATTTTTGGTTGTTACAAGATCTTCAAAAAAATTGGCAATTATGAAACTCTCAAAAACATTTAGCTACCCTATTCCATAAGGAGACAATTATCTGAAAACCTCAACCCTTTCACTTTCACTTTTTAAAGTGATCACAAATACTAACCATTATCATTTATCATTTATATCTTGATTAATGTCTTTTGTGGGAAAATCATCTATCACTACATCCGTAATTGGAATGAAAAATGGTTATTCCCACACTTGGTTCTATAAGCTTTGAAATATCCTCCTTGTGTACTTTATTCCAAACTTAACTAATCTTCGGTTCCATTTTAAGATAACATAACCATGCAATGATGCCAACCCCATCAATACTTATGAATTTTTCCAAGGAATTCATGGATCACGCAATGGTTGCAAAATATGATAGGTTACCAAATATATACCTTGAAGATGCAACATCTAGTTCCATAAGACCTTGTTTCCTCAAAAAACATAACTCTCAATTTTAACTTTTTTAAATACCCTCACAAGTGAATTCACCATTGGGATTTTCTCAACCTTACTAACTTGAGATGATATAAGCTATGTTGTGCTAAGCATGGGTTCCCATGCTCTTTAGGTACAATGAAGTATGTTTTGAGACCACACAACAACTATTAACCAATAAAATCAAATGAAAAAACCGATAGAAACTAAGAATGTATTAAAAACATACTCCTAATCTTATCAAAACAATACACCTTCAAGTTTCTCTTAAAATTGTGCATTTAAAACATAAGACCTAAAGTTTAAGGGACTTAAGTGTGTGCACTTATTCTTTCCTTTCTCTATAAAAGTTAGAAGACAATGTACATTTGTATTGAGTTACATATTTTGGTTTAACCTTTTAAGCCAACCTTGGATGGAGATTTGTTTCCAGTCAAGTGTCTATGGCCCTAGCAAGGTTATCTCTATAAATTCCCCCAAACAGGATCTATATGTTGCAAGAATGGAGAAAGGAATGAAGGTGTTGTCATTGATGTCAACTAGTCAACTGGTTATCCACTGGTTGCTATTGGTTGTATATGTTGAGGATGTTGAGAAAATTGTATTAAGGAAAGTTTACAAGTATTCATTTGTTGCTTTGGATGATGATCTGGTATTTTCCCCTATGTTCATGTAGTTCAAATATGTTGGTCATGGTTGTTGAAGGTTGCTATATCTAGATGTTTGGTTGTTGGTTTATTATGAAGTTCAAGTTGTGTTCACTATTTGTGAACTATGTTTTTTTGTGTTCTGGTCAAGCTCCAAGAGAAAAGTTGTTGGTTCGGATTTATCTTTGATGAAGTCTTTTGACTTACGGTTCTAGAGTTAAGATTTTCTAATTGCATTGAAGATATTTTGGTTTCTAGAAGTTTTGAGCTTAATTGATCTATATGTTTTACACTAGTTTGGCCAACCTTGTGTTAAGCACTATCTTTAAAGTTGTTGAAGCGTTTTGGATCTATTTTGGGTCCTAGTGAAGCATGTGTTTGGGTCACCCTCATTATAATTCCACCCTAGGATGCTTTGGCACTGACCTAATTTGAATTTGAAGTTGGATGGCCAACTTTGTATCTTTTTTAAAGTTGGAGATGGTATAAATACAAGATGAGCTAGTGGATGTGACATTGATTCTATTCAAAAAATGTGTGTGAGTTGTGTGTGGTAGATTAGTGTGAAGCTTAATGCTGAGTTACCAAATGCAGTGAGCAAAAGGTGAACTCTATCATTCACGCAAGTTGATCAAGTGACTGTGGTGGAATCCTTTGTTGCATTGGGATTGTAGTCTCTTTATAACAAGTCTCTTTTATCTTCTTTGTATCTCTATGACAGTGAGCCCTCCAGGTTGTAGCCTTGTTGGACAGTGAGTCCTTGTTCTAGAAAATGAGTCCTTGTTTCAGGTAGTGAGCCTTTTGTAATCAGTTTTGATATTCTCTATAGTGTGATTTAATCCTCACCATGGTTTTTCCCTCATTGGGTTTTCCACACAAATATAGTGTTATTATGTTTATGTGTTGGATTTCAATTTCTACATTGACATTTGATGATTAATCATTTAAGCAAGTTTAAGTATTAGTTCCGGTGATTGATTTGAAGGTTAAAATCTATGACAACTAATTCACCCCCCCTTAGTTTTCCAATTCAAAACTTGGTATTAGAGCTTGGTTCCTTGGTGAAGAGCTTAATCTGTTGAGGATGGTCTAAGATGGCGAGCAAAAGGGTCTTTGATTATCCGAGGTTTGATGGAACTAATTATGGCATTTGGAAAGTATTAATGGAAGAATATCTAGAGTATTGCAGATATGATGTGGAGAAAGATTACAACAATCCTTACACTCCTCCTACTAATGGTCCAAGTACACCTAAAGAGATCAGAGCACATGAAGCAAACAATAAGGAGAAGTTCATCTTGAAGAATACTATGGTACATTTCGAGTTGATTAAGGTTCAAAATTTGAAGACAGCTAAGGAAGTCTAGGATGCTTTAGAAAGAGTGCATGATGGTGATGAAAGAGTTAAAGATGAAAAATTGTAGAATTTGGAAACATGGTTTGATATTATACATATGTTTGAAGATGAAAATATTAAAGCTTATGTACATAGATTGGATGAGGTAGTGGCTAGAATGTGATCACTTGGCACTACTATAGATGAAACCAGGATTGTGAAGAAGATTCTCAGAACTCTTCCTGATGCTTATAGTGAGAAGGTGAGTGCTATTGAGCAGACAATAGATTATAAGACTTGTAATAGGGATCTACTATTAGGATTTTTGACATCTTACAAGATGAGGAAGCTGGGTCTAAGAAATGGAGGAAAATCAGAGACTACCTTTAAAGCTACAAAAGCTAATGATCTGAATGAAGAAAACTTTGATGAAATAGAAGCTAGCTTTGTAAGAAGAATAAGGAAAGGCTCTGGTAAGTATGAAGGTAAGTTTCCCTTTAAATGCTTTAGTTGTGGAGAAATATGTCATTATGCTGCAAAATATTTGAAAAGAGCTAAAAGGAATAAACAAAGATATGAGAAAGAAAAGAAAGGAAAGAAGATTAACATAGCTTACAATGTGAATGAGAATGCTAGTATTTCAGATGAAGATTTAGAATATGAAGATCCAGATGACAATGAATTCTTGTTCTCAACAATTAAGGATGAACCAACTTCTACTAATTTAGAAAAATAAGTAAAGGAAAGCCCTCCAGAGAAGGAAAAGGAGAAAAAGGAAGGTATGGTTATCTCTGCCCTACATGCTAAACAAGAAAATAATTTTTGGGTAGTTGATAGTGGTTGCTCACATCACATGAATGGTGATAAGAGTAAGTTTGTTAAACTTGAGAAATATGATGGAGTCTTGGTTATGTTTGGAGATGATACTGGTGCAAAAATCTATGGGATAGGTTCAGTAAGTTTTGATGGAAAGCATCATACGGATGATGTTTACTATGTTAAGGGTTTGAGGCATAATTTTTTGAGCATTGGTTAGATGTGCAGAAAAAGATATGATCTTGTGTTTAAGGATGAGAAATGTGAGATCTGGAAAGAATCCAAAACTTTGATTGCTACAAGAAATAAATTTGAAGGGAATATTTATCAACTTAAGGGTGTTGATGGATGATGCTTTATGACTCAGATAAATGACAGTTGGTTATGGCATATGAGAAAGTGTCACATGAATTTTGATAACTTGGTAAGGATTAGTGTTGTTCAAGCCATGAGAGATTTACCAAGAATTGCAAAGCCTATTAATGCTATTTTCAGGAATTATTAGTTTGGGGAGCAAGCAAGAAATCATTACAAATCAAAGGAAAAATCTACTACCAGACTACTAGATTTAGTTCATATAGATCTCTGTGGTCCTATGAGAGTGAGAAGTATACTTGGTGAAAAGTACTTTATGCTTTTAATTGATGATTCACCTAAGGTTGATCAAAGAAAGTATAGATCTATGATTGGTGGATTATTGTATTTGACTACTACTAGACCGGATATTATGCATGTGGTTTGTCTTGTGGCTAGATTTCAAGAAGATTTGAAGGAAACACGTGTTGCTACAGTTAAAAGAATATTCAAATACTTGAATGGCACTCCAAATTATGGATTGTGTTATCCTAAAGATACTGACTTTACACTTAGTGCCTATACAGATGCAGATTAGGTTGGATGTGTAGATGACAGAAAGAGTACAAGTAGTGGTGCATTCTTTCTTGAATGCATATTGGTGGCATGCTTGAGTAAGAAGAAAGATTCAATCTCTTTGTCTACTGCTGAAGCTAAGTATATTGTTGTTGCATCTTGTTGTACACAAGTTCTATGGATGAAATAGACATTGAAATATATCATAGTGCTATATGATGATGCCATTTCTATTTTTTGTGATAATACTAATGTAATTAACATTTTGAAAAATCTTGTGATGCACTCGAGGATGAAGCATATATCTATCAAATATCATTTATTGAGAGAGAAGGTCATGGAGAATGAATTCAAGCTTGAGTATGTTCCGACAAAGGATTAGATTGCTAATATATTTACAAGGCTCTTCCTAAAGATACTTTTGAGTATCTCTAAGATAAGTTAGGGGTTATTTCTCCTCTTTTCATAAACTAAGATACATTTGGAGATGCATCAATTCAATGGATTCATGGTTCTATCTTTTTGGGATGATGTTTTGGTGGCTACCTCTTAGGGGGAGCGGGTAGTTTCAAGTGCTATCATTGTGAGTATTTTGTTTTCATGTCAAAGGAAGATTCAATGAACGTATCTTTTTCCTTTGCCATTGATTTCAAAGGGGGAAAGAAAGCTAATGAGAAAAATTAGGTAATGAGGAAGATGATCTTCTGAGGGGGAGAAGCAAAAAGAAAAAATATTGAGAAGTATATTCAGAGCCGATATGGTGTATTTGATGGTTTTTCACATCATGTGTTTCCATCAATGACAAAGGGGGAGATTGTTGCAAGAATGGAGAAAGGAATGAAGGTGTTGTCATTGATGTCAACTGGTCAACTAGTTATCTACTAGTTGTTGTTGGTTGTATATGTTGAGGATATTGAGAAAATTGTATTAAAGAAAGTTTACAAATATTCAGTCGTTTCTCTAGATGATGATCTGGCATTTTCCCCTATGTTCATGCAGTTCAGATATGTTGGTCATGGTTGTTGAAGGTTGCTATATCCAGATGTTTGGCTATTGGTTCATTGTGAAGTTTGAGTTGTGTTCACGAGTTGTGAACTATGTTTTTTTTTGTTTTGGTTGAGGTCTGGGAGAAAAGTTGTTGGTTTGGATTCCTTTTTGATGAAGTATTTTGACTTGCAGTTCTAGAGTTAAGATGTTCTGATTGCATTGAAGATATTTTTGGTTTCTGATAGTTTCGAGCTTAATTGATCAATGTGTTTTACATTGGTTTGGCCGACCTTTTGTTAAGCACTATCTTCAAAGTTGTTGAAGTGTGTTGGATCTATTTTGGGTCTCAGTGAAGCATGTGTTTGGGTCACCTTCATTCTAATGCCATCCTAGGATGTTTTGGCACCAACCTAATTTGAATTTGAAGTTTGATGGCTAACTTTGTATCTTTTTTAAAGTTGGATATGGTATAAATACAAGATGAGCTAGTAATGAAAAATATACAAGAGAAAAGAGGGAAGATAATTGAAAGAGTAGACATGACATTAATGTTATTCAAAAAGTGTATGTGAGTTGTGTGTGGCAGATCAGTGTGAAGCTTAATGTCGAGTTACCAGATGTAGTGAGCAGAAGGTGGACTCTATCATTCATGCAAGTTGATCAAGTGATTGTGGTGGAATCCTTTGTTGCATTGGGATTGTAGTCTCTTTGTAACAAGTCTTCTTTGTCTTCTTTGCATCTTTGTGGTAGTGAGCCCTCCAAGTTGTAGCCTTGTTGGACAGTGAGTCCTTGATCTAGATAGTGAGTCCTTATTTTAGGTAGTGAGCCTTTTGTAATTGGTTTTGATATTCTCTATAGTGTGAGTTAATCTTCACCGTGGTTTTTCCCTCATTGGGTTTTCCACGTAAATATAGTGCTTGTTGATGGGTGTTTTATGCACTTCTCAACACAGGTAATGCATAGGTGCATCACCTCTCTTGAAAGACAATATTCCACAATCAAGTTGCAGAAAACTATCCCAAGGTCTCTAATGTTAGGTCTTGATAGTACTTGGAATACCTTAATTGATTCATTTGATTTGTTGGAATCACAAGGCGGACTTATAGATGAGTTACAAAGTGTGGGAATTTGGGTCTACAAATGGAGTTCTTAAGGTGTAGAAATTGTTGTTCAGTTGTTGTAGGTTCAAAACAACAATCTAGAACTCCATTTCATCATCATATTTGGCTTTACAATGTGCAATGAACCTTGTCTAAGGTTACTATAAAAAAATGAAAAAGGGTAGGGAAAGGGAGAAGTTCCTAGACCTGAAGCTATTAATGAACAATAATCATAGAGGTTGCTATAGTAGAAAAACTTCCTAAAGTAGGTTTTTACTTGGACAAGAAGATCCTACAATTACACAAAACCAGTGTAATCTCCTAAGGATTATAGATTTTTAGATTGCACACACACATCATGAACTTGCAATTGAACTTAAGTTGTAGAAATGAATTAAGGAAGCTCGGACTAGCTTTACAAAGTGATTCATAATCAACAAACCACAAAATGCATGACCTGGAAATTCATCAAATATTGTAACAACAAACACCATTATCACTTCCACTCGAGAAATAAACAACTAAAACTAACAAGGAAGTAGAACCATGCATGCATAATGAACAAACTCAAGAGAAACACCCATAAATCATGCAATGTAGCTCTTTATTGCTGCAGAATGCCTTTACACTAGCTCTCCGGCCATTTTCAAATGAGGGGCAAGCCCCTATTTATAGTTTTCTAAAGCCCACGTGAATGGCTAGGATTAATTCACGATGTGTGGTTCAAATTCATTACAAGCTAGGGTTTCACCTACCCCCAATATTTCACAATTTTAAAATAGACTATTTTGTTCTCTTCTCTATTTTTGTCTTGTAGCCTATTTTGTCATCTAGTGACCCTAGCACTATAGTAGTTTTGTCTTCTAGCTAATTGGTCTTTTGTTGTAGCTGAAACTGCTTAAAGGCTTCCTTCTGCTTGATGTGTTCCCAACATTTTCTTTAGTCAGTCAAATGATCCTTGGTTATAGATTTGCATCATTGTGGGATAGATTAGCTGCCTCCTAATCTTGTAGGATAGCCTTTAACAGATCGTAATCATTTGATAAGAGATAAAACAACTCCTTTTTTTTTACTTTGGTAGATAGCCTTCTAATTTCTTGGTAGCAACTTCCTTTCACATGTAGTCATATGTTGGTTAGTCTTCCTTTGGAAAACCATTCATTGCTCGAGCATATTTTATTTGAAGCATTCCTTTTTTGACCTAGTTCCCGATACATCTTGCATAAAAGCACTCCTCATTGTAGCTTCATCCTCTCAAAGAGATCCTCCTTCTTCTAGTGCTAGTCCTGTTGATGTGTGCTAGGAGGAGAAGGGTATGGAATGAATGGAGCAATTTCTTTGTTTAGCCCTCTTTCTCTTTTGATGGCTTTCTTAATAGGCTTCCCTAATGGCTCCTCAATCGACACCATAAATCTTGCACACAAAGAGTGCAGTAAGTGTTTCACATATAATGAGGAAAACATCAGTTAAATCCTACAAATCCAAGGTTAGATCCATCAATACATCATCAAAGATCATAAAATTTATCATTGTTCAACATTTGGAGTTCATATAGATCATCTAGACCAATGCAGGCTCAACAATGCGGGTTTCCCCTAGCTAGAAGCCGTCAGAAGGAAGGCACTTAAATAACATCTAAGAGGCCACAAAAACCCATAGCCAACAACCCATAGACAACAACCTGCAACAAAGGTTTGACATAAGTGAGTTAGCAACCAAATTTCTAATGAGGTGATTAGGCACATGCGGAATTGACCAATGAGGTGCCCAAAATCATTAGATTAGGCTATGATGCATTTGTGGGTGCAGGGAGGCCAATGGATTTTTGGAGCCTTTGTCATTAAGCAATGGCATTCGAGGGCTGGCAACCCACATGCGAAGTTCGACACTATGGGACCTGCAAGCACTATGGGACCTGCGGGAATCTTGGGTGTTGAGGATCATGTGTTGAAGTGTTGAATGATTTAGGAGATGCGAAAAGGAGCTAGTAGATCATCGTCGTATGATTTTTGTTAGGAACAGTGTCAGAGGGATAGCAGTCTATAGGCAGCAGTCCGCATAGGCGAACCCACAACAAGCTCACAAACCTAGCTCAAGTGTTAACAGTTTCAAGATTTGGCAAGGGAAAAGTCTTCTACGGAACCCGCCATGCAGAAGGACGTTGATGTTTGGCTGTTAAGTAGTGACAAAAGGTGGGTGACGTATCGCATGCAGAAGCTCGCAGATGGAAACCCACAGCGAAACTTCCACAACATCTAAACACTTGTGAATTTGACTCAAACCTGCTTGGGCATGTGGAAACCTTCACTTTATGAGCCCTAGATGTTGAAAACTTGAATTTTGTACCCTTTTTTGAGATGTGAACATTTGGAAGGTGGAAGTCGGAGGCTCCATTGCCGGGACCTCCTTGGTGGAGGAAATGAATGGAAATTCTACTTTGGAAAGGTGCACGCCAAAGACCGTAAGGAATGGTGAAATGAGCACGTTGGCCTACCAAGAGAAACCCACTGATGTGGGTCCACTAAGGGTGATAGCCACTTGGTTGAAGCTCAGATGGAGAAGTTGGGTGCGAAGCCTGCCATGTGGGTGGAAGTCAAGGGTCGGCCACTACTTAGTAGCGAAACCTAAGTGGAAACCCACATGAGGTGACCCGCAGCTGCGGGTCCGCAATGCCCGATGGATGTAGTAGTGAAGGTGGATGCAAAATCTGCCATGCAGGTGAAAGCTAAAGCTTGGCTATAGATGAGTGGCAGAATGCAGGTGAAAACCCACAACCAAAAACTCGCATATGGAAACCCACAACAAAACTTCTGAAAAGGAAAAAGACTTAGCAAATTTTGGTCAGATGAATTTAGTCAAGGGGTGATTGATCGTTTTAAGGCATGTGACCAAATTAGGCTCAAGGATAGAGGCACGCAAAATGAGGCAAGGGAAAAAATTACTTGTCAGGAGCAAAAGTAAGCCAATGAGAGCAAAAGAAAGGGGGTCCCTGCCTAAGGCGGGGCGTGTGTGCAAAACATGGACAATAGTGCTATTGTGTTTATGTGTTGGACTTGAGTTTCTACATTGGCATTTGATGATTAATCATTTAAGCAGTTTTAAGTATTAGTTCTGGTGATTGTTTTGAAGGTTAAAATCTATGACAACTGATTCACCCCCCCTCTCAGTTGTCTTGTTCAACACTATAGCCTTGGTAGAGATATTTAGATAACCTAAAGAGTTTAATTTCTCTTTTTCTTTTGATATTTATTTATTTTCTATCTTTCTTTTGATATTTATTTGAAGCTCTTTTTTTCAACTTGTTGGCACTGAAGCCTACTATTAGGTTGGGAATTATAGTGGTAGAAAAATAAAACCTTTAGATTTTTCACTCAATACATACATCCACTAACACCCCAGCTAATTCAACTAATTATTTTAAATATTGAAACATATGGTTCCTTGTAAAGCTTTATGTGAACCATATTAAATTCACAATTTTGAAGCAAATATATAAATGTATCCTAGAATAATAATTTAGCAGATTTTGGATTTTACAATCTTATTTTATAATAAGACTATCCAACCTAAGAACTTTAAACAATCTTTATATCTACTTGCTTTCCGTGCACTAAATACGAAAGGTAACTAAAAGCACCACCAAACATTTTCTCATTAAAAGATTCAACACTCCTGCATTACCAATTGGGAAATTGGTGGCTTATCCCTTTTCACGAAAAGATCATGTCTAATCATTCCTTTTGAACAATCCACTTACATTTGCACCAACCCAAAGTTTTCTAAAAACCTTTCATATGACTTATTTTAACATGATATTAATTACTCATTAACACCATTCACACAATCATTTCTTACTTCAAGGTGCTAATGTAGCAATTTGTCTCATCTTCCAATTTATTTTATTAATTGAACACATACATTCGAGATACATATTTATTATTTTCTGACAAAATTAATTCATAATTTAGGAATTTCAATCACTCTGGTACAACTATTGAAAAAGAAAACCCAACTCACACAAACATCACATCTGAATCAATTGGAAGTGTTCAATTTTAAAATGAAATTTACACTTGATTGAACCTCAAAATATTACAATCTGAGGCATTGGACGTGCCTTGTAAATATACTACCAAAATTTGTGAAATCTAATACAATAAATGCTTCTACAAATAGCTCATATTTCACTACAGTGTGATAATAAACCATTGATTCTATAAATTCACCCTGTGCACCTTAATGAAATTCATCCTAATTCTGGTCATAACTCAATTAAGTTTTAACATGGATACTCCCACTTTCTTGACTAGCCCTAGATGACAATCAACATTTTTAGGATGAATCACCAGTCAGAGGCTAAGGAAATTTTTCAATATTTGAATGCACATGACAATGATTACCCTAAGAATGGTTTTGGGATTATGGATCAAGGTGAGCAATATCAGGTGAACTTTGATATTTCTTCTCAATTTGTGGTCTCACTCTTATACATCATCATGTTCTATGGTTTTATGAATTCTACATCTATCTAGCAATACATACTTGAGAAAATCCTCAAAGAAAAGTATTTTGTTCAAAACATTTTGAATAGATGAGACATCCATGTCAAAAAAGCATTTATCATGTGATTTAATATTTTTTGAAATTTCCATGATTTTCTAGGTTCAAACTCTTTGAGTAATTTTCTTTTTAATTTTAATTTTTTACAAATTTTGACCAATCAAGAATAAGATCTACAACCTCTAAATAATTGTTTGAATATCTTATTTCAAATTCAATTCGTAGTGAAAATTATGGAGTTCCTTTATTATGTCGAGTTTAGATTAGGCCTCCCTTCTAGTGTCACTTATGTTGATGAGGGTGTTACACATGAACATGTAGATAGATTTTATTATTCAAACAACATAGCCTATCTATCTTGAAAGAGTCACTATATCCAGTAAAGAATTAGCTATCTGCAGGCTCGAGAATGTTAGGTCTTGACTTACTAGGTTCACTCAAGGTTTGTTGTTTAGTTGTTGTTCCATATGGGGGCCTATTAATTTTCTAAATTATATACATGTTACTAAGAAGTGATGTTGTTTATTCTAACAAATTATGCATCCATTACTTTATATAACATGTAACACTACCTTCATCCAAAATAAACTGCAAAATATTTAAAGGAAGAAGAAAATAGATCTAATAAATCTAATTCGCTTCAAATATTTCCCACACACATACTGAAATATAAGTAGACTAAAGCATAAACTATTTGTATTTCACTTGATTGCTTCACAACTACATACAAAATAGTGCAAGATTTTAGATAAATAGAACCATTCACCGATGAGATAGCTTCAAAACACACCCAAAGATGACACAACAAATTGATTATTTGACTAGGAATGAAAAATTCACAATCATGCAAAATATATGATTAGGAACGACCTTCAATTGCTTCAATGTTACCAACCTATACAATACGTACAAGTATTACTAAAATCAAATAAAAAACATGAAATAAAGAAATAAATTGGTGATGTTCCAATTTAAGCTCTACTATTTCAATAAATTATGATCCTTCAAACCAAACAACTCAATTCTTTTCTATAGAACACAAGATAGGATTTTGTTACAAAAATAGCACATGCTATCTAGAGAGAAACACGATAATCATCATAAGACATGTGACACAAAAATATCTTTTGTGTATAGAGAGACAAAAATAGTTTCAAAAGAATTGGTCAAATTATGTCCTATTGACTAGGTCTTCGATGATGATTCCTTAATCTTTCAAAACTCTGGATAATGGTTGTGCTATATCTCTTTGATCATCAAAATACTTGTGGTAAAATCTTGGATCTAACCTTTTATGCATACTTAACAAGTTGAACTTCTTAAGTTCCTTATTGACCTCCTTCCTACCTTTAAAATTTGAAACTTGATCTGCTACCAATGGACCTCAAAATTCTTACATTTGGGTACACCTATTTATGTAGTGGAGAAATTTTTTGTTATTGGCATTGGATAAAATAATCGCTTCCAATATCGGGAAAGATACCCACTCTCAAATATGTATCTAAACTCCTTTATTTTGATTGCTTTCAATAGAGAATTTTTATGGTTATGAAACTCTACAAAAAATTGGGCTACCCGATTTCATAAGGAGACAATCATCCAAAAACCCCAACCCTTTCACTTTCACTTTTTAAAGTAATTGCAAATACTAACCATTATCATTTATCATTTATATCTTGATTAATGTCTGTTTTATGGGAAAATCATCCATTACTACATCTATAATTGGAATGAGAAATGCTTATTCCCACACCCAGTTCTGTAAGCTTTGAAATCTTTGTCTTGCATACTTTATTCTAGAATTAACTAATCTTTGGGTCCACTTTAAGATAACGTAACTATGTGATGATACCAACCCCATCAATACTTACAAAATTTTTCAAGGCATTCATGAGCCATGTGATGGTTGCAAAATATGATAGGTTATCAGATGTAGAACCCAAAGATGTAACATCTAGTTCCATAAGACCTTGTTTCCCCAAAAAATGTAATTCTTAATTTTAACTATTTTAAATACCCTCACAAGTGAATTCGCCATTGATATTTTCTCAACCTTACTAACTTGAGATGAAATAAGCTACATTGTGCTAAGCATGGGTCCCCATGCTCTTTATGTACAATGGGGTGTGTTGTGAGACCACACAACAATTCCATAGAAATTGGAATTGAAACAAGACACGTGTACTATAATTGAGTACTTATACCCTCTATGGAACTCAAATATATACATCTATGTTGGGGTATGACACTTCTTCCCCTCCTAGGTGCTTATAAAATTCACTTGCATTGAAGAATGGTTCTCTTTCCCTCTCTAAGATTCTAAACATAAAAAGTGCATTAGGGTAAGGTTATCCTACCCTAAAATCTTGTAAAATCATTTCTACATGACACATTTTTTGTTCTAACACTAGTTTCTAGGTAGATGATGAAGCTCTACATTATTTTTTAGGATGGACAAGAAGTATATTTTTCTTATATTGTAAAATGTAAACTAGTTGTTATGGTTTTTAATACATTGAAACATGAATCTCACTCTTTTAAATGGGTTTTTATATGGAAAATTACCTCAATTGGTCACCTAGATGATATTTCCCAACATCTACTAGTCATTTTAAATTTAATATTTTTATGTGTGGGTATCTAATGTAAAAGAGTGATGTAGTGTGCATGATAAATGTCTCTAGAGTGTGAAGCCTTATGAGACAAGATAAAATAGAGTGGTGTGTTAGAGTGTTTTGAAATGAATAATGGGTGGTGATGGATAACATATTAATTTTGAAGAGATCTAAGGGTGTGTGTGTAGATTAGTGGGATAATGGGGATGATAGGAAATAGTTAGAATGGATTAGGGAAGGTACAAAATAAAATACAAATAAAAATGAAAATAAATACCTAGTATTTGAGGGTTGAATGAGTGGAAAATTTGATGGATGAAAGACTTATGAACAAATATATAGAACCTTCAATTTTTAAGCTCCAAAATTTTTGTAATATGGATGTTGTAGAAGAAATCTTGTCATTGAAAATGAGAATATTACAAACTAAATTTCACTTGGAGTTAGCTAGAAAATATTAGTATGAGAAGACTGGTGATATTATTTATTTGTATTATTAAGGATAATTTTTATTGGAGGTATTTTAGAATTACATTAGAGATAGGTTAAGATCCATGTTTAGAATACCATGATTTTAAAATTATCCTAGATACATGTGTCTAAGATATCCTCATTTTCCCACATAACTATCCATTTGCAATTATGACTAAAAAATCTAGAATAGGTTTTAGGAATGACATAAGACTTAATTCCAAAAGATATATCACTCCATTATTAAATTAAATGATTATGAAATAAAAAATGGATCTTAAAACACACTTAAGGGAATAGTCACTTAAATGAGCACAAGACAAATATTTTTAAAATAATTTATAATCTCACAACCATATAAAAAATAATTAATTAAATCCTATTAGATTTTTTAAAATAAAAATCTTCAACCTTTAAATATTTTTACATATGAACCCTTGGTTTGAAAATGCCTAAATAACATCATCCACAAAGAGGGTTGGCTTACAAATGGATATCTTCTTGAAAAGGGGTGAGATTTGATATATTTTGTAGAGATGTTTAAAATTGGTGAAGGTTTCCAAATAATTTATAAGGTGGGTGGTGGGTAGATGTTTCTAGGACCACTAAAAGCTTTATGACGAAATCAAGCACTATAAATTGATTATAAATGTGAATGATTGGATGGTTCTCATTAAGAGTGTTGTCTAGTCCATACATAAATAAAGTGATGGATTGTTAGATATTTCTCTTTAATAACTACTTTTTTATTTGTGGTGGAAGAAGAATTAAATATTTTCACTATCATATATTTCCTTCTCTACCATGTTTTACTTGCTTCAATTTGTCTATTTTGATTAAGTTAACTATAAAATGTCTCAAATATTTTCACTTCCTCAAAAATCTCAAATTTGTAAGTTCACAATATGAAAAATTCAAAGAGAAACATATCTTAGAGCATGTAAAATAGGCTATAAAAAATGATCATATCGACTTATTAAGGTAGTAAAAATAATTGTACAATATTAATTCCAAGCACTTAATTAAACATAAATCAAGCCTTCTTATGTTTTCTAAATATTTTAGCTCACTATGATTTTGCATTAAATCATTAGGTATAATAGGTTAGGTCAACTTCATTTTAATTTTTCCTTGTGTTTTGAAAAGTGTGAATCAATCAGGTTCATTCATTTCAATAGAGTTATAATGTGTTCCATGCAAAATAGGATTAACTTTATATTTGGGTGGATTTTTAAGTCATGAGCTATGCCCTTTTAATTATAATCTTTGGGAACATTTGAGGTATTTTATTCTTTATTTCTTTCATGATCTATTAATTGTGAGATAGAATATTAGTGGTATAGGGGGATTCACAAGCTCATAAGCCTTCAAAAAAAGAGAGAAAGGAAAAATAGGGAATGATGTAGAAATATTTCATACATCAAAATTTCTACACTTGGGTTTTTAATTAGAAAAAATACTTTTAAATTTATTCTTCTCTTTATTTTTTCTTTCACCTTCTTGAATCATTTTTTCAATATTTTGGTCAAATTTCAATAATAAATAATATGTCATGATTATAATCCACCTAAGTTTGGTTTGGAATCAAGGCTAGTATTATTTTTTTAGATGGCCTTGTCTTTTTTGTAGGTTTTCCTTTAAGTTATTTGAGGTGTTGACATTAGGTTTATGATTTTTTTAGTTATCTCTTTTGTATATATTTTATATTTTTTGAGTTTATGAAAGGAAATATGAAACAATCTCTTAAACTTAATCTAATGAGAGGAGATGTTACAAGTTATCAAATCTATACAAATTCAAATAACATTTTGACATAAGAACAATACTAATGAAATAATTAGAATGCAATAAAAAACCAAAAATTTGTAAGATTGATAATGGTATCCTTAAGAAAAACTAAAAAATAAACCTTCAAAGCACATATGCTAATGTATTCTCAACAAAAATATAACTCCTATATAATATTAGGCTCCAAGATTTTATAGGAGATCAACGCTCTCAATGAAGGAGAAAACCATGTAAGATATAACCTTCTTTACCAACAATTAAGAACCATTGTTGTATTTGTTACAACATAGATTCAAGAATAAATGAGATCCACGTGCTCCCCAATATCTCTCGAAAAGTAACTCAATTTTCCAAATGTATACACCATGCTTCCCTCATAATGAGCATGCACAATATGGTGGTCAATTAAAATATGTTATCTAACCTCCATCTTAATCCTTCTATAATTTATAAACAAGATTTTAAAAAAAAATCTAGCTACTCTTAATCAATGCACCCAAATACTTCTTTGAGGTGGGATCCCAAGATGGTTTGTCTCTTGTGACCCCACATTAAATGCTTTTTGAAAGGACATTTAATAATTAAATCATCTCTATAATATGTTTTCCATATTAAATCATGGGTCCATTTATCTATGTACTCACTAAACCATGACCTCAATATTAAATATGTTTCGCTAATGCACCACTAATATTAAATACATTTTTATTGTTACACATAACAACCACAAAAAAAATATTGCACCTACAAAATGTAGTGCCCCATTTTAAAATAAACTAATTTATTTTGTATTGATCAAAATGAGAGATTGCAAAAAATGATGCTTGACAACTAAACAATCACCGACTAAATCATCTAACCATATAAAGCAAAC
The DNA here is from genome assembly GCA_007258455.2 of Sequoia sempervirens. Taxonomy (NCBI): domain Eukaryota; kingdom Viridiplantae; phylum Streptophyta; class Pinopsida; order Cupressales; family Cupressaceae; genus Sequoia; species Sequoia sempervirens. The sequence goes on along the minus strand of VDFB02058242.1, from coordinate 713,846,775 downwards.
TACCTTTAAATAAAAATCTTTAAAAAATATGTAATTCAAATAAAATAGACCATAAACATATTATTCAATTGACCTTACTTAACTACTTATAATTTTCATTAATTTACGCTGAATGTGTATCCAATGTGAAGAAGAGCAAGCTAATTTTATAAATCCACAATTCACCCTTTTCACTTTTCACATAATCGTCACCATTTTTCCTTCTCGCCCGTTGTCAAATTTTGTTGTTTTATTTTTCTTTGTGCGGGTATTTTGCTCAAGCTTGCAATATATGTTATATTGCCACAAAATTCGGTAAATGAATGCTTCAGTCTGTTAATGACGTGTGGCACTTTATCCATTTGTAAAAGTGAAAATTGCTTTTATTTTAATTAAGTCACATAATCTCATGTCCTTGACAGATTATTTATAGTGGGTGAAGTTTTTAAGTTTCTGACAAATTATTTGTCTTCAGTCATCAGATATATGATTTAATGTTTGATATTAAAAATCTAACTTTATCAATTATTTTATTATATATTTAGTTTTTTATTTAGCTTTTTCTTAAATATATAATATAATAAAAATATAGTATAAATTATAAGATTTTAATATTATAATATAAATTAAATAATAATAATGTAAATATAATAAGAATATATTATAAGAAGATAAGAAGATAAGAAGATAAATAAAAATAAAATAACATATAATATATTTATAATTATAGATTTGTATAATAATTATAATAATAAATTAATAATGAAACATAAGCATAAAATTAAAAACCATAATATAAATATACAATAATATTGCATAGCTATAGGATTATATATAGATTAAATATATCAATAATAAAATAATATACAACAACCAATTTGAAAGAGACCAACCTAAAATTTGCAATCAACGGTACAAGTTTTATAATAGGCATTGGTAGACTATCAAACTAATCGGCCCTATTGATTTGTTTCCTCTAAATTTTTTCACGCCCACATCAATCTATTGCCTTCATGATGCATTGAATCCCACTTGCACAATGATTAGTTGGATTTTCTGCCTGCCAACGCTGCATAAAGGTCATAACTCTCTTGTACTTGAGATATCATGTATCTTCTAAAATGGCATATCATGTACTTGATTGATAAGAAAAGGTGGTAATTTTCATTTTAATAAACATACTCTAAAACCCTCATCGCATCCTTATTTTTAGGCTGCAGCTCACAAAATTGGAGAAGTGAAAGGTCAATACAAGTGAGGAAGAGTTTGAAGGAGTGGTGGGGAAAGCAACAAAAAAAATAGTAGAAAACATCCGATAAAATGGCGATAAATAGTATTTAAGATGGCATTTTGTAGACGAAACTGTAAATGTGTTGTATTCTACATATTTATGCCAAAGGAATTCCCTCTATGAAGTGCACCAAGCTAATTTAGAGAATCAACAATGTATAATTGAGGAGAGGAGTGCAAGATGATGTAAATCATCACAACCTTTGAAAGTTTTCCTTAGAAATGACAAAGTGAAGGAACCTCCAAAGTATGCGGTTGTGATGGAGGAAATGGAGACTCTTCAGTTTAAACCCACTCTTTCATTTATGCGAAACTCTTGACCATCTTTCACGTTTGTGGGGAATTCTAGAAAGCCTAAATCAATATTAAATCTATCTCTCTCCCTCTCTCCCACTATTATCTCTCTCTCCCTCCTCTACCTATCTCTTCCTTTCTATATCCCTATCTCTCTCTATATCTTGATCTCTCCCTCTCCCTCTACGTCTCTATCTATTTATCTTCCTCTCCCTCTCCCTCTCCCTCTATCTTCATCTCTACCTCTATCGTCCTCTCTCCCCCTCTATCTCTAGGAATTTATCCCTCTCTTTGTCTCCTCCCTCTTCCTAGACCTTTATATATATATCTCTTTGTCTACCATTTCTCTCTATCTCTATCTCTCCATCTCTCTCTCTACCCCTATATCTCTCACTCTCTCTATCTCTCTCTATATATCACTTCATATCTATATTTTTCTTTCCCTATCTCATTCTCTTCCTCTCTCTCCCTCTATATATATTTGTCTCTTCTATCTCTATATATCCCTCTATCCTCTATATATTTATCTCTCCCTCTTCTTATCTCCAAGCCCATCTTCTTCTCCATCTCCATCTCTATCACTACCTTCCTCTCTATCTCTATCCCCTAGCTCTATCTCCTTATCCCTATTTCTATCCATGTCTCTCTATATCCCTCTTCCTCTCTACCTATTGTAAACATAACATTAGCCTATTAGTAATGAAGCTTAGTTATCTTTCTCGATTTAGAGGTTTTATTTCAATCATTTTTTGATCCATGTAAGTGAATACATAGATCATTTGAAGCTATAACTTGTCCATTGAGACCTTGGTTGCACAAACATCATTTGCTAAATGGACTACCAGTTGACCTCATGTACCGCACAAATTTATGTAAAATAAGACCAGTTATTTTCCTAATTGACCTTCCACACCTCTTCGGCGTACCCATTGCACACTAAGGTGCGATTTCTAGTTCTAAAATGATTAATATAATCTTACATATCACAATTTTACAAAACATTTAATATTCCTATATAAAATATGAATAACACATTTCCTAACATTCTTTACCCCTTCATTCATCTTCAAAGTGTGTTTTTGGTACATATCATTATTTCAATCTCTTTCATAGGCTTATCACAAGTGGGTTATGTTGTGCCCTCGATACACACACCCCATTCAGAACAGGGACCCTCTCTTTCCTTTGCCTCACCTGGTCATTTTGTTGTCATCTCATTTTGCATTCCCCTTGTTTTGGTATCCAAAATGGTTAGTAAGCTCTTTGATAGTTCATCCTGAGTCGACCATGTTTCACCCCCTCAAAATTTCTAAGTCCTAAGTCCTTGCGCAATCACATTGGCTCTTCGCCTTAGCTCTTTAAAGGTGGTGTCCGTGGAGCTCAGTGGGCTCTCTCTTGTGGGTCACCCCTCTTGGATTGTCGTCGCCTCATCACCTTGTCTCAAGTGTCTTTTATCTAGTGGCTTTTCGCCCTTCGGGTCCCAGAATTTTCTCCGTCATCAGTCCATCACCGAGCTTTCTGGCAACCATCAGCCCACTACTACCTGCCCATCGAGTTTTGAGGCTCCTTTTGCCATCCGTTTACCATTGACATCCCAACAACCTTTCTTTGGCATCGTTCTTCCTGTTGAGGCCCAATTTCCTCAGTGTTGTCCATTTATTGACGAACTCTCAAGCATCCTTCAGTCAACGGTGTTCCAACCATCGGATCTCAGTTCCCCCGCGGTCGTTTCTAAATTTTTAACCCATCAACCTTGGGTCATTCGTATGGGAATTTAATGGCTCCATTTAATGCCTCCTTTTCTATATATATCCAGCTCTAAACTATCATTTTCACATGTCAGTTTGATCAAAGTGAATCAGAGCCAATCAGAGAGCCATCTCCTTGCACCGCCTCTAAGCCCGACAAGTGTTGTCACCTATCCAACGTGTTTTCCAGTTGATTTGATCACCTCCTTCATCGGGTTCTTGACGTGAGTTGTGTAAAGAAATCTAGGAGCGCATCTAGTGAAAACTCCAAACAGTAGTGCCTTTAGTAACTTTCATTTCGATTAGGTTGCCTCAAAGACACATACAACTATGTCCAAATGTGGAACAAACACAGTTCATTTCCCACATTGATCCATCTGAGAGAAACACATGTAAATTCAATAGCAAGCATTAACAGATTCTATTATACAAACCAACAGACATGAAAGATGAAACATAAAACCAGAACACAAAGATATATGTGGGGAAAATCCTTTCAGATAAAAAACCCCACACTCCAAAGATTGAGCCATTGTATTATGCAGCAACAAAATGGTTACAATACAACTTCAGGCTCTTAGCCTTTTCAGAGATTACATCTTGTTTATTTGGATACAACTGGTAGCAATAAATCAACCTTCCTTTCGGCCTCATGACCTCGGCCTTTCAGCTAGCCTCTCAGCTCTCAGACTCCTATCACATGCTCAGATCCCTCTTGTTTTCAGAACGTCTAATGCATTCATGTATACATTCATTCTCAACTGTCAGAAAGAAAACTCCAGCTTAGAATCATCATCCTACTGAAGCTGTTTCCACTTCCTCGTGCAGAGTTTTCCTTTTCCACACAAAAACGGTCACAATGGTTTCACAGCAAACGATTCACTTCTGCTTTCTTGGATTTATCATCATCGCACCACGTCAAACAATCTTCACTCGGTCAAAAATGATCAACTTGTGTCGCATGTCGGTGAGACACAAGAAGTGTCTCCCCGATGCCACAAGACCCATTTACACGTTGTCACCAAGAGTCCTCTCCATCGGCAAGAGGTTCCACCAAGCTTACAAGTTACATTGACCTTAGCAAGCACATCGGTGAGACTATCGCTATCGCCAGGAGATCACATCGAGCCTCCAAGTCATGCCGAAATCCAATCGGCATCCATCTATCGGCAAGAGTCTCCTTATCGGCATGATCGGCGAGACCTCTCACCGACCTCCAATTGAACTCATCCACCAACACTATCACTAAGACATCCAACTGTTGCCAAGAGGTTATATCAAAGTCTCCAAGTCATATAGATGTGAGTGTTCTCTTCGGCAAGACTATCGTCTTTCACCAAGACGTCACAACAAGCTTCATGTTATACTGAACTCAACATTCTCATTGGCAAGACAATCGCCATTCGATGAGACATCACACCAAGCTCATAAGTCATTCTGAAGTGTTCCTTAGTCACCAAGACTTTAGTCATTCATTGAGAGATCATGTCAAGCCCTTTATGTTATACCGATGACACTGTCGGCAAGACTTAGGCAAAGGTCATACTGAAACTTCTGACGTCCATCGCATTCCTATCGGCAAGATAAATACCCTTCGCCAAGACATCACCCCGCAAGTTCCAAGTCACCCCGATTCAATCTTGTTGGCCAGACTTACTGCTTTTGCTAAGACTTCATACCGAACCAATGACCCCACATGCTGTCGGCGAGACTTCCGATATTTGATGAGACATCATATCGAAACAAGTCTTTTGGCCAAGGGTCTCCCCAATGTCTTCGAGAGTTACATTGTCGCCAAGACAATCCTTCATCGTTGGGACTTCTCACCAAGATTCTTAAGTTACTTTGAGTCGGTGAGACATATCACTATCGTTAAGACTTCTTACCGATCACCCAAGGGTTTCCTCGAAAGCTCCAACACTGTCGCCGAGACACGTTACTTTCGGTAAGACTTCTCACCGAGCCGCCATAGGTTAACCTGATGACTTCAATATGTATCCCTGTCGGCAAGACCTTCCAATGTCGCTGGGACTTCTTCCCGAGTGTTGAAAGTCACTCCGAAGCCCTCGGTCGCTATGAGTCTCCCCGACACCCGATTGAATGGCCTGTCAGCCAGAGATCTCCACGCGATAAGAAGTGACAACGACTGCTTTAAGTCATAGCGATAGACTTCAAAGCGTTCAGCAAGACTTCTGCAAGGTCACAACGACCAAATATTTCACAAGGTTCCCAAACTACCAGTCGGCCAGACCAAAGAAATGTCACACCGACTTTGCTCTTCTAGAAGTTCCAGCCTATGAGATTGAGGCAACAATTCCAACAAGTTGGTCGTCTGCACCCTGTTTTGTGTTTTCCCTTGATTTCTAGGAAAATGAATGAATTTGAAAGAAGAAAACACATGCCCTAGATAGAGAAGAACATCGCGCCCAAAACCCATGCGATAGAAACTTGAAAAACCATCAAAATCACCTACTAGAAAGCCGTAGAACCTTGTCCTCCTAGTGTCATTCTTCAGCTAGAGTGTTCACGCTCTCTGGGCCCAAGCCTCCTCATCGCCATCTCCAACACTTGAAAACAAAGATAACTTCCAAACGACATACCTTGCTATCGGGTTTGCAAACTTGGTGAAAACTCACAAACTAAAATTGAGCCCAACAAGCTTCCCAGGTCCACGACCACGAGACTCTGTCCCTAGGGCTCCACTCATATCCTACTATCCCAGGTGGCAATCCAATCCCATCCTTCCAATGCTTTGGACCCCGACTCCTTTTCTGCTGGTGGATTTCATGAGCAAATGATCAGGTTCTTTGTATTCTCCAGGTTCCACCTCGTGGACTTCCATTCATGGGCCACCATGCCAAACCTACCACCCTTTGCGGCCATCAACATCCGTGCTCCTACCCTCCGGGTTTCACTCATCTGAAGGTTGTCTGAAATGCAAAGAGAAAACTATTGAGTACTTAACCTCCTTCGGAACCTAACCTCGCCCTAACCACATAACTTTTGACTGAGTGAACACAAGGTAAATGACCATGTCTTCATCTGGACCTGACTCCCTGGATTTCTCCCATCGGAGCTCTGACTGACATTCGTCATCCTTAAGCGGCAAACACCTAGCATATTTCTGCTCCATCTGGCCCGAAATGCCCAAGTTGTCAATAGGGATATTGACCGTCTTTCGAACCCATAGGTCCAGTCAAAACTCCTACCCTAGAATGCTATCTCACCAGAGCTATTTCAAACAGAAAACCTTAAACAGTAGAGCTCCTCTCTGGTTCCAATCACCCAAAAGGTATTCCAAATTCCCTCTAATCAATGAATTGACTTCAACCCATATATTGAATTAAATCCCTCTCCTCAATGGACCCTTCAAAATCGATCAACGCAAAGACGGGCTGTCGTGCCCTGATTGTCGTCGCTCCTGTAGCAACTCTAAAACAACCATCAGGCTAGGGAAGTCTAACCCCTAGGGCTTGAATCATCCAAAACCCATCCTATGAACTACTAATGACAATCTGATTGTATGTTAGATTTCTCAAATGCTGCATTATCCAATCTAACTCTGTTTGCAGGGATTTGGATAATGCTTCCATGTTTTTGTGCTTGAATATGCTCACCTCTTTTTTGCCTGCAGGATATATGGAATCAGGTGAAAGACCCTTAGGAGAGGCCACAGAGAAAGATAAAGGAAAGAAAACTAAGGCACCCCATGGAAAAGAAGATAAGGACCAGATGACGTATTAGTTCCAAGGGGAACCTTTGAAATCCAAAGTCACCTCAACTTGGAAGGAGGTCACAGACACAAACATCAAACAAGTAGACATCGATGAATTCAAGTAGAGAGTCTGATCAGCCCAAAAATAGAGAATGCAAGGAATATTAGAAGTAGTGGGTTGGATAAAGTTGTGGGCTTTCTCCCTGCCCTCGTCACCCCTGAGCTTGTTATGCCATGTAGGGAGGCCTATCAAGAGAAAACCAAAACCATAGTAGACAGAGATGGAAATGTTTTTGCTGATATGCCTGCTAAGGAAATAACGAGGACTTTTCATATCCCTAACTTGAGGGAGATGGAACTGCTGACCATGGAGGATGGAAAAGCTATGTGGGATCAAGACCCTCTCAAGTGCAAAAGACTCATTAATCAATAATGGCTAAAGGAAAAGAGGGGAAGTGCTACAAAGGTTCCCTAGGAGCTCTTTTGTAGTGACTTTTATGAAGATTACCATGATTTGGTGACCCTACTAAGCAGAGTAATGGGCCTTCCTACTACTTCTTACTTCTAAGAATGGATGTTATACTTCATTGAAGAGATTCTATGTGGAGAAACCAAGTTTTATTGGGGAGGGATAATTAGTGATCGCTTCCACGAGCAATTTATGGTTGTAAAGAAAACCTCTAGGTTTTACATGACCTCCTACTTGGTCTATTCACTGGATGAACAAGTGCGGTACAAAGGTTTTTTCAGAGCTCCAAATGAGGAACCGGGTAGGGAATTGAAATTCTATGACAAGTACCCTCAACTGCAATTCAGAAACTTTAAGAGGGATTACTGCAGGGTCAATGACGCTTTCATAAGTCATATCATTAGATTGCTTGGGGGTGACTTCGATAGGGGAGTCTCCCACAGTGCCAATGCATTTTTGAAATAGTTTTCCTTCTTGTTCATCCAGTACCCGAAGTTCACCTACATTCATGCTAAAGGATTTTCAGAAAGGCCAAACAAGCTTCCCTAGCATCCTAATGATCGGATAATACTGCTAGAGCTCTCTCAACAGCTACGACATGTACACACCCTTTTGAGAAAAAAACATGGGGTAGGGATTCATTATCCCCTCTCCTTTGGCCAGGGCTATACGAACTCCATACCTCTCAATGTGTTGACAATTCAGAGAAGGAATTGACTAAATACCATTTGAAACTCCACACTGCCCGACCATAGATGGATCCCTATGGCCATATCAAGAAGGCACTTGAACCCAAATATGCCCATCTACATAGCGTCGAGGATTTTTGGGCTAATTACAAAGATGATAATGAAGTGCGAATGAGGCACTATATGCAGATGACCGCATATTTTGTAAAGAGGGTCAATCTATTCCTTGTATCGAATCAGGTAGAAGAGGATGAAAGCACAGTCATGGATCCTCGGTACAATGCAGTTGCCAATCTCTGGCTACCATTGATTGACTGGGATGAACAAGAGGTTGACGACCTTGTTATTCTAACCAAGCCCATTGAGGCCCGAACAAAAGAGTGGATTGATGGGCGAATTTCCCAATTAAAGTAGAAAGGGGTCACTTTGACCTATGAGGGGCTCGAGAACGAGCCAACAAGTGAAACAGATAGTGGAACAACTGCTGCCCCACCAGGAGAGACTTCAAAATCTCCTCCTTCCAGCTGATCAAGGAAGAGAAAAGAGGCTGTTGAGCAACAACCCAATCCTAAGGTGTATGCAAGAAAGGCTTCAGAGGGAGAACCTTCCAAGAAACATAAGAAATCAGGTAGTTTCACTAAAATTCCTACCATTCAAGAGGATCCACTCCATGAGGGAGAGGAAATGGAGGTTGAACAACCAAAATCTCCACCTACTACCTCCACTACTACTGCCCCTCCGCCTACTTCCTAGGTGATGGTAGCTACTTCTCCACCTGCAGTGGATATCTTAGTCCACCTTTCCTCTTCTCCACCCACTGTGCAATTTGTGACCATAGAATCTTCTTCCCCCACCACTTCTCTGCTTTCCTCTGCTTCCATGTCTCCCACTAAATCATTACCCCTAGCCACAACAACAATACAAATTCCTATGCTGTCACTTCCTGAGGCCTTCTCTCAGCACATGCAGAATGTTTCCACTAAGATTTCTAAAGTATTGATGAATCTAGCCATCCAAGCTACCTTGGCGCAAGTTCTCACCAACATTCCTACCTCAACTCCTCTGACTGAACCACCAGAGATGAAAGCCACAATGAAAATATCTGAGGAGTGGGAAAGACTAGAAAAGGAAGCCTCTAAGGGGACCGAGGAGGAAGCAGATGACTACCATGAACACCCAGAGCACCAAAATTTGTAGATTAATAAGGTGCTCCACGAAGGAGAAGAAACGAAGTCCTCCGAGAGTGATGAAGAAGAGGATGACACCAAGTACATTATAGAGAATTTTGACGCAGACCTCGAGAAGGAGTTGGCTCAAAAATTGAAGGATGCTCGAGAGGAAGTGGAAAGGCCACCTTCTAAGGAAGAAAAGGAGTCAAGTGAGAAAATGGAGGAAGATTCTAAATTTCCAACTAGAGGACAGGAAGAAAGCTCCAAGCCTGGTGAAGAAATTTCTCTCTCAACAGAACAAGAAGAACAAGAAAAGAAAGAGAAAGATGTGCCACCTTAGCACAAGGAAGAGGAGAATAAAGAGGAAGATAAACCAAAAGAAGAATTTGAGATGGGTAAACCTAAGATAGAGTCTCACAAAGAAGAGGAACACCCTAAGGAACATAGGCATAAGGCTAAAGAAGAGGAGAAGACCTACCAAGAAGAGGAAAGCCCCAAGAAACGCACACCCACCAAGTCCCCGATCAAATACATAGTGTCCATCCGAGACTCTGATGAAGAAGAGGGAGAAGACATGAGAACGAAGCAAGAAGCTCCAAGTGATAAAGAGATTGAAGTCAGGAAGGACGAAGAAGAAGGTGATCATGAATCACCCAAGGGAGAGTCTTGGATGCCTGAGTGGTTAGAAAATAAATTAGAGAAGAAGACCCTGACTCCCAGAGATCCCAAGGCAAGACTCGAGGGTATCTTAGCTTGAGTACAAGTCATACAAATTCCCACACTAGTTGTGAGCAAAGAAGGGATAAGTTATGGAATCTCCACCATTAACTTGGGAACAACCACCAAGGATCAGAAGATAGATCACCTCCAAGAGTGGGTTGCCATAGTGGTACATTTGATGAAGAAGGACAAGATCTCCAAAGAAGAACTAAAGGAACAGGTGGCTGATTTGACCGACTATATTCAACAATTGTCATCTACGGAAGGACTGCCCACGACATCCTCGGCTCCATCACAATTGTTGTCTAAGGAGCAACTTGAAAAACTAGAGAAAAGAAAACTACGGAGGATTGGTTCCAACAGGTCATGTATGCTAGAAACATGGGTATTAGTCATGCTATCAGGACAACAAATAAGTTCTTGGAAGTACAAAGACACCTAGAGGGCATGAGGAAGTTTTGTACTGACTTCCTAGGGATATATGGGTCTACTTATCCTAAAATTGAGGTCATCCTCAAGCTGCCTTAGAAAACATGGGAAAGGAACTTGCACTGATGGAGGATGATCACTGGCTAGTAGATATGTGGAAGCTAGATTTCAATCATAGAAAAGAAATACTGGAATAGGTGTTGTACAAGGTGGAACGTGACATTGATTGGGAAAGGGATGTTAGGGCAGATTGTGTTTAGTACTTGAAATTAATGACAGGTTATGGCATGCCCATCATCGATATTGATCCAAAAAAGATAAAGCCTTATTTCCATAAGAAGGTGGAAGATGGAATGTCAGGAGAGCTCACCACACATTTCATGAGTTTTGTTGCTCAGGATTACGCCCAATTTGAACAGGTCTGGGACAACACTGCTAAGTATGATGGAGATTGGGATACACTCACAGGCCGATCCAAGCAATGGAACTACCAAGTGCTCCAATCTAACATAATGAAGATTGATAAGCTCCAAGCATTAATCAACAAGTTTATGGAGTATGCCACTTTGAAGAAGCAGGAAGGAAACCCAATCATTGATGACAAGCTCCTCACGGAATAGCTGCAACAAAGGGAAATCAACAAAAGACAAAAGTGCTACAGTGCTGCCACAAGAGGACAAAATAGGGAAAAGACAAAGACATAATTTTAAATTGTAATATATTTGGGGGTAGGTGAAACCCTAGTTTATAGTGAATCTTTGCCACACAATGCAAATCAATCTCTGCCATTCATTTTTCTTTTTGAACACTATAAATAGGGGGTCTCCTCTCATTTTCAAGAGGGAGTTGAATTGTTGTAAAGGCATGCTACATAAATTTTAATAGAATTTCATTGGATTTTGGTGGACTCTTGAGTTTCTTTTGCATATTACATGGTTCATCTCCCATAGTTAGTTTATCTAAATAGATTTACTTTGTTGTTCTTAATGGTTTTAGATTACTTTGATAGGTTAGTTAATGTTGTTCAACGATTGTGTAGACTTCTGTTGTGTTAATGTCTTTCTTGTCCATACTTTTTGCTATTTGTTGATGGTAGATGGCTATGTAAAGTTAGTCTGGGCATACACTAAAGCTGCTACAAACTTCTATCTTTTATTCATGCATGTTTATGGTGAATGAATGGTTGATATTTGCAGTCCTTAGAAGCTTGCACAAGTTTCATAATATTGTGAGTCAATTTGGGGTGCTGTCATAATAGTGGTTTACAATTCCTAAGAGGAACAAATTTTAGCTGAAATCACATATTTTTAGAAAATATAATGATTTAAGCCTTAAAAAGTTCCATTTTAAGGATTCCAATTGAAGAGGGTTTGATCAAATCACCTTAGATCAAACCTCTTAGATAGAACCTTGCTAGTTTTAAACCATACCTATAAATGCTCCTCTTTACACCTATCAAAATGTTGATAAAAATCACTTTTGATTTAGATTTTGGGGATCAAATGAATTCATTTAAAAATTTATTTCAAAATGATTATGGTATTCTCAGAACAAGCTTATCCAATGAATATAATTTTAATATGTTTTGGTTTTGTTATGTATTTGTTTTTAAGTTTTATTAAACATAGGTTTTCATCTAAAATAAATTTCTTTTGTTCTTCACATGTGGAAAAATAGAAGATTATAAAAAAAAAAAAAAATTAAAAAATATGAGTGCACTAGATATTGAAGTCCTTGATCCAACAAAAAAAATTAAATTAAATTTTGACATATACAAAAAAGTTAAGCGTTATATCACGATCCACTGTCTGAATTGTAATTTGTTTGACTTTGAAACTTGATTAAGGAAAAAATATTCAATAAAAACTATCTATTCACCAAGTGAAGCACTAGATATCAAAGTTACAAATCTAAATTTGAAAAATTAGAATTTTATCCTCATGGAAAAAAGTTCGTATTTATACTGCAAAGGCCACTTTTTAAAATGTTGTTTCTGAAAAAAATCAATTTTCGTGGAGATAGAAAAGAAGTGCAATTTGATTCCAAAAATTTTGAAAAAAATATTTTAGAATCTAAAGACAAATTTGATGAGACTCTAGTTTGCACCATCTTCAAATTCCTCACAGTTTAGCCGCTATAGGTGCCCGAATGTGAAGATTTAGTTAAAAATAATAATTTCAGTGTCCAGTTTGGCCAAAAATTGTAAACCACTATTATGGGATCACCCTTTGGTTAAGTGAAATTTTGTTTTAAGGAAGCTATCCATAGTAGAACCCTCCATGATCATTGTTCATTGCTAGTTTCAGATCCAGGAACTTCCTCTCTTCCCTTCCCTTTTCATTTTTTTAATAAGTAACCTATGCTAAGGTTCATTGCACATTGTAAATCCAAATATTAAGATAAAATAGGAGTTTAAGACTACTGTTCGAACCTACAACAAACTGCACTCTAACTTCCCATCTCAGGAACTCCATTTTAAGATTCACCTCGTCTCCAGCCAAACTCCGTAAGCCACCCTATGATTACTAGCAAAATCACATCAAACATCAACTGATAAATTCCATGCACGTCATGACTTGACACCCAAGAGACCTTGGGGTAGCAATTGGTAATTTTCTTGTGAATTTCTACCTTTCAAGAGAGGTAGTGCGCCTATACACTGCTTGTGTTGAGAAAGTGCATAAAACACCCATCAACAGGTTCCTTATCTTAAGTGTTTACCAATTTTTAATAAATTTTAATTTTGATAGGACCATAGACGTGATATCCACATTTCAACCTATTGAATTATTTCTCACATCTGGCTTCTCACCGCTATGTTTTGCTGGACCCAACGACCTAGTGGATATAATATTCCTTGAAATTTTGGTTTATTTATTTTTCATGTCTGATAACATGCATGACTCTCGTTAACCTTCAATTTTATTATAAGTATCCCTAAATATTTTATATTTAATATATTTCTTCATAAACATAGGGAATTTGAAGTTGAATAAGAATGGGACAAAACATTAATTAACAATGTTGAAAATATTGCTTACCTAATTTGGGGTGAAATGGAGGGTCATTGTACATGTTATGTCTTCTTCGAAAAGTAAATTTAATTCACTTCACATATGCAATCAAAGAAGAACTCCTCCCACATACTAATTAACTCATTGCATTGTCACTCATTAGCTAGAATTGGAATTGATGCTCTCTGGTAATCTACAAACTGGCACTAGGAAAATTCACCGCTAGCAATTTACCGTGGGAAAATTCACCGCCAACAATTTACCATAAGAAAATTCACCGCCATGACAAATTCACCTCAAGGAAAATTCACCACCAACAATTCATGCTGTGGAAAATTAAAAGAATAATTTGATTTATGATAATAAAAATGCACTGAAAATTATTCTTTTGCAAAAAAATTCAAAGTTTTGGAAATATATATTAAAAAATGTTAATGCGATTAATTTTCGTAGTGGTGAATTTTCCTTGAGGTGAATTTGTTATGACAGTGAATTTTCCCATGGTGAATTGTTGACGATGAATTTTCCTGATGCCCTACAAACTATATTCTATAAAACATCACCATGAAAAATGAGTTTGATTGGAAACTCCAATATTAGCAAGGTATTTTTTACTGTTTGTTGAATCGAACTAGAAAACAAACATTTCATGGATTGTCATGTTTCTAAAGATTCTTAAGCCTATTCAACATGACCATTTAATGTGTGTTCTACCATGACGCATTATGTCAAACAATAGATATACTTATCCCATGCTTCTACATTTTTGCACATATTTCTCTCAAGGTGGTCACAAATACATGAGATTATGATCTCTCCACTCTTTAACACTAAGAGATTCACAAAATCTGTTTGAAACCCTCTATTTTGTACAATAAAATTTATTTTGTGCCTATAATGAAAAAGTTGCATGCCATGAGATCAAATTTCTTTAAGACATTTTGTCAAATAGAACTTATGTTCCTTGTCTATGATTCCACATTTTAAGTTTCAGATATTGTAGTTGATTTATGCAAATATGATTGATTATCATTGGAATAAGTATTAAATCATAGATTTTTTTTAGTTTATAGATTAAGTCATGGATTGAAAATTTGTTTACTAATTATTTTCTATTTGTGAACAAGTTAGAATTTTGATAGGTATCAATATTTTCAAGAGTATGTGAGTTGATTTTTTCCCCGTGCTTTGTACTTATCTCTATTCATCTCTCTTTCACATTCATTTTTAAGGAAAACATGATATATTAACAAAAAAAAAGATTTATTGTAACATATATACTTCAATTTTTACATTTTTATTCCAAATGTTGAAGAAAATAATTTTATAGTCTTCTAAATTGACATTTATTTAGATGTTTTCTCTTTTAGATAATGACCAATCCCGTTCAACCAGCTAAAATAGAAAACAAGATTGTTGAGAAAATTAAAGTAACAAGATCACATACAACTAGTATTCAAAAGGGTGAACTCCTAGAAATGAAGGAAGCTATTAAGAAAATCCATGCAACATATTATGAATTAGCTGTGTTTTCTGATTCTCTAAAGCAATTGTACTACTAATGAATATTTTGAAGAAGGCAATACTCCTGCTTTATAGATTATTTTTCTAAACAACAACAAACACCAATGGTTCTTATTCCTGAAATAGAAAAATGCAACCATAATACATTATTTTTGTTTATAGTTGTTTAAGCTATTTTAAAAAAAAAAATATTCTTGTTGACCATAATATTTTTTTGTTTTATATTTTTAAGGTGTATTTTGAATTTTTGTGTAATATTTTAAGATTTAAAGCAAAGTAGATGGATAAATTTAATTATAATGGACACAACAATATTCAATCTTTGCTTATTGCTATGATCAACTTAAATATATAAGTAAAAAATTTAAAATCTAATTTTAAATAATAAAACTTAAAATTTAATAATTACGCCGAGACGACATTCTCACTTACTAAACATAGCATTCTGAAAACACAACCCATTCTAAAAGAAGAAAGTAAGTAATCATTCTAAATAATCATATATTTAATAATTACTCCAATTTGAAATTACAATAGTGATTTACAATCACATACACCAATGTGGTGTTACAACATCTATTTCAATGTTTCAGATATAAGTACATATCAACGATTACTTCAAGTTCACAAGTTTAAGTTTACAATTGGCCATGCAAGCCATACAAGTAATACAAGAAATGTGTATAAGTATCCATATGATGAGGAATCCTCGGTGCTCGACCGCCATGATACTGTTTTATCTTCCGCAAAGTCGAGACGAAGAGTGGGTCCAGGTGTCTTTTCCGCCCAACCACGAAGCATAATACTTCCCTAGATTTCTTCCTAGCTTGAAGAAAACTATGACCCTCCACGAGAAGCTTAGCAACCTAGAACGAAGAAGCAGGAGGGAACTCTCGATGCAAGCTTGATGTTTATATGCAATCTTAATCTAGAATGACATATCACTTGTATGTAGGATGTGGCAGAGACTAATATCAGTAATTTCTAGACTTTTAAATTCTGTCTATTTCGCTGGTGCATATGCTTGGCCAAGCAATAAAAGTAAAAATGATAGTTTTGAAAAGGAAAACTATCGTCTTTGGAAATCCACACTTGGCATTCTGTCCCGGAAGTTTACTCATAATGTAAATAAATAATTCATAATCTCACAAGTTTGTTCAAGTTTCATCCATTTCCTATCGCAAAGTTCTTTTAGAGAACACATTTAAATTTAAGTTTGCTATTTAGTTTGCAAGTTTATATTTTCAATTGAAACATTCCATAATAAAATGACTTTAATATATTTAATGTGTTTCCAAAGGTTAATGTAATTCTACTAATTTCCAATCACAAATAACAAGTGTATGTGCATTTAAATATCCTTCAGATTGAGCGCATAAACTCTAGTAATTCATCTTCAATAATCAAACTCCAATTTAAAAGATTATGTCTAAAATCAGATTTATAATTAAATATTCAAATACCACTAGTTTATAATAACACACTTGCATATGTATTTCAGAAAGTAAATCTTGCTCATACACAAATATGCTCTTTTATATATATATATTCAAAACATATCAGCAAACAAGAGTATTTACAGATATATCATCAACAACAGATTACTCTGTTAAAAGAAATACAGAGACTTTCATATATGTCTTAGAAGTAACACAGTTCACAGAGAGGGAATTCAAAATAACATGCTTGTACAGATTTAAGGCCAATTCTACAAAATATATATACATCATATAATGTGGAATATATAATATGTATTCCACATCAGGAAAATGTCTATTTTAAATTAGAAGTTAAAACTCAGAATTTACATATAACATTTATGATAAAAAATTTACACAGCAAATACAGAATTATTCATATGTCAATTTACACAGATACAGTCACATTCATATAAATATAAATATGAATATAATTATATTTATATATAAAAACATGATTACAGCCTCACAGCCAGTGATTTCCAGCAAATCTAATCATTCAATCTACAGAGTAGAGTATTCACCAAGTTGGAGATAATTCTCGAAAGATCCAAGTTTTTATTGTATGCAAAGGGGATTGCTGCTCTCCATAGTGTCGCCCCTTTCTCACAGCCTTAGGCTGTAAATAAATTCAAACAAAAATTTATCTATTGTATTCACAATTACTTCTATTTCATGGAAAATACAAAGTACAAACAACAACAATTTAGCATAATCTATTAATTGAATGATTCGATTCCAAGGATATGTATTGCTTAATCCAGCCATAATAAAATAATAGTATTATATATAATATTATTTAATTCAAGAACAACAGTTTATCAAAGAATAATTTTGAAATATTGAAGATTCGTATTTCAGTATTGAATTCATCCAATCTATTATATGAATGTAATTGTATTATAATATATACAAATATATATTAATATACATATATAATTCGATGAATTTATATGCATATAAATATATATTTGAAATAAAAGGATTAAGAGAAGAAAAGGTTTCAATAGCCATGATTTCAAATTCATATAGAAGAATAATTGATTTTCCATAAATTGCATATTTATTATGGATGTATATTCAACGGTATCCAGAATATAATTAAATCTTTTACAGAATCTTAATGGAAACAACACACAATCTAAACTTGACAATTCAATGGAATAATGATTAAAACCTGGTAAAAATGATTCCTTGCTGAATTTACTTCTTGTTCTTTTGTTTTTTTCTTCCCACTGTTCTTTTATTTTTGTGCACAAATTTTCCAATTTGTTGTGTTTGTTTCCAATGCTTGTTCTCCAAAAAACTCAAAATAGATAAAATATTGAATGAATCCCTGTATTTGAATGCATCTTCTTGTTGAGGAACAGGAGTTTTTATTCTCTTTTATTTATTATTTTTTCTCATCTTTAATTTGCTTTGTTTTGTTTTCTAAAATTGACCTCTTTTCTCTAATTTTCTATTTTTTTTGTTTTTCTATCTCATTCTTTTGTTTTATCAAAACTCATCTTTTTCAAGTTTTGTTTCTAAGTTCAACTAATAAATCTAATTTTTAAAGAAAACAAGATTTGTTTTATATGCAGCACATTATCTTCAATTTAATAAAATAAATAACATCGTAACTCTCAAATAAAGCATCAAATAAAAATATATTAAACTAATTCTTTTATTTCTATGCATTTTAATTTACCACTAATTAATTTAAATAAACATTGCAAAGTAAAACAATATAAATAATTAATTAAATAACATCCTAAATGCAATTTATATGTTACTAAGTGGTGTGTGTGTGTGAAAGGATCCGTTCCAACTTAACCTTGCCAGGTGGCTAACCTCTTGTACCTCAACCACACTCTTGGTATTTGACAAACCTGCATCTCATATAAACTTAGGGACCCATTAATAGATTAATGTCCAAGAAAATATAATCAAACAATGAAATTTACTATTTCAAAGTATCACTTCCATATCATTTTCAGAATAAAATATCATCCATTGTATTTCATCTTTCAAATAAAATAAACATTCACCTATTTCCTTATTCAAACATCACAACATTTATTCTACTATACACATTTATTCATGTTTCAATTCCACATAAAGTAAAAGCAAACAACATCAAAGTTTGAGACATGACATCCTTCCCCACTTGGAAGAGACATCATCTCAATGTTTTATTACAAAACATCTACCAACATAGTCTTATATATCCAATATATAATAAAACTCATAATATGTAGAAAATAGAAAACATGCTAAAATCTCAAATGCGGAAAAGATCTATCAATATCCTCAGCATTTTCCCAAGTGGCACTATCCACCGAATACTGGTCCCACTGGAACCTGTACTACACAATATCATGGTTCCGCAACTTAACATTGCGCCTCTCCAAAATCCCGGTGGGCTCCAGTAGCGCCACCCCTGGATCCTGAACCTGCAATGCACACCAATCAAGGATATGAGTAATAGCCAAATGGTACGGCTTAAGTACAGAAACATGGAAGACATTATGAATGCGGGATAGAGCCGGTGGTAGAGCAAGCCTATAAGCAACCAGATTGATGACTTCCAAGATATCAAACGGCCCAACATATCTAGGGGCAAACTTAGAGCTCTTGCTGAAAGAAATTGAACTCTTACAATGGCATCCATCAAAAAAACAAAATTCAATGTAAGGAAATACTCTTTAGATTGAATTTGGCGTTCAAATGACATGCAGCTAACATAACTACAATCATTGTATGTAGACGTTTTTTCAAGCAGATTTAAAGTAGATTTAAAGTATATTTAAAAACGGTTTAAAATCGATTTGATATCTTATTCACTCTAAAATACTTATTTTTATATCATAATCAATTTTATAATGATTTCATTTTTATTATTATTAATACTAAATTTAATATTAATAATTATAATTAATTTAATTATAGTAATCATTATAATAAATTAGTATTTATATAATATTATTATTTATATAAAATACATCGAGGCACTTATTTAAATAATTATGCCAAGTGTATTACAGAGTGGCAATGTTGTTTTTTAAAATTTTAAAATCAATTTAATTAAAAAAATAAATTAAAACTAAATACTTAGTGTCATTTAATAATTTTTTAAATTTTTAGGGTGAACATTTATTTATTGTAGTAACATAAATATATTTTTTTATAATTATAACAAATTTCAATGTATTTATTTGTAATTTTTAATTTATTTTTCAATAGTGTATTTATTTTTTTGGTTTATGTTTCAATAATTTTTAGTTTTTTTGTTTTGTTTTTAAAGTAGTTTTAAAACTGTTTTATTCACAAATTCATGAAGACCTCTATTAAAATAAATTAAAACTAAATACTTAGTGTCATGTAATAAATTTTTAAGTTTTTAGAGTGAACATTTATTTATAGTAGTAACACAAATATATTTTTTATAATTATAAGAAATTTCAATGCATTTATTTGTAATTTTTTTTGCTTATTTTTCAATAGTGTATTTATTTTATTTTTATTTATTTTTCAATATTTTTTATTTTTTTGCTTTGTTTTTAAAGTAGTTTTAAATCGGTTTTATTCACAACTTTTTTTAGATGTTCTTATCTTGTATCTTTGTGAAGAAAATACATAAATTTAATATTTGATCTTATCGTAATTCACAACTATATCACGTTTGTTTAAAGAAGAAATTGGACATCTGTATTGAAAATCAAATTATAATTAAAATCATTCAATTCAAATTTTGCTCATATATTATTTGATTGATTGAAATTGTGATACCATATGGGCAGTTTACTGTTGTTTTGAATAAGTTGATGAAAATAGGTGCCTTGAGAAAAAATGACTCTCGACGTATTTTATATATATTAATATTTAATATATGTATGCTAGTTATAATTTTTAAAACTTAAACTATAATATATCAAAGATTTCATATAAACCGATTTTTTTAAATTCTTCAAGTTAATAGATTATGTTATTTATATTAATTGGAATAATGAAAAAAAAACACCTTACAAAGATATCTCTAGTATCTTTTATATCACATTAATCACTTAATATTTACTCATTATTTTCTTAGTAATCAAGGATGTTAAAATAATAAAATAAATAATCAAATCTCAATGTCCTTTTATGGGTTTTAGAAATAATAGTCTAGAATGGAGTACTCACATCATAGAAATGTTTATAAGGATGACAAAAATTAAATTTTAATTTTAAAAATATCATTAGTAAAAAATAGTTAATAACTAAACAAAGTCTAATAAATATAATTTTGCATTATGTTGTGACCAATAAAATTAAAGAGGCTTACAGTTGGTACAGGGAATGGATGAAAATTCAGTAAATGGGTTTCTATAAAAGAGTAAGGACAGTAATTTTGTAGGTTTTTTTGAATTACAATTATAGGGTTTTTTGTGTTTTGTAAAGGGTTTAAATATAATAGTTTTTGGTCTTTTGTAAGGGTTTTAATATGATCATTTTGGGATAGAAATATGTTTAGTTTTTTTATCATAGAAGAGGTTGTATGGGGTTAGTTATTGTAAGTGTCTTGGAAGAAGAATGTTGAATTTTGAATTATCAGCATGTTTAGTACAAACTACGAATTTGGATTTGCAAACATGTAATTTTTATACTATTTGAGCTATAATCAGAGGTTTTCTTACTGGTTCTTTCCAGCCAGTATGCTGCTCAGAACCAGATTTTGTATCATCTTATTTTTATATGTAATATATTATAGTGACTTGCCACTTTCACCAAAATAAATAAATAAATAAATTAAACAATGTAAACAAAATGATAGTTATATGTAAAATAAAATAACTAAAATATATATTTTTAATAAATTTATATAAAACATGTCAGAATATTCTTCTTGAGGTGTTTATTTTTTAAATCAAAATTTCACTATATAGAAGTAGAATTTATATTTTAAAAATCTATGTAAAAAATTCAAGAGATGCATTAAATTAAATAACTAAAAAATGACAATAAATAATTATAATTATAAATATATTATGATACATGATTGTATAATGATTAGTCAATAGGCTACATACAGTGTGAGATTGGAGCCTAAAACAAACCAAGAAAACAAGTTTCAGTTGTCGTTTAATGGTAAACCATCTGTGGTAAAAGCCTCCAAAATCTCGCTTATCACATAAAAGATAGATAATATTGATTTCACAACTAGATGAGAACATTCTATTTTCATTTACAATGTCTTTTGTCAATTTGATGGCAACTTTCTTTTTTCATTTGTAATACTTAATTTCTTTAAGGAAAAAATCTAGATTTGTTTAAGTTTATTTCATTCCATTATTTACTACTTATTATTAATTGTTTAATCCAACCACATGCAATTAGAACTTAGAGCGCATCCATGCACAAAAACATACTTTCTAACATATTAAGATACATATAGTTTTCTATCAGCATAATCATTGAACCTCCTTTAGGTGCAAGTGCTAGTTAATATTCGAGTTTGAGTTAAATATGTGATATTGGGAAACATTGGAATTGCAACATTATATATTACATCTTATATCCAAAATTATGGAAAGCTAAGTCAAGGAAGAAGATTATAAATTAGAGATAATTATTAAATTGGATTCTATTTTTTGTTTCAACAAGGTTTTAAGGATACGGATAATCTATCAAAATAATCTTGAAATCATTCCTTAACATCTTATAATCTTTATTTCTTTGTCATCATTACTTTATCATTGACAAGATAATCTTTTGAAACCATTTATGTGGGAGTAAATGGTGACTCCCCAACACCTCTAGGAATAGTTGATACACCAAAATATCTTCCACAAGAGAAAAAATGGCAAGAAAGCTTGCTTCAACAATGCAATATTGAATAATGGTTGAATATGCTAATGTACATGAGATGCCTTGCTTATAAAGGAAGAGAGATAGGATTAGACAAGATTATGACAACTTTCTTAATCTTATAACATGAGACAACTAACAAACTAACAACCTAGGATAATATAAATTCTAGACATGACAACTAAGACTTCTAGAAGGAATATTTTATCCTAAGTAAATTCAACATTTGAATATGTCTCCTAATTATTTAGTGAGTGAATTAGCTAGGTACAAGACATTTATTCACACCAACACCCCCCCTTAAGTGCAACTTAGGGAGAAGATTATTATGCAAACTATGCAAAGATGAAGATGAAGATGGATTTCAACTACTAGGCCATGTTAGGTACCCATTTACAATGCAAATGAAATGCAATCAATCTATCACAAATGGCGTAATTGAGAAAACCCAATGGGACAAATCTCTTCTCCAAAAGAGAGAAAAGAAAACAAGATTGTTAGGGATCCAAATATGCACCCTAATGCTAAGCTTTGAACAAACACACTAGATTTGGATGTAACATGGGACTACTTTCAGGTTGTGGGTATCCTCTTCGAAAGTAGACCTCCAGTGATAAGGGTTGGCTTCCCCTTTTGATGTTACTTAACTATTAATCTCTAAGGTAAAGGGTAAGAATTTGCATGAAAATAAACCTAATGCTAAAAAACCTAAGGTGATGCACTAAAACAACCTAGACCTGTTAACAACCTATCACATTCAAATTAATATCATAAAGCTTGACTCACACAACTCACTTCCCAATGCAGTTTACATAAATAATTCATAAGGAGGTCTATAAACAGTGCTTTTAAAAGGAAAAAAGGGGTTTCACAATTAACAACACTACTAAACAACACAACTTATAACCTGTAAACATACATTTTTTTCTAAATAGATGCATAAACATGAGACAAGTTTGCAAGGAAATATGATTTTTTATAAGATAAACTGATCAATCATTAATGGCATACTATGAAACTTGAAGAGAGAAGATAAAAATGGTCTACTTTATTAATTCAAAGTGCTTACTATATAATAGGCCCATCTAAGTTACAATATTGCTCCATGAAAAATAGCTCTAAGAAACAAAGTTATCCTACTGCTAGAAAGAAAGAACTAGCTCAAAATGAACATACTTAAGCAAAAACCCACCAAAAACCCTCACACATGTCTATCTAGAAGGTTTTGGTCGGATGCAATAGAAAAGACCATAAAGAACCTTCTAGAAACCCTCCAAATTGTCCTCCACATGAATAAAAGTTAAGCCAAGTCAATAGTCACACTAAAAATGTGACAAAAATGCCTCCAAACAGCCCCCTTTTCCTCTAAAGTCAGTCAAAACAACCTCTTACACACCCTTCATGTCTACAAGTCATCATTGGTCTTCACACAAGTATTGACCCACACTCTCCTCATGCAATATGTGTGTTTTGAAAACACAAGACTCCAAAAGGCATTAAAGATAATAACCTTGATTAAGTGATTCATAAAACATCACTTAATCAAGTCATTTTACATTTCAAAGTACAAAATAAGGGGCCCCACCATCGATCTGTATTACATTTCATTTGCAAGTGAAAATGTCAAAGTGATTATCAAAATCACTTAAATGATATTTCAATTTTTTTTGAAACAAAAGAAAAAGCAATAACGAATGCAAAAAAAAAAGCTTTTAAAAGCATTAATAAGGTCAACTAGGGCACATGGTTATTTCACCTTTTCTTCACTCTGCATTGTAAGGCTATATGTGGTCAACACCCTAATTTGCAAAGGCATCATAAAGTTCAAAAACACTTGGCCAATATGGCCGACCTCCATATTTCTTGGAAAGCATATTCCAAGTCACATGACACATGGTAAAAAAAAAAGGCATCACATGTGTAACTTGACACACTCCATATGTTGTATTGTTTGAGGACTTGGCAAAGTTTGAAACAAGGGGAAAAGCTTAAGGCATAAAATTCCTAAGTGAATAACACAAGTTTCGACCCCCATTGGTATTAACACATGCTTTCATTTTAAAAAACATGCGAAGAAAATCCCATCGCCAATGAATAGGGTCAAACCCTAATCATCAAAACACCAAAACAATGGAAAAAGCTCATCATTTTGTCATTGAACATTCCTAAGAACATGATGTTGCCACCATGGGGTTTGAGAAAACACAAAAAAATAGAGATTTTTCACAGGTTATGTTGTGATTTCATGAGGGAAACACTTCGACAGTAAGTAAAGGTTCATTTTGTTGCACAAAATCTGCATTTTACACCATTTGGAGGCCATTTTAGAACCTACAGGCTGTGACCATGGACATATTTTTGACCATATGTATCATTTTTTTCTTTTTTTTGTTGCTTCACTTTGTTCATAGTTGCCATTGTTTTCTTTTGAAGCTCGAATGGAGGCCATTTAAAATTCTTTTAAATTGAAGGAAAGAAAAACAAAAGCTCTAGTAAGCTTTTAGCAACTCCATCTTGTAGATTTCTGAGAAAAAAATGACTCCCATTTTGTTTCCAGCTTGAGAGTAAAGCATGAAAATCTTGTTTCCTTTGTTAATGAAGATACTCCATGTTATTTACCTGTTGCTTTCATGAATAAAATGTTTCTTGGCCACAGTCATGGACAAAAAATAGAGTATTTTTTATTTGTAGCTTTGCTTCACTTGAAAACCCCAAAATGTCTTTTCAGTTTTCCTCTGTACTAGCAAATTTCTTAACAACCCAGATGGTTTTTTGATATGTAGAAATGAAAATGGGTTTTGTAAATACACTCCTTTTCCCTTCAATTTATAGAAATATTGCTTCAAATTTTAAAACCCCAGGTGGGTCTTCCATATTTTGCAGAAAAATAGATCTACTTGGCCATAGTCTGTCATAATGCATAAAATGGGCTTTCATTTGTTATTTCTATTCTTTTTGTGCAATAAAGACCTTTTCAATCCCTTTTATAATGAAACACCCTCCAACATCAAATGAGCAAACACCCTCTTTAAGTAGCTCTTTACAAGTTAGACTGCTCAAGTAGCAAAGATTTGACTTCACCATGATAGGAATTCGGCCAATTAACACTCTTTTTGTTCCTCACTAATAACTTTCAAATTCTTTGCATCTTTCATTAGTGAACTTGAACTACCCTTTGTATTGTTGTCTGCTTTCTTCCCCTCTTGGATGTAAAATTTTGTTGAAATTTCTAGATAGATAGGGGATGAATATGTCATGTTCCATAAATGAGCCCAGGTTTTAGCAGCAATTTCTTGCCTTCCTTGCTGCAATAGGAAGGTTTCTCCACAGTGACCTTACCAAAATAAATTGATGCTCGATACCATAACCCATCATGTCTCCCTTTTGTATAATCAGGTTCTAAATCAAATTTTTTGAAATCATCAAACACTTTCTACAACCCATGACTCATGGAATGATTGAATGAATTTATTTGATGGCTAACCAATCCCCACTCATCAAAAAAAAAAAAAAACTTTGGAAGCATCCCTACAGAAGGCACTTAATTCTTTATCAAACAATAAATTTTCAAATTCATTGGGTATACTTTTCCCATCTTCACTTTCTTCTATTTCTTCTTCAAGTGTTACTACATCTTTGTTGCTTCCTAGTTCTACTTTCTCAAGAATATCTATACCCACGTTCTTGCCAGAGTCCTCTATTTCTTTGAGAATGTCTCCCAAATCCCAATTGTCTAGATGACCATCTATATTCTCCACCATGTACAACATACTCTCCTCAATTGCATGGACCTCTATTATGCTTGTTATGTCCATCTCTAATATCATTGTTGTTATCAAAAGGTAGATTATGATATTGCTCCTTTACTTCAAAGCTTTCCCTTCAATATTTAATGATTGTCCAATGTTGTCATGATTGCCTCCTAAAACTTTTAATGCCTTTGTAGTTCACTGTATAGGATGAAGGGCTGCATTTTGTACTTTTTAACTGCTTTCATGCCACTATTAGTTATTTAGAGCCTTGAAGGCCCATTGCTCATTATCAAATCACTATTGTAGCAACATTGTCCTTGGTGACTTGAAAGAAATCTGTCTTTTATAGGAACTTGTGATACATGCCTTCCTATGACTATTACATTTTGAATATAAAGGATTGTGTTCATGTTCATTGAATATGGTTTTCTATGCATCATAGCACTTGTACTTATGACTATCTTCATGACTGTAACTATTCTAGGTTTGCATGCATTGAAACAACTTTTGAAAGGAACCCTTACATGCCAACTATGCATTATATCACCATTGTTTATTGTCATTTTCAATGAAAATGACCTTACTCACTGCACTTATTTTCACCAATGCACCTATGAATAAACATTAACAATTCCATCTGCCTCCAATGATAAGCATTCTCTAGTTTATTCTTTTTGTTTCCTGTAGCTTTTGCAAAGGTGTTGTCCTATTCACTTGTATCATGACCTTGGCCTCAAAGGGGTCACCTTGTGTTGTTTCATGATTGACTCAACCATTGCTTGTGATTGTATTGATTTGAAGCTTAGTGGTTGTTCCTCATGATCATAACTCCACATTGCTTTCTCCATTGTTGTTTATATCATTTCATTGTTTCAAAACAACAAATTGTGCACCCAATGGTGACAATATTTCATTTCCATTAAAAGTCACACTTTGTAAGTTGTGAAAATTGACTACTTCTCCATTTCCATCAATAAAGTATTTTTCAATTGCATATCTCTTGTGGAGGTAATCCTTGGGTCTGAGAAACTTCAAGAAAATGTAGATGAAAGTTGATCATTATGTGACATCGAACAGGGCAGTTGAAAAGTTTTACTAACCTTCCTTTCTTTTTTTTATCTGTAATGTAATCTCTTGTGACCCTTTCTTGTTTGGCTTCAGTAAAGTCAAAAGACATTGTTGTTGTCCTGCATAACATGAGAATACATCTTGTTGTCCCAACCTTCATGGCTTCCATAATAATGCTTACTGTCCCACCTGAATTTGCTATATGATTTCCACCACATTTGTTTCATTTTTTATCATGTGTAATACATAACTATCTCCCCACTTTGATCCTAGTGGGTAGAAACATGTCCCCTATGTCAGTGACCTAAAATCTCATCGTCCTATGTGATGTATGGCTATCCAATAGGGTCAAGGTGAGAGGGACTTGACAATACTCTGGACTGCTCTCTCATTATTTAAGAGATGCATAATTGAACTTGATGCATCTATGATTGAACTTGATGCATCTCCAAAATCACTTACTTATTTTATAAAATGGATCAAGGGTCCACTTAAGAAGATTGAAAGACATATCCAACAAAATATGTTGCATCCTTTGAATCTAAAAATGAAAGTTGATCAACTGGTGTGATTCCATATTGATTTAATGCATTGATAACAAGTATATCTTTGATCAAGTTGCTCAATTTCCTTTCCTTTCAAAGCATGTTGAGCTCTACCCTCGTGGGAGCCACATTTACCCCACATGTATTTAACTGAATTAGAACAATAACTAGACTTGTCCTAAATCTACACATGAAGCAAACAAGTTAGAAAAATAGATGCATATTTTGGATGTGTTTGATGAATTCGTTGTTTTCTAGGACATCCAAGGTTTTCATGCTTATTTAATGCACTTATGGATCATTTTATACATGCATAGGTAGGTGTGTATGTAAGGATTGAGATATTTCATTGCTTAGAGCCTTGCTCTAATATCATTGTTTTTCCAGATGCAGGAGCTAGGAGCACTACAGAGCTAGGAAGGACATAAGCAACTTGGGGCAGCAACAATAGGGAAAGAGGGAAACTTCTCAACCAATCATTCTTAGGCAATGACTGGTCTCCATTCTTATATGCACATTATTTTTTACTTATTCATGTATACATTTTTTCTTTATTTCCATTGAATAAGTAAAGTTAGTCCCTTGGCTTGTGAGGGACATGTACACTTCATGATTATCAATAAAGATTACATTTATAAACATATGATTCTCTTTCCTCATTTTTTGTAATTGCAACATTGGAATGAAAGTGTAATCTATTTCATTTGACAATCCCTTTTTCATGCATATTGAACTTAGCAGATTATGGTTTATCTTTTAAATGTTTAACAAACAACACAAAAGAATAAACACTAAACCTAATTTTCAGCTGAAAGCTAAAAATCAGGTAACAAAGACAACATGATGTATGGAGGACTCAATGATATCCCCCAAGGATTACATCCATCATGTACATACAATCAATGAACCCCCCATAAGAGGGAAAAATATAGATAAGATATCCCCCCCATAATGTGTAATCACCTACAAAAAAGGTTAATGTTTGAAGAATCCAATGCCTACAAATAATGTTTCTCCCCTTGGGAAGAAGATACACCAAGTACAAATGCAAGAATACTTCC
The DNA here is from genome assembly GCA_007258455.2 of Sequoia sempervirens. NCBI lineage: Eukaryota > Viridiplantae > Streptophyta > Pinopsida > Cupressales > Cupressaceae > Sequoia > Sequoia sempervirens. The sequence goes on along the minus strand of VDFB02058242.1, from coordinate 713,818,002 downwards.
CATTCTAGATAGGAATTTAAAGAAAGAGGAATCCAAATGTATGAAAATTGTGTCTCTGAAATCTGCTCATGTGTTGCCAGGTTCTTAGATGATGAAGATGATTATATAATCCAATCAGGTACATGCCCAATCACAACAAACCATGAAAAACTAGGAAAAAATGGAAACTAATCTTGAACAAGCTCTAAAGACAAACATGAAGTGACAATATTTGATCCATGAGTATCATCAAATAGGAGAGATAGACCCTCAAATTGGTCCTCCAAATCTGAAATGTGAGAATCCACAAACAAAGAAGAAATGTCTATTAAATAGGAATCCCAATCAGGAAGATAAATAGATAACTTTTGCAATGAATCACTGGACAATCTCAAAGAATCATCAACAAAAGATGAAGATGTGATCTCAACTAGAGAAGTAGGAGTTCCAAGAGAAGTCTTTGGACCATTAAGATGCTCACGTTATGCATCATATTCAAACTCCTCTAAGGTGTCATTGTCATAGGGTATGTTGTCAACATCATCAAGTGGAATGAGGTAATTTGAAGCAGGATCTACGGGAATGGAGACTTGTGTGGATCTCCAAATATCTCCCAAACTTTGGTCCAAACTATACGTGAGCATGAGATGTTTGAGAATATCTTATGATAGGTATCATTGAAGCTACTTGCACTAAAACTAAAACTAATCAATCCTATGATATGATCATTCTTATTACCCCAAAAATACTTCTTATATGTAGTTTTTGGTTTAGGAATGAGTCCATAAAGATGTGGAAAAATGTTTAGCAACCTATAATGTGTTATTATGCATTTTTCCATGACTCATAATTATCCCTAGTCAGAACTATTATAGAAGGATGATTTGAATAACCCATGATTACAATGATAATACACTTCTAAAATGATATAATATGATATCAACATATATAATATAGTTGAAATGAAGTACAATGATCAAAACAACACTTTACCAACTACCAAAATATCCAAGTATCCTGTTGGAACTGTAATTTTCTAAACATTTTCATAAGTTTTCCTTAACCCTAAGCTCCCATAATGTCCTTATCATTGGCACTAGGTTTCATTTTCATATCATTCTGCTCACTTTTTGCCCATGTTGCCCCATAGAATCCATTGAGTCATGCATATTTTACATTTTGGTTCCTATCTGCATGAGAATGCCATTGTCTCCCCAACCCATTATGCAATTTCTGCTAACATGAGTCTATGTTGACTTTCCGCAAGACTCATTTGATGTCACAGCGATCAAAGTTTTCTTGTAGGCACCATTCGGCAAGAGTTCTTCATGACCTCGGTGACAGAGGTTGATTCACACTTCGGCAGGAGTCTGGTCATCGATATAATGTTTCACCGAGTGCTTTGTGTCTTGGCGAATGGTTTGAATAAGGATACATCGGAAAGAGTTGCGGCGTCGGTACAATGTCCTGGCGAACTCTTTTGGTCTCAGCGACAAACACAGAGAAGGGACATATCGGCATGAGTGTTGTATTCGGTATGAGGTCTCCCCGACATTGATATGTCTCACCGATACATAGGATGAAAAGGTTACATTGGGAAGAGTTGAAGTTTGCGGCATATGGTCCTAGTGAGTGTGAATTGTCTTACTGACTATGTGAACCAATATTGTTTCGGCCAGAATAGGCGATATCGATATAAGGTCTCGGTGAGTGACCTTCGGCCTCACCAATGAAATCAAAAAGACTTGTCGGTATGAAGATTGATTTGTCATAGCGACACACAAGATGAATATGGGGCTTTCGGTGAAACACGTTGTGGTCTACGTAAGGTCTCTCTGATACCATTAAGTTACAGCAACAGTAAATGAAAACAAAAGTGCATCAGTAAGAAACTTCCTGTGTCTCAGTGAATGAAAACACGACAAAAGGCATCTCGGGGAAACATAAAGAAATCTATGTGACTTATCTCCGACTCTATTGGGTCATGGCGAAAGCAAACAACACAAAGAACAAAGGAACCCATAGAGTGATTAGCGATTGAATTTCCTTCGACATAGCTGCTGGATTGTCCTGGCGACTGTCTCATTGGTGAATAACAGAAATTCAAATACTGTGGCCAACATGTATACATTTGGGAACCGTTGCAGGCCGACTTGATTGGAGCCCAATTTCTATGGAGGGCCGATATGATATTTCATTATGATTTATTTTCTCATGCTGGTGTATAAGTAGGCATTTTTGTAATTGTAAAAGGATCAGCTACCAGTATATTAGATTTCGATATACAACAAGTAGGTACAGTAGAATAAAACTATCAGATCAGAGACTATTGTTGCATGATTTCAGAATGGAGGTATTTATGAAAATCGATTGATGTTGCTGCATTTTTCTGGTGTCAATTGTCCATTGAATTTAATTAAAATACTGCTAATTTGTCTCCAAGATTGATGCTTTTTGGTTGTTTAAATTGACATAACAAGTTTATGTTCAATTTATCAATGCAAATTTGATGTATATGTGTGATTAATCATTTGGTTCTTTCAAGCAAAGATTAAATCCTTTTAGTTGATCACAGTAATCAGAGAGATTCATCTGGATTATTAAAGTAGAGCTTAGTAGTTACAAAATTGCATGTTTATACAAGTTGTAAACAGAATATATGCCAGATAATTTGAGTTTTCTCCAGAGAGGTGTTGTTCATCTTGATTTCATTTTGACTCCGCATACCCAATAAGGCACTGGTCTCTGCACTTCATCATTTTGAACTCATTCCTTTTCTTTATATCTATTAATTGAGCATTTTAGGATTTAGATTAGAAAATTGCTATTGCTATCAAGTTTGATTTCATTTATTCACTCCCATCTGCCATTGTGAACAAATCATTGCAAGAGGGATAATCATAAGTTAAGTCTACCCAATTTAGAAAGGTACACCCACCTAGGTTTGGTAGCACCTGAAGAGTAGAAGGTTGAGTTCTCTTGACCTTGTCTGTTATCCTGAAGCGTATCAAGAGATTGGCAGCCTCTTGAGGCATCTTGCCAGCGTTTTTGAGAGCTAACAAATTGGCGACTCTGTTGGGGATACATTCAGAATCAAGGCCTTAATCATAGAGTCAAGAAATTTATACAGACTCCACTGGGAATAAAGAAACATCAAGTTTTTCTCATTTTTGACAAAAGTGAGTGGTGACTCTGACAAAAATTTTGTAGCTGTTCATCATGAATGGAAGAAGATCTCAATACAGGGGAGGTCATACTGGAGCTCCTGCTGGGAGCAGTAAATGGACACACAAAGATGACAAGGTTGATAAAGGAAAAGGGATAAGTGAGGACATGTGCATGACTGGCAAAGACAAAACATCAAGAGCACATTGTGAAACATATGATACATGGAGAGATAATTCAAGTGCAGAACTTTGTACCCTTGACGATCAAAGAAATCCTTTCTTTTTTCTCGATCCTCAGAAATAGGCTGAGTTTAGAGCTGAACTGGAGGCCGAATGAATCAAAATTTAGCATGAATATGATCAGAAGATGGAAGGTAACCAAAATGACTCTATTAATCATGAGCTTCCTGAGGAAGTAAAAGCACAATTTGAATCACAGAGGAAGGAGATAGAAGAGTTGAAGGTTGCATTGCAGAAAGTCCAAGTTACTTCTTAGACAGCTAAGTCCCCCCCGAAGTATGTACCACCTCATAAGCAGGGTAATCATGGTGTAGGGCCTTCAAATGCACCAGTGTCTCCTCAACATCAGACAAGAAATCACTATAATCATCCAAATCTTCCACCTCATATTCCCGCACAACATACAACTATGCATCCACCTCCTAGTTAGTCTTTTATCCCATAGTATAATGCACAGTATAGTAATCCCATGCACCAACATCAGTGTCCACCTATTCCTCCCCCTCACCAGCATACAACCATGATTAGACAGTTTGATTTAGCAGGTTTTCAGTTATACCCTTACCCTATAGATGGCAGTTGGAGGGGTATGGTTCCCAAATTTACAGGGAGTAATGCAATCACTGCTGAAGAGAATTTAAGGAGTTTCAACATTTTCATCCAGGACTTAGATGTGTCGTATGAAGATTTACACATAAAGCTATTTATGATGTCACTTATTGAAGATGCTAGGGATTGGTTTAAAACCTTTCCTGCATTCTCAATCAATTCTCTTCGAGTACTCCAAGATCAATTTTTAGAACAATATGGGAATCAAAATACACCAGATGCAGCTCTTCATGAATCGATGCGAATTCAGAAAAATCAGAATGAATCAATTTATGATTTCAACTGAAGATTCAACAAGTTGCAGACTAAGGTACCTCTTGGATCAAGGCTGCTAGATTCGGTAGCTCTGAGTGTTTATTTGAATGCATTTGATCCTAAAACAGGGTATGAATTGAGGAATAGATTCCCAAGAGATCTAGCTGAAGCTCAAAAGATAGCATTAACAATTGAAAACAACAGGAAGGCTGCTGGTATAATCAATAAAAGAGATAACCCGATGCCTCCTCAGCAAAGCAATAATTATCAGTATAGACAGGAGAATACATACAAAAATGAGAGGCTGAGGTTGCATGATATGCCTTATAATACAGACTGGAAGGATGGAAAACCTATAATAGCTAGGCCTAGAAACAAAGAGACTCCTGATCCATTGAGCAAGAAGGGAACTTACATGGTGAGTAATAATTACTTTTGTGAAGTTTGTGATAAACCACATTCTCTAGACTATTGTGTTGTAGCTCAAAGTATGCAAGAAGAGGGAATGCTGATGGAAAACAATGGAGAGGATCACAAGGTTTATTTGAATTCAAACACCTTTTACCATGCTGAGGAGGGATACTTATCTTTAGAGGATGAAGGGTATGAATATGATGTTTCAAATTAGAAATATAATGTCCATATGGCTGAACAACAGATCCTTTCTGATTCTGAAGAAGATTATACAGAGCCACATTCTGTTGAGGTGCTTGCTCAATGTAGTATTAGAAGAATCACCGAAGAAGAAATAGAAAGACTAACTGTTGTAGCAGCTGAGGAAGCAAGGAGTAAATACTAGTTGAGAAATAGAACAGTAAATGAGAAGGATGGCGTTCCTGGGGGAATCTTTATGAAAGATCGGAAGGTGACTCAAGGAACTGTGAAGAAATCAGAAAATAAATAGCATGATAAAAGTGAACAGAATCCTGTCCAAAAAGAGGAAGTGAAGGAATTACACAAAGAGATACAAAAGCCTAATCAGCCTAGTAAAAAAGAAAAGGAAGAAAACAAAGGAGAAATGCCAAAACAAAAGAAAATTGTTGAGGTGGAGGGCTCTTCTTTTGACTTCACTCAGGCGTTATCCCAGGTAAAAATGTTTGTCCCACTACTTGAAATGATGAAAATAAAAGAATATAGGGACACTGTTGTTCAATTGATAACAAGTGGAAATGAAAAACATATGAATTTTGAGAATAGTGTAGCTATTAAAGCAGTCAATAGGCGGGAGAAAGTAAATATCCCAGAGGTCTGCTTGAGTGATGTATTAACTACTCCCCCTCAAGTGGATCATTTTTTCACTACATTGCTTATAAATAACAAACTATTGAGGAATTGCATGATAGACTCTGGTGCTGCTATAATTATCATGCCAGTGGGAGTTATGAAGCAGCTTGGCATGTGGGTTGATACATGTGAAGGGAAGTGCTATGCAGTGGATAACAGACCTGTACCTGTGGTGGGAATTATGAGAGGAGTTGAAGTCAAGCTGGCTACTTATCCATAGGTGGCTTATAATATAGATATCACAGTGATTGATACTCCTCCATAGTTTGGTATGCTTCTGTCAAGACAATGGATAGCAGCAGTTGGAGGAAATGTCTAGTTTGATTTATCTTATGCTACTATTCCAGTGAATGGTCAGGAAGTCAAGTTGTATAGAGAGCCAAGAATAAACCAGCTTGTTGACTGTGTACCACAAGATCAGATCAATTGTTTTTGTGATATTGATCTTGGAAGTTTTAAGATTGAATCTGCCCAGCTAGAATTAATCAATAGTGATCCAATTGAAAGGCATGTGGCACAAAGCTGCAATGAAGTATGGAAGATGTATTTTGATGGAGCTTGCAGCCAAGAAGGAAATGGAGCTGGGATTGTGTTTCTTTCTCCTAAAGGTATTACATTTAAATATTCATTCTTGTTGGCATTTGAATGTACAAACAATGTGGCAGAGTATGAAGCTTTATTGATGGGCTTGAACATAGTTGTGAAACACAAGATTAAGTTGCTGACTGTTTTTTATGATTCTAAGTTGGTTGTTTCACAAATTAAATCCAAGTATGTAGCAAAGTACAAAAGATTAACATAGTATAGGAATGCTGTGTGGGACACAATTGAACTATTTGATGCCTTTTCAATTGAGTGGATTGACAGATCAAAGAACATAATGGTTGATTTTCTAGCAAATGTGGCACTAAAAAGAGATATCACATTGGCTGGGGTTTCACAGATTGAATTTAAAACAAGGCCTGTTGTTCCTGACAACATTTACAGTTGGTAGGTTTCAATGATGATGCTGACCTTTTGAAATTCCTCAATTGTATAGATCAACATGAAGCCCAGAAAATTGACTTCAATGCTTTTGTTGAGGAAGTAGATGGGAAGAAAACTGTGTTTGGCAAGGAGATCTTACAGCTCAAAACAAATAAGCTTCCCAAGGGTTTAGTGGCGTTGGAGAGGTCGTATGATGGGAATGATCAATCTCTCATGAAGAAAATGCCAGGCAGAAGGGAAGATATTGAAGAAGTCAACTTGGGGACTGAGATGGCACCAAGAAAGGTGTACATAGGGAAGAAGATAAGCCCAACAATTAGAAGAATGCTGATAGAATTGCTGAGAAAGCATAGGCATGTGTTTGCTTGGTCTTATGAAGATCTGAAAGCATACAGGGAGGACTTGTTTCAACATAAAATACCATTGAAGCCAAATACTAAGCCATTCAGATAGAAGCAAAGGCCTATTAATCCAACACTGGAGCCTAAGATGCAAGAAGAATTGACAAAGCTCAGAGATAGAGGAATTATCAAACCAATCAGGCACTCAACATGGGTTTCAAATTTGGTTCCTGTGAGAAAGAAGAATGGTGATATCAGATTATGTGTGGACTTCAGGAATCTGAGCATGGCATCTCTCAAGGATAATTATCCTCTACCCAATATGGAGGCTATACTGCATAAGGTGACAGGGTGTGAGCTGTTGTCAATGATGGATGGGTTTTCAGGATACAACCAGGTTAAAGTCAAAGAAACTGAGCAATATAAGACAACATTTACAACTCCTTAGGGAACGTATGTATACATAAGAATGCCATTTGGTCTCACTAATGCAGGAGTGACTTTCCAAAGAGCTATGGACGTGGCATTTGCAGATCTGATTAATGCTATCATGGTGGTGTACCAGGATGACCTGGCTGCTTATTCGAAGAAGGCTGAAGATCATGTACAACATCTGTAAAAGGTATTTATTAAAGCCCTAGGATATGGTATCAATTTAAATCCTAAGAAGTGTCATTTGCAGTCACAAAAGGTAATATTTTAGGACATATTGTTTCAAAAGCAGGGATTAGGATAGATCCTGAGAGGGTTGAGGCCATTGATACAATTCTTGTCCCTAAAACTGTTAAGGCTATACAGTCATTCTTTGGACAAATTAATTTCGTTAGGAGGTTTGTTTCTAACTTTGCTGAGATCATTAAGCCCATATCAAAATTGTTGAAGAAAGGACAGAAAATGGAATGGACTGTAGAGGCCTTGGAAGCTTTTATATCTATCAAAAGGGCCATCAAGGAAGCTCCTGTCCTTAAATCTCCAGACTTTACAAAGCCTTTTCAGATCTTTTCATTTGCTTCAATGCATACTATTAATGTTGTTATGTTACAAAAGAATGAGGATGGTTATGAACAACCTGTGTCTTTCTTTAGTAAATCATTACAAGGGTTTGAATTGAAGTATGACATAATGGAGAAGCAGGCATTTGCATTGGTAAAGGCCACAAAGGCTTTCAGGCCATATCTTGTTGGAGCAAAGGTGATTGCTTATATCCCCCATACTGCTGTCAAGGATATTTTGACATAATCTGAAGTTACAGGAAAAAGATGCAGATGGATCAACAAGATTCAAGAGTTTGATATGGAGATACAGATTACTAAGCTAGTGAGAGGCCAAGGTTTGGCCAGGCTGATGGTAGAATCAAATATTGAAGCAAGTCAAGTCTGTAATGTAGAAGAAGGGACTGCAATTGAAAGCATTGAGCGTACTCCATGGTATACTGATATTATGCATTACCTTAAGTACATGGAATGTCCAGAGGGATTGAGTGACATCCAAAAAAGAACCCTAAAGTTGCAAGCATCAAAGTATGTTTTCATGGATGGAGATCTATTCTGGAAGAACAGAGATGGTATACTGTTACTATGTCTAGATGAGTTTCAAGCCAAGCGTGCCCTAAGTGAAATGCATGAAGGAGTTTGTGGAGGAAACTACTCAACAAAAACAATTGCACACAAAATTCTTAGGGCAGGTTACTACTGGGCTAAGGTTTTTAATGATTCTTTCACACACGTAAGAAAGTGTGAGGCCTACCAGAAGTTCTTTGGAAAATTGAAGTATCAAGGAGCTTTGCCACTTCGACCCTTGCAGACTGATGCCCCTTTTCATCAATGGGGAATTGATTTCATTGGAGAGATATAGGAAAAATCAAGTGGAGGATACAAGTGGATACTGGTTTCCACTGATTATTTTACCAAGTGGGTAGAAGCAATCCCAACTAAACAGGCTACAAGCAAAGTGGTGACAAATTTCTTGATGGACAATATTATCACCAGATTTGGTACACCACTAAAGTTAATCACAGACAATGGAATGTGTTTCAGATCAAATGAGTTCAAAAGTTTCTGTGACACATATGGTATTACTATTTCTTATGCAGCTCCTTACCATCCACAAGCTAATGGTCAAGCTGAATCTAGCAATAAGAGTATTTTGAAGATTATAAGGAGGATGTTATGACAGAACAAGAAAGCTTGGGATTCAAAATTAAAGCTAGTTGTGTGGGCTGATAGGATCACTGTGAAGAAAGCAATTGGAAAGTCCCCATTTGTATTGGTGTATGGAACACAAGCTAGGATTCCTTTGTAGAATTTGTTACCAGTCTACAAGTTTGTCCTTCAGGAAGATTTGGATGTTCTTGAACCTATGGAAGAAAGAATGGAGCAACTAGCTAAACTTGATGAAATAAGGAGAGTTGCCTAGAATCAAAACATGAAGTTACAGACACAAATGAAGTATTTATTTGACAAAATGTCCAAGGACAAAAAAATTGAAGAGAATGACTTGGTGTTGATGTGGAATGCAAGGTGTCAAGAGAAGGGCAAGCATGGTAAATTTGAAGCTTTGTGGCTGAGACCTTTTGCTGTTGTTGGGAAGAAGGGCGAAGAATCATACTATTTACAGAATATGGCTGGTGAAGATCAGGAATTTCCTGTTCATGGGAAATTCTTGAAGCAATTATTCTCTTGAGCAACATAGAGGATTAAGGGTTGCCAGTGCATGGACAACTCTTGCTTATCCTCTTAAAATTATTTTCCATGCACAATAGTTTATGGTTTTGGTTCACCTCCATCTTGCATTCATTCCATCATGCTATTGATCCATTTCCATTTTTCTCATTTTGCGTCTGGTCTGCTCACCCAAAGATCTGGATCCTTGCAATGATCTTGCTATCATTCATCCCCAGACAGAGCCACTATTGGAACTATAATTTTCTGAACATTTTCAGAAGTTTTCCTTAACCCTAAGTTCCCATAATGTCCAACACTTTCTTTTATAATTTTCTCAATATCCTCAACATACACAACCTTCAATACACCAAATGCTAATAGTGTTGACATCAATGACAACCACATATCAACAACACATCCACAACATCCAACATGCACTGTCCCAACTGGTTGTGGGACTATTAGGAGTCATCCATCTACAAACAAAGATGTTTTCCAATAGAAGTTTATTAAGAGTTATCAACACACTGTCAACACTACTCTCCTTGTCCCTGAAGATCATGTTATTCCTCTCTTTCCATAGACACCAACAAATATGTGGTGGAATTTTCTGCCAAAGTTGTCTGATAAGAGGATGGTCTGAAGGGCACCTCCAATTAATAACAAATTGTTGAATACCCCCATGAAACACCCATTGGATGCTGAACTTCTGGAGGACATTTTTCCAAACTTGGGAAGCAAATTGGTAGTGGATGAAAAGATGGGAGATCGTCTCCTCTTCCTATTTACAAAGGGTACGCCTATTGGGTTATTGAAAACCCCTTTTAACAAGGTTGTCCAGAGCTAGGATTTTACCATGAATAGAATCCCACCAAAATAAGTTGATTTTTGGGATGAGTTGTGGGTTCCAAACCTTCTTCCAACAGTTCTCATCACCATCAAATTTTATCAACATATGGTAAGAAAACTTAACGGAAAAGGCCCTTGTGTGATTTTTCATCCAAAAAAACTTGTCCTCCTTAGGAAAAATGGGAAGTCTCACTTTATTTATTAATGATTGAAGCTCAACAACCTTTGGAAAAAGGTCAAGCCTATCTAAGAAACTTTGATCAAGGTTTTTCCATTTACCTCTGGGGGTGATGTAGTCTGCAATATAAGTGGAAAAGAAGCACATGGCCTGCTCCTTTAGTATATTGAAATTGTTGTCAGCAAGGGGTTTGTCCCCAATCCATCGGTCCTCGAAGAATCTTATTAATCTCCCATTGCCAATTTTCCATTTAAGACCTTCATTAATAAGTGATCTACATTGAGGATATTGTTCCATATCTTTGATCCAGAGGGGAGACCAGTCAATTCAAGGGCCCTAGAGAAGCATCCTTGGTTTAGATACTTCTTCCCTCATAATGTTGCACCAGTCAGCTTTGCCAACCACAAGATTCCAACCTATTTTAGTAATGAGGGCTTTGTTTAAATTGGTTAACTTTCTAATCCCTAGACCACCTAAGTGGCTTTTTAGATGGTAGATAGTGTCCCAATTGACAAGGTCCAATCTTTTTTTATCCTCAACACCATTTCAAAGGAAGGTCCTTTGGATTATTGTTTAGATTGATAATGTTATCCTTAAAAAAAATAAAAAAATTAACCTTCAAAGTATTTATGCTTATATATTCTCAAAAAAAAATTACTATATAATATTAGGCTCCAAGCTTTTATAGGAGATCAAAACTCTCAATAATGGAGCAAACCATACAAGATATAACCTTCTTTACCAACAATTAAGAACCATTGTTGTATTTGTTGCAACACCGATTCAAGAATAAATGAGATCCACATGCTCCTCAAGATCTCTCAAAAAGCAACTCATGTTTTCAAATGTATACACCACACTTCAGTCATAATGAGCATGCACAAGATGATGATCAATTAAAATATGATATCTAACCTCCAACTTAATCCTTCTATTTATAAACAAGACTAAAAAATTTTTTTGACCACTCTTAAACAATGCACCCAAATACTTCTTTAAGGTGGGAGCCCATGATGGTTTGTCTCTTATGACCCCACATTAAATGCTTTCTAAAAAGACATTTAAAAATTAAATGCATCTCTATAATATGTTCTCCATATTAAATCATGGGCCCATTAATCTATGTACTCACTAAACTATGACCTCAATATTAAATACGTTTTTCTAATATACCACTAATATTAAATACATTTTTATTTTTACACACAACAACCATACAAAAAATATTACAACTACAAAACTTAGTGCCCCATTTAAAAATAAACCACTTTTTTTTTATTGATAAAAAAGAGAGATTGTCAAAAATGATGGCTAACAACTAAACAATCACCGACTAAATCATCTAACCATATAAGACAAAATACTTTTAAACAAAAATCTTAAAAAACCATGAAATTCAAATAAAATAGACTTGTAAAAACATATTATTCGATTGACCTTGCTTAACTACTTATAATTGTCTTTAATTCTAAAATGATCAATATAATATTAAATACCACTATTTTACAAAACATTTAATATTCCTATATAAAAGATGGATAACAGATTTCCTAACATTCTTGACCCCTTCATTCATCTTCAATTCCATTTGGGAACATGGAGCAAATAAATGCATATATGTTTGGGATTCAAAGTGTATTTTGGTACATATCATAATTTCAATTTGTTTCATAGGCCTATCACATGTGGGTCCCTTATTTTAAGTGTTCACCAATTTTTAATAAGTTTTGATTTTGATAGGACCATGGACGCGAGATCCACATTGCAACTTATTGAATAATTTCTTACATCTAGTGCACTATCATGGGAACCGTTGTGTTTTGTTGGACCCAATGGTCTAGTGGAAATAATATTTCATTAAATTTTGGTTTATTTATTTTTCATGTCCGGTAACATGCATGACTCTCGTTTACCTTCAATTTTATTATAACTAGGTAGCACTTGTACCTAAAGGAAGTTCAAAAATTAGGCCAATATAAAACTATATGTATGTTAATATGTTAGAGAGTACATGTTTGTGCATGCAAATTCTATTTGTGACTAGATTAAAAAATAAATAATAAATGCTAAATAATAGAATGAAATAAGCTTAGATAAATTTGGATTTTTAAGAAATTAAGTATTATCTGATAATGAAATATTTGCATACAGATTTAAAACATGAAACAATGTAAATGAATAAAGAAAGTTGCCATCAAATTGACAAAAAAGCACTGCAAATAAAAATTAAATGTTCCCATTTAATTGCCAAATCAATATTTATCAAGTTTTTATCTGATAATGATTCTCTAAAAAATTCACACAAAATTAAATCTTAAATCTTAACATAGATCTTACTTTCTTAAAAACCAACGTTTCAGCTGTCAAAGTTTAGTTTGATCATTTTGGTAGTCAAGGGTTTACTTTAACAGTTAAAAAATTTGAACCAGTAGAATGAATAATAACTATATTGCACTTTGTAAAGAAGTTCATGAGGGTGGATGCTAGCTTGAAGTTGGGAAAAAATAGTTTGTTGCCTTGCTGTTTCTGAGTCCCTCTTGATCAGAGACCCAAAGCAGGGAGGCATTGATACTGCTGTTGGGTCATGACAAAAATATAGAAAAATAGATAAATAAAAATAGGTTCACCTGTCAGGCAGAGTTTGTTATTGCATAAAAGTAAATATAATAAATATATATTTTTTTAATTATTAGTAAAAATAAGGTTTTGAAAGGTTCCTGTCATTTTTATAAAAGAATATTCAAAAAATTACAATAAAATAGCAATAACATAGCAGGACTACTCACAGAAAGAAGGGTCATTAAATAATTAAATAAAATTGCAGTTGGAGAAAAAACAAATAATAGAGAGCACCCTCACACAACAAGAGAGAATTAAGGGTTGATGTGTCTCACTCCTTTCTTAGGAGTTCTAGATGTTCAACAAACTCCAGCTGCTCAAAATCTAAGGAAATCAGGCTCTCTATTTTCTTACCATGGGTTCTAGAGATAGGGTCAGCTTGATTAGAATGAACTTGAATTTTGAGTTTGCGTTAACTGATATTTAAACTTTACATAATTTTTAATTGTGATCTTACTAACACTAGCCATATTCTACAACTTGCCCCTTCAGAGACTTAATTTTGCTTCAGATAACACAATTCTTCTAAATCAGTCTATTTATGATTGATTAACATTGGACATATTCTCCTCTCTAACGTAGGTTCCCTTAAGTGGTTAGCCAAGACCCGAAGTTTTATTATTAACTCTATTGATTTCAAAAGATAACCACTTCAAAATTGAATGGTGGACCAAACTCATCTTCTCTAGATCACAAGCTTTATTCACCACTTTATCAACAACATATACCATAACTTCCATATCAGATCTACTGGGGGAGGTAACCTTCTCAAAGTTAGAGATATGTTCTAAACAAAGATTATCTATATACGACATCTTAAAACCTGAGGTGAAGGACTCATCTATCTTGTCCTTCTACTTACCATTTATAGAGGGAGGGAGGGGTTGGCGCTAGAACTAGGATCTTTTGACATCTCCATAAAACCTTTTTTTCCCCAACTTCAAGCTAGCATCCACCCTTAAGGGGACAAATCAGGGATCAGGGGACTTGTTACGTATCCAATCTTTTGAAGAAACATCTACATTTCATAATAAGGGTTGATTATATGACCAGAGAGAATACTTCATAAGAAATTACCTAGACCTAAATCCAACATTGAGCATCCTAGAAAGGACAACATAATGAATTAGCTTCAACACAAGAGTTGTCTCAACTCTCAACTATATTACAGACTCATAAGATCAATTCTTCAATCAAATTTCTAACAATTATTTTTCTAAATTCTCCAATAACTAATTTATTTGCTTTATTCAAACCTATTTTTCAAGTAGAATCAACAACTAACGGAGTGCCCATTCTCAAATTCCAACGATTTTGTTTGGATTATGGTGTCTTCATCTTCTGACTCCTATATATAAATGAAATAAAAAATTGCAAACCCAGATACTACTGCCAACGTGGTAGTTGCTCTGTTCAGCACAAAAGATGATTCAACAATATGTGGACCAATGAACTGGTCAAATGTCAAAGGAGAGTGATGACATAACATAGCTTTGGGAAATTAGTCATTTCCCTTGCTGCTTTATGCTTCAGTTGCTTTAGATTTTTTTTGGCATCATTGTGTTTGTTTTTTATAAGGATGACAGTTTGCTGAGATGCACTGAGCAGTCCCATTGTTTTGCTTTCCATGTTTATACTTCTTTTTCAGTCCCACTCTCCATTCTTGGTCTCTTTCATCTGTAAAAAGGACAATGAGATTCATTTCAAGCAACCCCATTGTCAAAGTGAGGAAAAGTGTATATGTTATACCGTGTCCCAACATATTGCATATCTGGCAATAGGTTTCTAGTCAAGCAAGAATTTTTTGTTACGATGCTGAAGTTTATATCCTATTTTGTGTGATGACACTTAGGGTTTGATCCATGCCTATCACAAACTGATTTCATGCACACTCTTTGAGAATGGGACTTGTGACCTCATTATTCATTGAGTCAAAGTAAGGATTTTGCATTAAAGTTCTGAATATTGCCATGATTTGCAGATTCAGAGGAGGATGAAATTGGATTCAATTCTGTGAGAGTTGTATTGTAGTCCATGTAAAACAGGTGAGCTCATATGCAATGAGCTCTCATTTGAGATATGTGTTTTATTATTACAGCTAGTATAGCACTTAGTTACTTGATTTACAATATATTTGACTGAGAGTTACCTTACTTTCTGGTCATATAAAAGAATGAGATGTCTCATAGAATTTAATTACTGTAGTATATAGAAGAGATGAGTATCCTTACAATGGAGTCCAGACATAACGATATATTCGACAGGAAAGTAACAAGTGTAGTATATTTCATATATAGATAACTACATTACCTTACTTTTTTGTCACATGAAAGAATTAGACAACATACATAGAATATGATTATTGAAGTATATAGAAGAGATGGGTATCTTCACAATGGAGTCTAGACATAATGATATATTTGACTAGAAAGTAAGAAGTGTAGCATATTTCATATATATATAATCACATAACCTTACTTTTTGATTACTTGAAAGAACGAGACGTCTCATAGAATGATTATTGCAGTATAGAGAAGAGATGAGTATCTTCACAATAGAATCTAGACATAATGATACATTTGACTGAAGAATAACAAATGTAATATATTTAATATATAGATACTTGTAAAACCTTACTTTTTGACCACCTAAAAGAATGAAACAACCTCTCATAAAATATGATTATTGCAACATTTAGAAGAGATGGATATCCTTCTGATAGAGTTACACTGTTCCACGGAAAATTCATCACAAACTTTACAATTTTCCATGGTGGTGAATTTTCCTTGAGGTGAATTTGTCATAGCGGTGAATTTTCCCACGATGAATTATTGGCAGTGAATTTTCTGATGGTGAATTTTCCTAGAGCCGCAACCAACAAGTCTCCACCTGAAAGATAGCATAGACAAAACACTGATCTGTTCAACATAATGCTTCCCGGACTGCAATGATTGCTGGATATTGTACAAAATGGATTTTATTGAAAAGGATTTAAAAATATTCAAGCAAATGCAATTGGCAGGCATATAAAGCTGAATTCCACCATCTTTTCTAGCATTCTCCCTTTCCCTTATTCCAATTACAAACATAATGATAACTCCACCATTTTCAAGAAAACCGTAATTTTCTTTGCATGATTCTGCTTTAATAGTAGATGAATACGAAGAGACGAAGCATGTGATGGGTGTACAGTTTATGATGCCTCTAATCTCAACAGCCCTGCTAAAATGTGAACTGCATATATTATGCTTTCAAACATATGTACTAATCTTGTAAAGGCATTTTCTCATTTTTATATGGTCGCTAATATTTAAGGTTTACTCCAGCAATTTGGCATGATGGGAACATTGGAGTTTCCCATTTCAGCTTACATCATCTGTAAATGGAAGGTTTTATTTAGGTCATCGAATAGTGGATTATGAGAATCCAAAGATCGATGGTTAGGATTTATTGTTATGATATCATGTAAGAAGTTCAGATCAATTAGACAACACACTATTAAATATGGAATAGACAATAACACAAAAAAAAGGATAGAGAATGCATTGTTTATATGGGGAAACCTTTTCATAAAAAAATCCAATAAAATATCAATCATTAATGAGAACATTTAAAATAAATCTGTACAAATATAGACATAACAATAGCCTAGAGATTATAGTACCTTCTTCCTCTCGTCCTTCCTTTATGGTCTCATGTGCATATAAATGCATTCATAAATAAACCTCTCATGGTTTGTAAGTGCCTTAACATACATCCATAATGTAATTTATGCATTTAATATGATTGTCTATATTTAAGGAAATTTAAGAGGTTGGTGTAAAAGTCACAACCTTCTACCTTATTACTTATGTTATTAAATGAATTAATAAATTAGTTTCTTTTACAAAATGAATATTTATAAATCACCTCCACCTTTATACTGTAAGAATAAACCTAATAATTTAGAGTTTTATCAATTTTATATAGGTATATTTACATTAAATAAAACCTCCTAATAAGAATTATGCTCTAACAAACTTTGTGGGGTCAAATCCTACTTAACAAAAAAAAAAAAAAAAGTGGTTAAAGGGGAGTCCACCTCAATCAATTATCTTATGTGATTTAAAGATCAATATACATTAACATATTAATAAATTTAATTGGATAATAAACTAATCTATGCTTCAAAATCACTCTTAATTAAAATATAACCATTTAAAATCTTAATGATGTTGCTAATGGATAATGAGTACACAACAAACCAGTTAAGGTGGATTTTTTTTGTTTTGGAAATAAGGTGATGGTTCAAACTAAAATTCTTTTGGGACTTCAAAGAGGACTAATATGAAAATAGGAAACCACAAGTTTGAAGCACTTAGGTGAGGATTTGGTATCGAATTGGTTAACAACTCTCAAAGGTGACAAGCAATGACCAACACTCACAAAGAGTGATGGGAAACATGTTAAAATGTTAATATGGCATGATAAAGGATTACTATCAATGAAAGAGAATAGAATAAGGTTTACCAATCAGAAAAATAGATGTGGGTTAAGAGAATTTTAGAGAGAAACCAAGAGGAAATGGAGATACACAAGGGTTATGACTTCAACCACCAATGAAATCCTTTGTAAACCAATCACCTATTCTCAAAGATCATATTATAGCATTGAATAATGGGAAAAAAAAAGTTATCTTGAGAGGTAGGGGATAAAGCTAGCTAACTCCTAAATTTTTGAAGTAATTTTGGGGTCACTTTTAAGTAAATATTTTTGAAGCTATCTTAGATTTTCCCTTTTCTTATGTTAAAATGGAACAAAGGTGACCCAAATTAAATAATTTTTTAAGGGAAATTGAGGATGAAAATTTATTAGGTGGGGATCTCTATAAATTGATTATCTTGCATTCCAAATTTGTGGTGGGAGGGTGAAAATTCAAGGCCACCCTATTAGGTGGAAAATTGTGGGCATCATCAACAAATATGAACTAGGTCATTTAGGAGACACTAAGCTTGAATGGATCCATCTTGTGGTGAGTGGTCACAAATAATTTATGTACCACAAGGTAGGATTTGGTAAGGATAAACTGGGGATTTTAACATAGGGTCGGGCTAGGCACAAGATTTAATGATTTGACAATTGGTAAAGGGGAATAAATTAAAGTGACATTAAAGACAAAGTTAAGACATGGAAGGGGATAAAAATTAAATAAAAATGGCAATAGAGGAATTGTAAAAAATTGACATGGGGATGACATAAGAAAGAGGACATGGATGACTAGGGATGATGGGTCAAAACATGGAAAAATTACATGCATATGGTCTTGGGCTAAGATGGACCTAAGAAAATAATAATGAGGTTGTAGAGTATGCAATTTTTGTTATATTACATTCCCCCCCCCCAACTTTAGTAGACTTGCAATAGGATATAGGAGGAATTCTACTAAAGGAAGAGTACAGTAGCATAATCATGAAATGTGAAGGATACCCAATACCAAATGATAGAGATATTGGTCTTTGATTTTTTCTTCATTCTTCAATATTCATTCTAGATCTTACATAAATATTCCCACAAAGCACCCAAGGAGACTAGTCACTATACACTAACAAAGAAAACTAGGCTAACACATAAATATAAGAATTTTGGCATCATCATTTAAAGAATTCAACTTATTTATACAATGCAAATTCATGATTTATAAAAATAATTTAGAATTCATTTAATAACTACATGGAAACACACCCATTATTAACTACTTTATTTTTTGTTAGATAGATCTATGGATATCCACTCCCTAACAAAATTTGATGGAAGTGTGGTAATGACCCATATCAAGTAATGGAATGGATACCATGGTAACAATCAAATGACAACTATAGGGCTGGGGTAAGGGTAAGTGCAAAAATTAAGATGGGGGGCCAAAAAGGGGTCTTAAGTGGCCACTTTTTTCTTCTGAAATCAGGAAATACTAACCTTGGATGTGAAATTGAGGATAGTTACACTCAAAAAATTTAGATACAACAAAAACAAGGATCATAGTGCTATGAGTCTACTTTCTAAACTACTAATTATTTTTTAAAATGGTAGAGATTAAGGGGTTCAAAAGAGGGAGACACATAAATTGTTGTTGTTTTTGTCAAAAAAACATATAACATAGCGACTTTTGTGGCTCCCTCAAAAGGTTAACTTTTTTTGGTATTCTTAAAATCGCTTTAGTGAGAAATTAGCTAACAACATGTAGTTTATGCCCGATTTTTTTGATAATTCTTAATGAATATTTGATTTTTTACTAATTTTCAAAGTGGACACTTCCTGAAAAATAGAATTTTGGTTGTGCTACCCCTATAAATTTTGAAAACTAATTGAAAATCACTTTTTTTAATATGTGTAGAATGGAGTCTAGTTTCTAAAAATGAAATTTATTTGAAATTTTGATGAACGGTTAATTTATAAAGAAAAAAATACCAAAAACTGGTTTTTACCAAAAAACAGACGCACAAACAAAATAAATTAAAGATGAAATGCTTAACATTGTCAAAATGTGAAAAAAAATTACATCGTTAGATAGCTAAGAGATAGCTTAACATTACCCAGGTGTTCGATTTGTTTGACCTTGAAACACTTGCAAACCTGATGCTTAACACGAACACGATTATGTGAAATATTGTAGAATTTGCAAAAACACGTCTTTGGACATTGAGAAGGCACTCCAAGCCTTTGGGTTGGTATTTCAAAGAAAATAGCAAACCTAAGGCTTGGGGATTCCCAAAGCAATAAATAACACAAGCACATTATAATGCAAGCACATTATAAGACACTCACATTATTTTAGAATTCTGACATTTTTTTTGTGTTTGTGCTTGAGTTTCCTAAGCAAGACATAACACTAGCACATTATAATGCACACTCGCGTTATGTCTTGCTTTGTGTTAAATGCTAGTCTACTAAATGTATGTATATATAATTGTATGTATGTATGCATGCATGCATGCTTGTATGTAATTATGTACGCTTGTATGTATGTATGCCTGTATGTATGTATGTATTTAAGATTTTATGTATGTATGTATGTATGTGTGTGTGTATGCAAGTATGTATGTACATTCCTGTATGTATACATATGTCTACTTATATGTATGTATGTGTTTAGAGGAAGGGAGAATCGTAAGAGAGAGAGAGAGAGTTGTCTAGGTAGGGTGCGAGGGAGAGAGGGAGGGGGAGACCAGAGAGAGAGAGAGAGAGAGAGAGAGAGAGAGAGAGAGAGGACCTTCAATTTGTGAGCTCCAAAAATGTTGTAGTGTGGATGTTGTAGAAGAAATCTTGACATTGAAAATGAGAATATTACAAACTTAATGTCACTTGGAGTTAGCTAGAAAATCTTAGTCTGAGAAGAGTGGTAGTATTATTTATTTGTATTATTGAGGATAATTTTTATTGGAGGTATTTTAGAATTACATTAGAGAAAGGTTAAGATCCATGGTTAAAATATCATGATTTTAAAATTATCCTAGATACATGTGTCTAAGGCATCCTCGTTTTCATGTGCACATAAGTGTCCATTTGTAATTATGACTAAAAAAATCTAGAATAGGTTTTAGGAATGACATGACTTAATTCCAAAAGAGAAATCACTCCATTATTCAACTAAATGATTATGAAATAAAAATGGGCCCTAAAACACACTTAAGGGGATAGTCACTTAAATGTGCACAACATAAGACAAATATTTTTAAAATAATTTATAATCTTACAACCATATGAAAAATAATAAATTAAATCCTAATAAATTTTTTAAAATAAAAAACTTCAACATTTAAATACTTTTATGAACCCTTGGTTTGAAAATGCCTAAATAGCATTATCCACAAAGAGGGGCTAGCTTACAAATGGATATCTTCCTGAAAAGGGGTGAGATTTGGTAGATTTTGTAGAGACGTTTAAAATTGGTGAAGGTTTCCAAAAAAATTATAAGTTGGATGGTGGGTAGATGTTTCTAGGACTAATACAAGTTTTATGACCAAATCAAGCACTATAAATTGATTATAAATGTGAATGAATGGATGGTGCCCATGAAGAGTGTTGTGTGGTCCATGCATTTAAAGTGATGGATTGTTGGATATTTCTCTTTAATAGCTACTTTTTATTTGTTGTAGAAGAATCTAATATTTTCACTATCATTTATTTCCTTTTCTATCATGTTTTACTTTCTTGAATTTATCTATTTTGATTAAGTTAACTATAAAATCTCTCAAATTTTTTCACTTCCTCAAAAATCTCAAATTGGTAAGTTCACAGTATGAAAATTTTAAAGAGAAACATATCTTATAACATGTAAATTAGGCTAGAAAAAAAGATCATATCAACTTATTAAGGTAGTAAAGATAATTGTACAACATTAATTGCAATCACCTAATTATACATAAATCAAGTCTTCTTATGTTTTCTAATTTTTTTAGCTCACTATGATTTTGCATTAAATCATTAGGTATAATAGGTTAGGTCAACTTCATTTTACTTTTCCTTGTGTTTGAAAAGTGTGAATCAATGAGGTCCATTTCATTTCAATAGAGTTATAATGTGTTCTATGCAAAATAGGCTTAACTTTATATTTGGGTGGAATTTTAAGTCATGAACTATGCACTTTAAATTATAATCTTTGGGAATATTTGAGGTTTTTTTTTAAAAAAAAATTCTTTCATGATCTACTAATTGTTGGATAGAATATCAGTGATACAAGGAGTTTCACAAGCTCATAAGCCTTCAAAAAAAGAGAAAAAGGAAAAATAGGGAATGATGTAAAAATATTTCATTCATCAAATTTTTTCCAAGGGTTTTTAATTAGAAAAAACAACTATTAAATTTATTCTTCTCTCTATTTTTTCTTTCACCTTCTTGAATCAATTCTACAATATTTTTAATTGGTCAAATTTCAATAATAAATAGTATGTCATGAATATAATCCACCTATGTTTTGTATGGAATCAAGGTTAGTATTTGTTTTAGATGGTTGTCTTTTTCATAGGTTTTCCTTTCAATTATTTGAGGTGTTGACATTAGGTTTATGTGATTTTGTAGCCATCTCTTTCTTTTTCTTTTTTCTTTTTGTGTGTGTGTGTGTAGAGAGAGAGAGAGAGAGTCTATAAAGGAAATGTGAAATAATTTCTTACTTAATCTTATGAGAAGAGATGTTACAAGTTATTGAATCTATACAAATTCCAATAATATTTTGAAACAAAAACAATACTAATGAAACAATTAGAATGAAATAAAGAAGAGAAAAATTGTAAGATTGATAATGGTATCCTCTAAAAAACTTAAAAAACTAACCTTCAAAGCACTTATGCTAATGTATTCTCAACAAAATATAATTACTATATAATATTAGGCTCCAAGCTTTTATAAGAGATCAACACTCTCAATGAAGGAGCCAATTATGCAATATATGACCTTCTTTACCAACAATTACGAACCATTGTTGTATTTGTTGGAACACCGATTCAACAATCAATGAGATCCACATGCTCCTCTAGATCTCTCAAAAAACAACTCTAGTTTTTAAATGTATACACCACATTCACTCATAATGAACATGCACAAGATGATGATCAATTACAATATGATATCTAACCTCCAACTTAATCCTTCTATTTATAAACAAGTCTAAAAAAAAGTTTTCTAGCCACTCTTAATCAATGCACCCAAATACTTCTTTAATGTGGGAGCCCAAGATGGTTTGTCTCTTATGGCCCCACATTAAATTCTTTCTAAAAAGACATTTAATAATTAATATATCTCTATAATATGTTTTCCATATTAAATCATGGGGCCATTAATCTATGTACTCACTAAACTATGACCTCAATATTAAATGTGTTTCTCTAATTTATCACTAATATTAAATACATTTCTATTGTCACACAACAACCACACAAAAAATATTGCACATACAAAACATGTAGTGCCTCATTTTAAAATAAACCACTTTTTTTGTATTGATCAAAGTAAAAGATTGCAAAGAATAATGTCTAACAACTAAACAATCACCCACTAAATCACCTAACGATATAAGACAAACTACCTTTAGATAAAAATCTTTAAAAAAACATGAAAATCCAAATAAAATAGAGCATAAAAACATATTATTCTATTGATCTTAACTACTTATAATTGTCATTAATTCTAAAATGATTAATATAATCCTACATACCACAATTTTACAAAACATTTAATGTTCCTATATAAAAGATGAATAACACATTTCCTAACATTTTTGACCCCTTCATTCATCTTCAAAGTGTGTTTTGGTACATATCATTATTTCAATCTCTTTCATAAGCTTATCGCATGTGGGTCCCTTATCTTAAGTATTCATCATTTTTTGATAAATTTTAATTTTGATAGGATCATGGACGCGAGATTCACATTTCAAACCATTGAATTATTTCTTACATCTGACTTCTTTCGTGCACTATCTTGAGAATCGTTGTGCTTTGTTGGACCCAACGACCTAATAGATATACTATTCCATTAAATTTTGATTTATTTATTTGTAATGTCCGATAACATACATGACTCTCATTTACCTTAAGTTTTATTATAATTAATATTCTAGTTTGAATTAAATATGTGATAATGAGAAAAATATGTCTATCAGCACATTAGACTTTCAACATTATACATTACATCTTATAGTAAAAAAGAATGGAATCCTAATGTAATTTTTTCTTCGATAAGGTTTTAAGGATATCCTCCTAATTGAATTACACTATTCCACATAATAACTGCAATGATTGCTTGATATGCACAAAATGGATTTTTTAGAAAAGGCTTTAAATATATTAAAGCAAATGCAATTGGCAGGCATATGAAACCGAATTCCACCATCTTTTCTAGCATCATTCCAATTACAAACATAATGATAACTCCGTCATTTTTCAAGAAAACCGTAATTTTCTGCTTTAAAGGTAGATGAATACGAAGAGAAGCAGCATGTGATGGGTGTATAGATAATGATGCCTCTAATCTCAACAACCCTGCTAAAAGGTGAACTGCCTATATTATCCTTTGAAACATATGTACTAATCTTGTAAAGGCATTTTCTCATTTTTATATGGTCGCTAATATGAAAGGTTTACTCCAATTTTGGGTTCAGCAATTTGGGAGTTTTCTATCTCGGTTTACATCATGTTAAATAGTGGATTATGAGAAGTCAAGGTCGATGATTGAGATCTATTGTTATATGATATCATGTTAGAAATTAGGATCAATTAGGCAATGCACTATTACATATGGAATAAACAATAATGCCAAAGAAAATAGATGAAATGGATAGAGAAAACCTTTCATCCGGTAAAATATCAATCATTAATGAGAAAATTTAAAATAAATCTGTATAAATATAGACATAACAATAACCTAGAGATTATAGTACCTTCTTCCTCTCATCCTTCCTTTATGGTCTCATGTGCATATAAATGCATTCATAAATATACCTCACATACTTTGTAAGTGCCTTAACATACATCCATAATGTAATTTATACATTTAATATGATTGTCTATATTTAAGACAATCTAAGAGGTTGGCGTAAAAGTCACAACCTTCTACCTTATTACTTATGTTGTTAAATGAATTAATAAATTAGTTTCTTTTACAAAGCTAATATTTATAAATCACCTCCAACTTTATATTGTAGAAATAAACCTAATAATTTAGAGTTTTATCAATTTTATTTAGGTATATTTATATTAAATAAAATCTCCTAATGAGAATTATGCTCTAACAAACTTTGTGGGGTCAAATCCTTGAAAAAAAAAAGTGGTTAAAGGGGAGTCCACGAGCACAAACATCAAATCCAAGTGATAACAAACCCTACCAATGTAATAGGGGTTTTATAGCTTCTTTTTTTTCTTTGGAATGAGGTTTTCCCTATTTCTTACATAGGAAAGATTAGCACATCCTATAAGAGTATTTGATACTAATAAGTTATTAATAGTGAAATGTAAACACATTTGTAGAATAAATTGTAGAATTATAATTGACAAAATATATAAGAGTTAACATGGGTAAAGCCTTATGATAAAAATACCACAAAAAAAAATCAATAATACAAAAAATTACATTAATTTTCTATAATTCTAGACATGTAAGAAAAATTTCTTATTCAATATCCTTCCTCTCCTTTTTCCCAAAAATGCCTCACAAATACCTATTATATACCAATTCAATAATTTTCAATACTCATTCACAACACAAAATAGTTCAATGGATATATTTACTTTCCCACATAGGGCTTCCTTAAATATGGGTAGTAGATGTAATTTATCCACACAGAGAAGTAGTTTGGATCCTTCATCAAATCTTTTTTTTTCAATATTGATAAAAAAGACACTAGTTCAAGGACCAAACCATATTCTATTGAAGCAACCAGGAGGTATATGATAAAATTCCCTTGATATATGGGACCAGAACAACCAAAAATCATAGAATCCAATAAATAGAGACAACACTTGAGTGATAGCATAGTAAAGAAAAAAACTTAGAAAACTAAAATTAATCTCTATTGATAGCAAGATGTCGAAGGTCTCTAATCGCCTATCATTCCTTAGAGTAGGATTTTATTTGTTATTCAAAGGTGATAGATCCATGGGATTATTCACCTAAGTGCCCAAATCCTTAGCATGTTCCATAGTTTTAGCTGTAGTGCATTTGGCAAGGTCCCCTCCTAAGAAGTCTCCCCCTTTCTTTTAGCTCTCCATAATCAAATTGTTTTTAATGATTAATCAATAAAGTAATGTTTATTAATAAATTATTAATAATGAATTAGCTATAATATTATTTTATAAGGATAAATTGTATACCAAATATAACCAATATAAATGTTTATTAAGGACCACTGACTTTAAATGTGCTCCCCAATCAAAATTATGATCTAGCAAGAAACAATTAATCCTTTTTAAAAAATAGGTCATAAACCCTTTCTTCCATTATTCCAAGTGAAACTTCTCCCTTCAGGAATGATATATCCAAAATATTGTTTCTAAGATTTAAAACACCTTAAAATCTTCTTTAAATTAGACATACTGAATCATTCCATCCATTTTTGTTAAGACTAATGAAATAATTGAGTTCTTATCCAAGGAGGACTTTTTAATTCCTAAGAAGTGTTAATAGATCCTCTCGAAGCTTCTACTTCTAAATGGGGTTATTAGGCCTATAAACATTGAATAAAAAACTAGAAATGTAAAACTTACAAGACTTCAAAGATAAACAAATTTAATTAGGATATTTACAAATGATTGAAACCATCAATGCAGATAGATTCCAAATGATTCAAATAATATCTAAGTCCTTAGAAACATCCATAGCAATATCTTGTCTTTATTTTCAAGAAATCGCGTGTAATAAAAAAAATCTAATTCTAATAATTTGTTTTTTATTAGATAAGCTACATTTATTGGGTGTAGTGCAGATTACACAATGAGCCCAAATTACCAAAAAGGACCAAGATCAACAGTACATTATAGAGTCCAAACTAAAACCAATAGAAACCAAAAAGAAAATAGACACAACACCCAAACAACAGAGACCTAACAATGACACACAGACCAACCCACTAATTGGCGACATCATCCATTTATGAATGAGGAGATTTAAAACATCATCCCTAGCCTAATTAGGGCCCTTACCCTTGTTCTTCTTGTCCACCTCCTCCTTGATGACATCAAAGAGAGAAACAACAAATATTTGGATGATCTTAATGGTAAAACGCATCAACCTGGTGAACTTCTGTTCAAGTTTCTCCATCCGCTCTCGCAACTTGTTGATGTCCTCCTTGTCACTCTTCCTCTGAGTCATATCCTCCTCTATTGCCTTGAAATCCAAAGAGTGGGTAGAGTCCTCTTTGAGCATTCTTTCCAAGTTTGAGAAGTGACTAGGACCATCCACAAACTCCTCAACCTCCTCCACAGTATCCTTACACTCATCTCTACTGCCAGTCTGCTCCAAGTTGCTAGAGATTTCATCCACTGATATCACTTTCTTATTCTTTTCTAGTCTATGAGACCTCCTGACACTAGTTTTCTCTATTCTCATGTCAATACTCATAGCCACAATAGTGTCCCCTTTGGAATCCTTATCCTTAGCACTCTTTCCTTCACTTTATGTGTATGATCCCTCCACCTAGCTCATAGTGTCTTTTTTTACCCTTCTTCTTTGTTGTTGGTCTATTGTCCAACCTGGTGGGTGTATGCTTAAGCTTGCATAGTCCATCTGCAGCCTTCGAATGGCCCAGCCTAGCCCCCCTTTCTTTTTTGTTGGGGATTTAGGTTGAGGCATCGCATGGGGTTCACTTTCTAGCAAGGGGTTTTTTCTCTTAGGACCAACAAAAGTAGCAGGGGACGGTTTCTTAGGGGATAGATTAGGTGGCTCCAATTCTTCCACATGAACAATAGAGATGGGTCTAGGGGGAATAGGAACATATGGAAATGATAGAGCTGAAGAATGAGGCCCTGGTGAAGAGGCAGGGGAGGCGGATGGTCAGGGTTTTGAACAAAAACTTCAAGGGATTCCTTTACTAATTTTTCAAGTGTGGTCAACAAAAAAAAGGAAAGCTTACGAGCATTCTATGCTTAAGGTGGTTTAATAGCAATGACAAATGATAAAAGTAAAAAATCTTAAATCTTCCTTCTAAAGCTACATATTTCATGAGAGATAAACACACCTTATCCCATGTTTTGGGAAGCACCTCTCTGCCAAAGCTTGACTGCTTCTTAACCGACTTCTCATTGTCCCTAAAAAAGTCATTGAGGATTTCAAGGTCTTCAGTTTTGGTGTGATCCTTATACTTCTTGCCATTTTAGGAAAGGCCCATCGCTTTGGCTATCACCTCTTTGTTAACCTCAAATGAGATTCCTCCCATAGTAACTCTCATGTCCCTCTAGGAGCCAAAAAATTGCATCAACATCTTTTCATCATGACCCACCAGAATTTATAGCAAAGGCACCAAGCCCCCTCCATGCAGATGTGCCATACAATTGGGTCCCTACAAAATTCGATGCAATTGTTAGGCTCGATCCTAATCCTATCACCACCCATCTCAATACACAACTCACAAAAACTATCCCAAAAAACAAAGTTAGCCGAGAATTGAACTGGTCGTCAATGAAATTACCCAACCTTATAACACCTTTTCCAAACCACCATGGACAAGAAGGCCTAATTAAAGTTTCCATAAGTTTACATGCACCAACAATCATTCCCAAGGAAATCATCTCTATGGAGCCATAATCTTTCCTTAAGTACAGTAAGCTTAGATAGAAAGCCTTGATGAAACTTATCTGATAATTAATAATCAATGTGCAAGAAGTCACTTTCAACTTACACATTTTCCTAGACCTTTTAGTTGAGGAGCCAAAACTTTAATTCCTTAAGTACATCACAATAAATCTTAGGGTCATCATAAGCTTGATCAGAATATAAATAGATGGCAAGTTGGAGATAAACATTGCTAACTAGACGTTCCTGAAAATTTGATGTGATCTACGGTACTTACGACAAGACAGCCCATAAAACTAATGAGAGAGCAACCATACATAGTCATAATTGCTAAAGACCCCTTGACACCCTACTTTATCCTCACCACATCATCTAACTTAGTCCACATCATCAAAGGCCCTAACGTGTAGAGCCACTTGTACCAACAAAGAACTACATAGTAGGCTACATTTAAATGGTTATATTTTTTTGCTCATCAAGGATTAATCCTTGTATATTTTCCAATAGAGCCCCAAGTCTTTTCCAACATTTTCAAAGACTCCACGAGGAACCCAAGTTGTCCAAGGAATCTGTCACTTGATTTCCCTCACGATAGGTGTGAGTCATTAGCTTCCTTTCTAGTTTTGAAATTAAAAAAATTATATCTAAAAGGATATCCCTAGTGCTCCATCCTTGAAAATGACAATACTTAATAGAGTCAATCATAGTCATAGAGTCCCCTTCTATGTGTTTTTTTTTTATTCCCAAAGTGATAGCCAACGCAACGCCCTTGAGCAGTGCTCATGCCTCTGTCGTCATAGAAGACTATATGCCTATACCTCCAGAAAACCCAACAACAAATTTTCCCTTGCAATCCCTAATTGTGCCATCAATACTAGCCAAACCTAGTTTCCCTTTAGTTACTCTATCAAAATTTAGTTTTAACCAACCTATGCCTGAGGGGTTCTAGACCATGTTCCTTCTAGCCAGAGACTTAGAGTTATCAAAGGAGTTGATCTCCAAGTTTTGATTCCAAGATTTTTCTATTTTGATCTCCCATTCAATCAGGGGTTTTTTTGGGGGTTTCCAAGTGTACAGAAGAAACATTCTCAAAAATAAGTCTGAATCTAATGCCAAAAACTTCCCTAGGTATTTTCTTAGTATCTTTGATGATATGATTATTTCTCTTTCCATAAGCACCATTAAATGATGGGGGGTTTGACTCCAGATCTCCAAGGGGAGAGGATGTTGGAAGGGGTTAGAACACCTTACAATAAATGATTTTAAGTCCCCATTGAGGGTCCAATGAGTCTCCAATTTTCCAAAGGCTAAACTCCAAACTTCAACAAACGAATAGTGCAATAATAGGTGATCAACCAACTCTTCATTGCTTTTCCATAGCATGCGTCTATTCGAGATCTGGAATCCCCTTTTCCTTAAATTATCTTCAATTAGAATACTATTGTGACATGTCATCCACCAGAAGAAATTTATTTTTGGTGTCAAGTGTCTGTTCTAGACATGTTTCCAAAGTTTGCTTTGAGTACCCTTATCTGACAACAAACCATAAGTTGACTTGACAAAAAGTTTTCCCTTGCACTCCTTAGTCTAGAAGAACTCATCTTCAATGTTGGATATGGGAATTTTGGTTAGGGAGAGGATGTCCTATAAGGATTTATCCAACAATTTCAAATTTGGGGAAAGGGGGAAGCATAAACCTAAATCTTTTCATTTCCTGCAACCCTACAAACCATGAAGGTAATCACAAACATTCCTAAAAAATAAAAGAAATGCAAGTTCCATCATATTCTTGAAGTCAGATAAGGATAGGGGGGATTCAAATAGATAGGAGTCTTCCTAGAAATGAATGTTGCTACCATTTCCAAGTTTCCATATCAGCCTCGAGTGTAGCGGATTCTTCATCCTGCAAATATTATTCCAAGACAAACACCCACGGGGGTGTTCATTTGAGATGGATTTGATTAGGGGGCAGTTGCTTAGGTACTTTGCATTCATAATCATGCACCATTATTTTTTGTTCCTTAACTGATCCCACCCCACCTTGGTGAGCAAGGATTTGTTGGTAGAATGGACTTTCCTAATACCAAGCCCTCCACCATCTTTAGGAAGGAAAACCTTATACCAACTAACCAAAGATATCTTTTTTTCCTCTATCCCAGACTAGAGGAATTTCCCTTGAATTTTTTCAAAATTTTCAGCAATGTAACTTGGACTTTTGAACATGGAAAGGAAGTGCACTGAAATCCCTTGAAGTGTGGCAATAAGGAGTTGCAACTTACCGGCATGACTAAGGATTGAACCTTTCCACCCTCCCAACTTCCTCTAAATTCTCTCAAGGATAGTATTCCAAAAAGTTGGAGTGACTTCCTTAATAGTGAGAGGGAGACCCAGATACACTGAAGGAAGGGAGGCACTCACACAACCCAAAACAATGGTCACACGATCCTGTAGCCCAAGAGTACAGTTAAAAAAATAGATCATACTCTTATTGTAATTTATACACTGACCTAGGAAAACCACATAATTGTTGAGACAAATTTTCCATTTCCTTGCTTCTAGCACCGAAGATTTCCCAAACAAAATGGTGTCATCCACGAACTGTTGAATGACAGCCAAATCCAAAGTGGTGGCTAGTTTAACACCTTTAATAGATCCTTCTGACAACATTTTAGCAAAATTCCTACTCAACACATCAACAACCATTATGAAAAATAAGGAGATATGGAGTCACCCTATCTTATACCTCTCCCAGCTAGAAAGAAACCATGGGGGACCCCATTGACCAAAATAGAGTACTTCATAGTAGTAATGCATTCCATAATAATGTTAATCACCCTTTGATTGAAACCAAACTTAGCTAGGACTTTGGGAAGAAAGTCCCATAAGACTTTGTCATAATCTTTTGAAATGTCAAGCTTAAACACCATAATAGCACTATTGCACCAGTCCATAGAATGCAGAATT
Source organism: Sequoia sempervirens (assembly GCA_007258455.2). NCBI lineage: Eukaryota > Viridiplantae > Streptophyta > Pinopsida > Cupressales > Cupressaceae > Sequoia > Sequoia sempervirens. The sequence goes on along the minus strand of VDFB02058242.1, from coordinate 713,786,612 downwards.
TTTTGCGTACCAATAGTAACATCCAAGATATGGTGACTCAGGACAAGCCTCTTTGGCTTGGGCTAATCATTTTTTCTAGAAGGGGTTTCAAGCGATTCACCAAGATTTTGGAGAAAATAGTATAAATAGTATTGCATAGGCTGATGAGACAATAGTCAACCATGTGGTCTATAGCTCCTCAATTTTTGGAATAAGGGAAAGGAAGGTGTGGTTCAACTATTTGCGCAATTTACCAGAATTGAAAAAATCCCTAGCTTCCAGAGTTAGATCTTCCCCAACAATGTCTCAAAAGGTATGAATGAAAGCCGAGGGAACCCATTAGATCCTGGGGCCTTGTACATCCCCATACTAAACACAACAACCTGGACTTCCTTAGGAGTAACAACACCCAAAATAGTCCTATTATCCTCCTAGGATATAGACACAGGAAGGGTTTCCAATAGAAGGCCATCCATAACCATATTAGGAGCCTCAAAAGGAGTTGATAGAGCATGTTGGAAGTGGCCCAAATCCAAAAGGCCATTCTAGGTAGGGGTAGTAATAACATCCCCTGCCACATTTTTTAACTTTTTAATTTGGTTCCTTTTCCTATGTTTAAGGGCTAAAACATGGAAGAAAGAAGTGTTCTGATTGCCCTTAGTCGACCATTGAATTCTGGACTTTTTCTTCTAGAAGATCTCTTTTTTCAAAATTTTCTCCAATTCCATGTGTTCATCCTTTTCCAATTGACCTGTCTAAACACTGGTATCCCTTCCTCCATCCTCTTTTGTGTCGCCCAAAGCTTATCAATAAGAAATTTTTTCTGATGAAAGACATCCCCAAACACTCGCTTGTTCCACCCCTTAACCATATCTTTGATATACTCGAGCCTATGGAAAATCCTAAACATGGGGGAGCCATGTATAGGGACATTCCACCAAGCTGCAATCTTATTCCTAAAATTAGGATGATAATTCCACATGATCTCAAAATGGAAAGGGAACAAACCCACAACAAAGTGTTCATTCAAGACCAACAACAAAGGAGTCTGAAATAGTCTGGGGTAGTGCCAATAGATTGGAGCTAAGTAAATCCATCAAATTAGGAGAGAAGAGGAAAAAATGAAGTCGAACCTGGATCAAACCATCCCCCAAACGCCTATTAGTCCAAGTGTAAGCCTAACCTTGCAAAGCAATTTCCACCAGCCCAACATTATTTAAGAAATCATCCAGATCAACCATGCTATCAAAGTAATCAATCAAACCATCGCACTTCTCTGAGGGGTATAAGGGAGAGTTGAAGTCTCCAATCATCAACCATCTAGCCCCCTATTGCTTTGAATCCAATCAATAATTTCTTTCCAAATGGATTTCCTCGCATTCCTTAAATTGGAGGCATAAATGTTAATCATAAACCAAGAACCCCCAACATGAGAGAACTCAACTCTCACACTATTCCTGCAATGGAATAAATTAGTCCCAATTATCCTATTAGGATTCCACATCAAAAATAGCCCACCTAAAGCCCCATCCACATCACTATAGGAAAAAATGGCCTTCATCCAAATATACCTAGCTATGGGTTCAAAGTTAGTCCTTTTCATCTTGGTTTCTTATAACAACAAAATGTCAAACTTGTGTTCCAACACATAATTCTTTAGGGCCAGTTGCTTGTGGGGGATATTTAACCCTCTCACATTCCATGATAGGACTTTCATTTAGATAATTTCTTTGAGGACACTTCCAATGTCCTATGTTTACCAATATTAATCTCTTTTGTTGCCTCTTTATTCCTTATCTACTGTTGGTTGGGTCTACTAGGTTTGGAGATACCTCCCACATCTACTTTCTTTTGTTTACCCTTCCTCTTAGGAGTTGACCAAAACTCTTCTTCAATGGTTTGAACCATTGGCAAGATAGTCATCTCAGTCTATCTAGGAATAGGTTGTTGGAAAAATGAAGAAGAACATTTCATTTTGTTACCTTTTTTTTCATTGATGTCACCATAATATATGAGTTGCAACTGCAAGATCAAGAATAAAGTTCTAGTATTCTAGTCTGGTATCTAAACTAGTATTTTGCTTACATCCTCCATTATTTTGGTCCACATTTAGTTTTTGATAATTATTGTTTCTTGTGGATTTTGGAAATAGTTTGTAGACATCAGGAGCACATACTCTCAAGATCTCACATATCTAGGTTCTTGTATGATGTATCGGCATTAAATTGGTGTTTGCATTTGCGCTATCAGGTCTATCCTTGGCTGACCTAATGAATGTATTGTGTAACGGTGAAATAATTTTTGCAGATATATGTGTGATCTATTTTAGCTCTATGTCGACTTGATGAAGCATGTTGGATGTGTGAATTATCTTTTCAGAAGTTTTTATGAAGCCGACAGATAGTATTTTTGGTAAATATGAAGTGCATCTAATTAGGCCAACCTAATTGATGCTTGCAGAGAGATTAGATATATAATGGATAATATTTGATGTTTATGAAGGGATTTTTTGGTATGTTGTGAATGTGAATGTGAAGAAGAGCGAATATGATGAAGTGTGTCAAGTTAGTTTACTGAGCTACATCGAAACTGAATCTAAAATCACTAGGTGTACTCCATCAGTTCATTTTCTGGCTATAAGCCATTTTTGTCATTGTAATTCTATAGGAAGTGAGCCTTTTTTTCTGGATAGTGAGTCCTAGCAATGAGCCACCCATTTTGTAATATCTTATAACCGGTTATACTATATTGTGACGTGGTTTTTCCCATTTTGGGTTTTCCACATAAAATTCTTGGTGTTCATGTGTTATGTGATTTCATGCTCTGTTAATGCTTTTACTTATCTTTTCTATTGTGTGCATTGGAATAATTGGATGGTATCTAATCAAAAAAATTAAGAAGATA